>CM055265.1:126213830-126813830 GCA_029237695.1 Conchocele bisecta
AACCGTGGTTGCTACCCGCGAGTTACAATGAAAAAACGCTCGAGAGAGAACACCATAGAACAAGTCTATCATGCGGACAAAATGTGCGGCCAAATGTGCGGCCAAAATTACAGTCACATTGTGACCTTGTGCGGCCAGGTAGGGCGTTATCTTGACTCAATTTATGACCCTCCACCACATGGGTCTAATTGCAGTGGTCACTCCGAGTGGTCAGTTGAGATACCAGCTGGTTCAGTTTTCTCGGTTTGCTTATATTTAATGGTGGGAATTGGCCGAATTTTTAAAAATAATTTTGAAGTCATTTAAGGTGTCATAAAAAATCAAAGTAAAATTGGCAGGTGCGCGTTGAAGTAGGTCAACCCTGTCGGCCTCAATTCGTGACATAGAGCGGGTTCAGACATATGCGCCTAAATGTTCGCCCTGAAAAAGGCGGTTTGTTTATCTCACCCGGGTCGCCCTGGGTTAGAAAGGGGTTCCTGTGTAGAACCAGCCTCTCCCCTCACTCCAGCTGGAGTCCTCAAGCGACGTCGAATTTGGCATTGGGCTCGCTCTCTATGTAGGTGTTGTACACCGCCTGTCGTAGAGCAGCAAGCGATTTGAATACCATCATCCGACAGTAGAGTCGTGTGTTGTGGTCATCCATCCGCGTGATCTCCTGGTCACTCCTGACGACGCTCCCAGATCGTATCCATTCCTCCGTAGTAATTTCCGCATCGTATGAGTAGTATATAAGAGTCATAATGATACAAGTTTATATGGAAGCAACCCACTACGTGTGGTGGCTTCCATATAAACTTGCAATCATTATGACTCTTATATACTACTACCACGAGACCATATATTTATGACATGAGAAGATACACCCTATTAGAGATAAAAATCCCTATGTTATACTCAGTATATATATACAACATAATGGTTCTAGTGAAGTGTGCATGGTTGAAGACAGGTAGTCACGAGAGATGTTTTCGCACCGGTATTTACGAATATTGCAAACATCACCGTGCATGGATGCGAAGAGGTTCCGTTTCGCCTCGCCCATGTCGACATTGTGGGGTAGGGACCAAAGCCGAGTCACTGCTATGTCCACCATGTGGTGGCACTCAGGCTACTCATCGAAGTGGTTAACAAGGGATTACGTGCTCGCAAGTATTATCGTTTAGTAATAATTCAAATCGGAAAGTCAGTTAGAATGATGAATCGATCTAATAAGTACGGTGTTTCTACAGCATTAAAACACTGTAAAAAACATTATCAAAACTAATTTTATAAAATTGAACAGAAAAAACAAGTACCAATATAAAAGAGAAAATGGATAATACAATACATTTTGGAATTGAAAGTTTGTAATGGCTGTGTTAAGAAGTTTAGTTTACGAAGAATACGGGGGTTATAATCTCCTATATAAATTCTATAAAATGAGAACACTAGGCGATATCGAATTATATGAAATACCAGCGTAATTTATTACGCTCCGACAAAACGTTGCATTTACAATATTATACCGGCAATTATGTAAACTATCAAGAGGCAAATACGAACATTAAGACAGATAATGCGTATCGGATATGAAACTAAGGCGTATTATATAAAAACTATTAAAAACCCAACGATTCGTTTACGAACGTACATTTCTACGATATCACTTATAAATTTATGTTGTAATCACAACACCAAGCAGACGACAATGTTTCACTTACACGTGTTATAAACATGCAAATTATGTGTCCTACCTTACACGTATATTAAGTGTCCATTTTATAGAGAGATTACACGATTACCTCTTCCGGGATGAAAATAAACACACTGTAATATATCTACACACAGCGTGGGTGTATACACACAACCGCTATCGATATTCCGGAAGTATTTCTTACATTGTGATTGGTTGGCATGTTTTTTATTTTTTAATTTTACTTTTAATAATTTAGAACGTTATAACCTATATTATTAAATAAAAAATAAAAAAAACGAACAAATTATATAAAAAAGAAATAAAAAAAAGAGTAAATATTTGGTATTGCACAACACGGTTTTAGCTTAATATATGTAAAATTAACAACAATACTTTGTCTTGGGGGACGCTCCTTGACGAAAAATGAGCGCTCAGTGCACCCGTGCTGACACTTCCAAGGTTGCCTAGACTTTCGACACTAATTACTAAATCAGCCGAGAGATGGGGGTGTACAGTACGGGTAGCTACACCTCGCTAAGCCAAACAGAAAAGAATGAATGAATGAATGAATGAAAGAGAGTGGCTTAGCGGGGTGGACCCAGAAGGGTTTTGCTGGCGCGGGTTCGAGCCTCGGTGTGACCCAACTTTTTTTTTTGTTTATAATTTTCCTAAAATTAATTAATAAATTGTTTACTGCACCAATATAATTATTTAATAAAAATATTAATTTCTTCCGACTTTATCTCCAAGTTTTTCCCTAAATTTATCCCAATCAGTACACTCAATTTTGGGCATGGTGGCGCGCGCCTTGATTCTTATATCATTTTTTAATTGTTCATATCTCCCCATTTCTTCTACCACGGATTCAAATTCTAAATTTGATATTTTCTTATCGGCCAACGCTTTGGACACCATAACGTCGATGGTATTTTTATCTTCGACTGGCGAGAACAGATATTCTATCATGTTTTCTACATTTTTTCTCTAGTTTTCCACCCGACGCCCTAATTACCATACACAACAACCCAGAAACGGCCGACACCGCACATAAAATCCCCGCTACAGGAACCGTTATAATGGTGGATATAGTTGCAGCTGTCCCCGCCCCACACAACACAGAAACACTCGCTAGAGCCGTGCTAGATGCTTCAGCCGTGTTCACTGCACGTCTATATTTTTTAGCGTTTCTTTTTCTATTTGTATATTCTCTAACTAAAATATCCTGCATAGCGACGATATTATTTAACTTCTTTCGTTAATTGTACACAGTGTTGATGGAGTGGTATTGACAATTGGAAGCGTTGATTCGTTCATATTTAAATTTTACAAATTTATTTCAATATATTAGTATTTACAAAATAAGTTCAATTAACAATGAGGCAATAGTGGAAGAACTCTCTGGGTGTGAATGAATCTTATTTGGGTCCTTAAAATATCACATATGATGCTGTTGTTCATTTTTGTGTTGTATTGTAGACCAGACAAAATACATCAACACAGGTGAGGATAGCTCAGTAAAGGACTGTGACTAGGATAGATAAGAGGTATATTATATACAATAGATAAGAGTCAGAGAAATACATTAAATATACATATTACTAAATATCATTAATCAATAAATCATGGTATATTCCTTGACTATTCTCCTCTATTCATATAGTCTCTTAGTACCATGGAACATATTCACTACAAATTACCAATACATTTGAGTTCATCTGAAAACAATGTCTTATTAATTCAATCACCACACAAATCAATGTTAGTTCTTCTTTTCCCCGTGACTGGATCACATACATAGTTCTGTTTATATATGTCAAAATATGGTGGAATTACTCAATACCGGTTGTCAGATTTCACACGTAATGTTGTTATTCACATATCATGTAAATTCATTTAGTCTCCTCGAGGTCATAGTTTAACTGGAGCTCTGTCTATACCATGTAACCACCATGGTATATCTAACGGGAACAACTGTCCTTGCTATTATTCCCTTAATCAGATGTAAGGATACATTTGTCACCTCGGTGTATATATAACACTCGTTTCAGGTTTAGGGTACAACGCCTATCTGCACACTCGCACATCCCTCTCCCGTAGCCCAATACAAGCCAGCAAATATCGTCAACTCGAAGGGTGGGACTGCATCAGTTACTGCACCTCAGCATCACTTCTCATCTCGGAATCACATATCGTCAGGTCAGCACCAATGTCCTCAACTCATCGAATCCATATTATTATCATCACATGTCTCATATCAACTATATACAACACATCCGTATCTCAGCTATCATAAAAACACTGCTTTCACCCAGGCTGACATCTACACACTGACTAGATTAAATTCCATACTGACCTTTGAATTAATCCCTCCAGCAGTGACCAAATCACTCACCCAACTATGTGCCCCGAGGGAAATAAAACACAGCTGAATGCTCTGCATTGTGTTATGTGGTTATCAATTTGTGACATACCTTCCTTCCGTACCTTGATAAATTCTCGTAATTTATCACTCCGTAACAAATTGTTATACAACATGCTTTGTTAACGTACCTGCTTAATGCATCAGCTATCGTATTCGTTTTCCCCGCTATGTGTTTGACCTCATACCTGAATTCCTGCAGTACAAGGCTCCATCTCAGAAGTCTCTGATTCTGACCTTTCATTCTGTTTAGCCACTGCAGTGGATAGTGATCGGTTTCGATTGTGAACTTTCGTCCATACAGGTACTCCCTTAAAGTTACCACTGACTTCACGATCGCCAAACATTCTTTCTCTATTGTACTGTATACCTGTTCTCGTGGTAGTAACTTTTTACTGATATACAGTACTGGATGTCTGTTTCCACTTACCTCTTGTAGCAATACTGCTCCTACCGCTCTATCATTGCTGTCTGTCAGATGAATTCCTTGTCAAAGTCGGGGTTCCGTAGAATCGGGTAGGTTGTGATTGCCATTTTCAACTTTTCAAATGCTCTCTGGTGGTTCTCTTTCCATACTACCTTATTTGGCGCCTTTTTGGATGTTAAGTCAGTTAGTGGTGCTGCAATCTCTGCAAGGTTTGCAATAAATCTCCTATAAAAGTTCATCAGCCCAATGAAAGCTCTTACCTTACGCTTTGTTGTCGGAACTTCTATGTCCTTCATCTCTTGTATTTTCTGCTGTGTAGGTTTGACTTCCCCATGTCCAACTATATGTGCAAGAAACTCCATTTCATGAAAGCCTAAATGACACTTACTTGGCTTAGCTGTAACATTCGCTCGTCTTAGACTCCTGAACACTTCTTCGAGATGGCCCAAATGCCTCTGACAACTATCACTGAATACCATTATGTCGTCAATAAATGCGTCTGTGAAACCTTCCTTACCTGCTAAGATCTGCTCATCAATCTGACGAACGATGCAGCCGAGTTGGTCATCCCAAACGGCATAACTGTAATTGATGATGACCGAACGGAGAGACAAATGCACTCTTTTCCTTTGCGTCCTCTGCTAAAGGAAAATTTGCCAATAACCTTTTGTTAAATCTATCTTGCTCATATACTGTGCTTTTCCCAACCTATTGAATATTTCCTCCAACTTTGGCATTGGCTGAGGGTCAAATATTGTTTGATCATTTAATCCCCTGTAGTCAACGCAGAACCGTATCGTATTGTCTTTTTTTGGTACAATTACTATCGGGGCAGCATGCACTGTTTGACGGCTCAGCAATCCCTGCTTGTATCATGTTATCTAATTCCTCTTTCACCCTTTCTCTAATAGCATATGGCAAGGGATATGGTTTTTTAAACACTGGTTTGTCTGAACTTACCTTGATCTCATGTTGTATGTTGCTTGTCTTTCCCGGTACATCACTGAGGACATCTTCATACCTACTACATAACGCTAGTACCTGCTGTTGTTCTTTCGCCGACAGGTCTGGGTTGATGATTACTTCTCTAGCACCTTCCTTCCTCACTAATAAGGGATTGTGAGAATAACTGTACGATTCATCCCCCTGTCCTTCCCATACGTCTTGTTCTGATATACACTGAATCACCTCAGCTGTATTTTGGTTCTCTCTTACCTCCCATTTTTCAACATGTTTATGTGAAACAACTTCACCTTCTGCTTACTGATCTGAAGTTTGTAGTTCACCGTACTTACCTTTTCAATTACCTTGTACGGACCCTTCCACTGTGCCAAAAGTTTACTTGTAGCCGTTGGAAGTAATACTAATGCCTGTTCTCCTACTTCCAATGATCGATCCTTGGCCAACCTGTCAAAGTACATCTTTTGTTTACCTTTCTTCTGCTGTTCTTTTTCATGTGCCAGCTCCGTCATGGTCTGAAATTTCTCTCTTGCTTGCATAATATAGCTGATTACCGATGATGGCAAGTCATCAGTATCTGGTTCCTCCCACATTTGATGCAACACAGACAGTGGTCCTCTTACTGGCCAACTGTATAACAGTTCAAACGGTGAATACCCTGTTGTTTCGTGTGGCACCTCCCTATATGCGAACAGCACATAGGGTAAATACATGTCCCAATCTGTCGGCTTTTCCTGTGAATAACATCGGAGCATTTTCTTCAAAGTACATTGAAATTTTCTACCAAACCATTTGCTTGAGGATAGTAAGGAGTTGTGATTAGTTTGCTAATCTGCAACAATTTGCACAATTCTTTCATGAGTGCAGAATTAAATTTACTACCCATATCTGTTAGTAACTCTTGTGGAATGCCGACTCGTGATATAAACAATATCAATTCATTTGCCACGGTCTCAGCATCAATTGTTTTCAATGGTACGGCTTCCGGATACTTTGTTGCATAGTCACATGTTACCAAAATATATTTATTTCCTCTTACCGTGCGTGGCAGTGGTCCAACAATATCCATCGCAATCCGTTTGAATGGTACTTCCATCGGTGGTATAGGAACAAGGTACGCCTTACCAATTCTTCCTTTTGAAACACTTTTTCTGGCATTGATGACATGATCTACAATGGTTTGCAACATCCTTGAATATGCCTGGCCAATAATAAAATTGATTTAGGATTCTACTTCTTGTCTTATGATTCCCCAAATGCCCACCCCATGGTTGATCATGAGCGATCCTCAAAATACGCTCTCTGTATTTTGATGGAATGACAATTTGTGTGATACTATCCCCCACATCCCTTTTAAAATTTCTTACCAATACTCCCTTTTTCATTTCGAAAAATGGCTTTCCTGTATGTTCCGATCTTGTCCGGTAGCCTCCTATTAAGCTTCTCACCTTGTTGAGACTGCTGTCTTCCATTTGCTCCCTCTTCAGATCATCTATGGCTGGCAACGACTCACCCATCGTACCTTCTTCTGTTCTTTTTCGACTGGTGTCACCCTCTGTTTTCTTACCTTTATCATGTAATATCTTGTGCTCCGTTTCATCCAATCTCCTTTCCGTCTCCTCTCTATGTGCTCTTGTGGCTCTGGTTTCTACTGATTGTATACTTTCCTCATTGCTACTCACTTCTTCCTTGACTAAGTGTCCTACGTTTCCAATTATGACATCCGCAAATGGACTGTCCATAACCAATGCTAACACTTTACCTTTTAGAAATGGTGTGTCTAACTGTATTTCCACCTCCGGACATTCACATGTGTCTCCATTTGCTAGTCGTATCTGTCTTACCTGTTTTCTACTCTCCGATTCGCTAACATATTGCGGTGATACAAATACCGTAGTGCAGCCTGTGTCTCTTAATGCCCATATTTCTTTCCCATTTACCCTGCCTTTCACTAATTTCAACCCGTTATCTAGGTCTTTCTCTACCACTTCATCTTTGGTACATACACTGGTACTTCAACCTCATTTGTAGCTCTGTCTTCTTCTTGGGTGACATTAATAGTGCATTTGTATGTGTTGTATCATACCTTTTATCTTTTCTTACTGTGTTGTCATTTGCTTTCCGATCTGGGCAGTTTGGCAGTATGTGATCTGGGCTTCTACAGTTGTAGCATCGTCTGATATAGGGTACCTCCCTGTCGTCAGTACTATTTGGTTTACTGTATGTGGAGCGTACCTGTGGTGGTCTATATACTCCAGGCCCTGTGTCATAATCATGTTGTCTTGTCATTTGGCTATCTCTGTTCGGTATTCTATACCTACCTGTCGGCTGATGCGCTAGCTGATATGCATCGGCCATATCCACTAGCGTCTCGGCTGATGTGGGCTGACGTTCCCTCAACCATACCTGCAGTTCTAAATTAGAACTAAACATCAGCTGTTCCCGCAACACTAGATCAAGAAGTTTCTCATACTCCATGTCCACCTTCTCACTGTCTACCCAGTGTTCCAAGAGGCTATAGTTACTCTTATTGCATACTCCTTGAATGTTTCACCACCTGCCTGTCTGGATTTTCTATATTTTTCTCTATATGCCCAACTGTTTAACCCATATCTTTGTAATATGGCTGATTTGATTTGATCATAGTCTGTACTTGCCGTGACTGACATCCGTGAATAGGCCTGCAATGCTTTTCCCGATAATTGTGGAACTAACCTTATAGGCCATTCTGATTTGTCCCAACTGTGCATCGTCGCCAATCGCTCAAACGAACATAGAAATACTTCCACATCTTCGCCGTCTACATATTTTGGCAGACTTACCTTTACATGTGGTTTACCTGCACTCACATGACCACCTCCCATCGGTTTGGCTAGTTCCTTTTCTCTAATCTCCAGTTCTCTCATCTTGGCTGTATATTGTAACTTTGCCTTTTCTAACTCTCTCCCATCTGCTCTTTCTTTCCGCTCATTGTCTTTACATTTCATCTCATCAATTTTTTCCAACATTACCATGCAGTCTGAAACATTCCCACCCTTCCCAATGATACTTGACACCCAGTCCGGCACCAAATCCATTGTGAACAATAAAGTGTAACGTTCAACTTCCCCCACTGTATTTTGCCTGCTATATCAATACTTTCCTAAACAAGCTTACATATGTTTTCCGCTGCCACCATTGTGAATGAATCTTATTTGGGTCCTTAAAATATCACATATGATGCTGTTGTTCATTTTTGTGTTGTGATTGTAGACCAGACAAAATACATCAACACAGGTGTGACTAGGATAGATAAGAGGTATATTATATACAATAGATAAGAGTCAGAGAAATACATTAGATATACATATTACTAAATATCATTAATCAATAAATCATGGTATATTCCTTGACTATTCTCCTCTATTCATATAGTCTCTTAGTACCATAGAACATATTCACTACAAATTACCAATACATTTGAGTTCATCTGAAAACAATGTCTTATTAATTCAATCACCACACAAATCAATGTTAGTTCTTCTTTTCCCCGTGACTGGATCACATACATAGTTCTGTTATATATGTCAAAATATGGTGGAATTACTCAATACCGGTTGTCAGATTTCACACGTAATGTTTTTATTCACATATCATGTAAATTCATTTAGTCTCCTCGAGGTCATAGTTTAACTGGAGCTCTGTCTATACCATGTAACCACCATGGTATATCTAACGGGAACAACTGTCCTTGCTATTATTCCCTTAATCAGATGTAAGGATACATTGGTCACCTCGGTGTATATATAATCACTCGTTTCAGGTTTAGGGTACAACGCCTATCTGCACACTCGCACATCCCTCTCCCATAGCCCAATACAAGCCAGCAAATATCGTCAACTCCGAAGGGTGGGACTGCATCAGTTACTGCACCTCAGCATCACTTCTCATCTCGGAATCACAATATCGTCAGGTCAGCACCAATGTCCTCAACTCATCGAATCCATATTATTATCATCACATGTCTCATATCAACTATATACAACACATCCGTATCTCAGCTCATAAAACACTGCTTTCACCCAGGCTGACATCTACACACTGACTAGATTAAATTCCATACTGACCTTTGAATTAATCCCTCCAGCAGTGACCAAATCACTCACCCAACTATGTGCCCCGAGGGTAAAACACAGCTGAATGCTCTGCATTGTGTTATGTGGTTATCAATTTGTGACACTGGGTCACCGATTTTCGTAACAAAGTTAATAACACTACCTTTGGAAAGTCTAATTCGATCATATCCGGAGAACAAAACCACCGTCGAACTATCTCCAGAGATTTTGGTGACTCCAACCCCCCGTTCTTCCCCATCTACTACAATATTTATCGCGACCGCGCCCACAGGTTTACCACTAGCATTAACCGAGCAGACCGCCATTTGGATAACTTCACCTGCAGCTGTCATAGTGTATCCCCCACATTTATTACTCGCTTTGGCACCGAACGAATATTCATAGTGCCCCTCAACCAATGTGCCCCGCTTCTCAGCCCACACTGTTATGACACGTTTTGGCGTTTTCATTGTTCTCACTATTCCGGCAAGCGCACTGTTTGCGTTATATGCCTCAGTACGAATATTATAAGAGGCCTCCTCAAGAGCTTTGGTCGCGGCTATACGATCATGTTTCAGTTTATCGGAAACTTCGGTTATCTTTCCGTCTAGTTCGGTAAGTGCCGCTTCTCTGCTGAGAGAGTCCTCTAAGCGCAGCGCATCATAAGCCTCCGTAATGGTCGCCTGGTGGCCTTCTAGGGCTTTTTCAACACCCGACCAGGCCTCTTTTTGAAATTCGGTTATTTTCCCGTCTAGTTCAGCAACCGCCGCTTCTCTGATGAGAGAGTCCTCTGAGCGCAACGCTTCATAGGCCTTCGTAAGGGCTGCCTGATGGTCTTCTCGGGCTTTCTCAACACCCGACCGGGCCTCTTTTCGAAATTCGGTTATTTTTCCGTCTAGTTCAGCAACTGCCGCTTCTCTGAGAGAGTCCTCTGAGCGCAACACCCTATTAGCCTCCGTAAGGTCCGCCTGGTGGTCTTCTCGGGCTTTCTCAATACCCGTTCTGACCCCCTCAACCGCCAACCTGGCCTCTTTTCGAAATTTGGTTATTTTTTCGTCTAGTTCAGTAAGTGCCGCTTCTCTGTTGAGAGAGTCCTCTGAGCGCAACGCCCCATAAGCCTCCGCAATGGCCTCCTTGTGGTCTTCTCGGACCTCCTCAACCCCCGACCTGGTCTCTTTCAGAAATTCGGCTATTTTCCCGTCTAGTTCAGTAAGTGTCGCTTCTTTGCTGATAGAGTCCTCTAAGCGCATCGCATCATAAGCCTCCGCAATGGCTTCCGCAAGGTTCACCTGGTGGTCTTCTCGGACTTTATCAATACCCGACCGGGTCTCTTTTCAAAATTGGGTTATTTTCCCGTCTAGTTCGGCAACCGTCGCTTCTCTGATGAGAGAGTCCTCTAAGCGCAATGCACCATAAGCCTCCGTAAGGTCCGCATGGTGGTCTTCTCGGGCTTTCTCAATACCCGACCTGGCCTCTTTTCGAAATTTGGTTATTTTTTTGTCTAGTTCGGTAAGTGCCACTTCTCTGATGAGAGAGTCCTCTAAGCGCAACGTATCATAACCCTCCGTAAGGGCTGCCTGGCGGTCTTCTCGGACTTTATCAATATCCGACCTGCTCTCTTTTCGAAATTTTGTTATTTTCCCGTCTAGTTCGGTAAGTGTCGCTTCACTGATGAGAGTGTCCTTTAAGAGCAATGCATCATAAGCCTCCATAAGGTCCGCCTGGTGGTCTTCTCTGACTTTATCAATACCCGACCGGGCCTCTTTTCGAAATTTGGTTATTTTTTTGTCTAGTTCGTTTAGTTCCGTATGCGTTTCTTCACGACTTTGTGTATTCACAGCCAGGGCATATTCTCTAAGTTGTGATAGTAGACTCCTGTGAATTTCGTCCGTGGCCACCGTTCTATTGATCAAGGCCTTTGTTTTTTGGGTAGTTAAAAAGTCGCCCTCTGTCGGGATGAATCCCCCTTCTGTCGGTTCCAAATTCTTTGAATTTGTCACCCAATCGGAAGAACTACCTGGTCCGTATATACTCATTTTCAATAATGTTGATAATATATATATTACGAACATGCGTTTAATTCTAAATAATTTTCTTAAAATTAATTAATTTGAAATTTCTAGGACGACCTAAATCGGGTAATCGTTCTTCAACTCTCGCCCTTTATCATCGAGAATAGAAATCTTCAACTCGTGGATGTGTCCCGATTCCAAAACTTTCATCTCGGGGTGTGGGAAGTCTAAGGTCAGGATCTCACCATAGAAACAGTCGCTGGCGGGCACGGTTTTCAGTAATGTGGTGGGAGTGCCGTCTACCGTGTTGTACGATGTGTTCACCCTATCCAGGTGCACCCCGAGAGTTTTCGTGACGGCGAAGTTTACTGAGGTATCGCCGCGGTGCTCGCCCGGATCAAACACTCCGTCATCGTTGTAAGGGTATGTTATTTTAAATCCTAACAGTGAGCCCAACCCCGGTGAGATCCTTAAACGCCTCTCAGCGGTCAATGTCGTGAGCCCCGTGGCTTTCGAGATTGCGAGAGTGACTACACCAGGAATCTTCTCCGCGACAAAAGCTTGGAGATCTCCGAAACTCCAAAGACCCTGAGGTACTATAACCTTTGGTGGACTTATGACTCTATTTACGTCTATTCTATGTGGCACAGCTATAGAGTGTTCTGATGTGAAAAACTCGACGTCCTCGACTTCTATTGTGAAAAACTCGAGCGTTTCAACGTTTTTCCACCCGACCGTGAACGTGATTGATCTAAGGCCTACCCGGCGTGGTCCACAGCAGTTGTCTATTAATTTTTGAAGTTCACAACTCCCTTTTTGAACATTAGTGATAGTAGCAAACATAATAATATCTTTCAATGGATACAAAAGCATTTAGCTTTAACTCTAATGCAAAGTACGCGGTCGGTGGTAAATACACGCAAAAAGACGTTGTTAACCTTGTACACCCAACCGTAACGGTTAGACCGGACAGTAGCTTTGCCACCAATTTCCCTAACACGTTTGAGAAATATAGGCTGCCCAAGATTACTACGATGGAGGCGGTAAACGGGTGGAAAGCCACACCGATGCAGTTTTGGCAGAACCAGCTAAATTTCGCTGTATGGTGCGCAACAGCGGTGTGTGGAGTTTCACATAAAGACCATCTGACATCCAAGAATGTCATGCTCCGAAGTCTCTACAACTTTCACACGTATTATACTATTAGGAGGATTCTCAAAGAACTAGGTATTTCTCTACCTCAAGACGACGCCTGGGATCCCATTTCCAATGCATACGACCGTATGGCGTTTGAAAGATTGTGTAACGAATTTAAAGTTTCAAAAGACGCGGACTGGAGACAGAAAGCATTTCCTACCACCACCGGCCTCGGGGACGTTCTCATTCGGGGCCAGTCCGGGAATTGGACGTAGACTGATTTTAGACACGATTACTCCGGTGACCACATCGTCAGTCGGAACGCCGGGAATTTTGACCCCGCGACTATGACTTTCGGGCCAGAAGTGTCTGGAGGTCGGCACTGTGGCGTGTTTTCTTGTAAAATGTTACCTCCGAAACGGGCTCACGTCGATTACATACAGCAGGCTGCTGAGGTTCAGAACGCGTTGACCACATTTATGTTAGATAAGGGTCTAGGGTTCACGCAGGCCGGGGTTACTCGCGTCAACAAATCTATTCGCACGTACGTCTGGGCCATCCTCGGCGCACAGAAGCAAACTCGCAGTTCTATACTGGGCACGGGAACAGCGTTTGATGCACAAAAACAATTCTTGGCACTTGTAGAGGACGCCATCTCAGCTAGGGTGGACCTGGAGAAGGCGATCCAGAATTATCAAGACGTTTTGCAGACTGCCCGCACCCCGGTAGACTATGTATTTGGAATAGGTCTTTATATGGCGCCGAGCAATATGATATTACAATAATCAGATCGTAGTCGCAACCACCAATCAAAAAATCGGCCGCAACGGGAACGTGAACACGGGTATCATCAAGCTCCCACCCAAGATGATCGGGCGCGGAGTTGTAAATTCAAATAAATTTGAAAAAGATTTCATAAAACGCCCAAAACACAAAATGGATACACCTCCTTCAACACAATCGAACCCAGTACCCCCAATTCGTAAATTGGATGCACCATCGAGTTCCATCAACAATGTTGAAACACCAATCGAGATTGGAAGCACAACACACGAGGAGGAGAAATTAGGGCTCATCGTCGCCTCGTGGCGATCGGATTATTTACGCTTTGGTTTTAGGAACTCTCTGGCGAAGAATAGTAGGAGACCGGCGATTGCCACGATTAAAGCCCAAGTATTTTTGGCTAGCCATCCGGCCGTTTTTGATAATATAGATAGCAAGTAAGAAACGATACTTCCGATCAGTCCATGTAGTGCGGCAGCCGCCTTTTCGGCTAATTTAGCCAGGAGACTGGCGAGGGCTTTTAGTTGTTTTTTTACCCACCCCTTGGCTCCGCCTGATGGGTCGCGGTGGTGGTGTGTGTGCTGCGCGGGTGGTGGCGCCGCACCACCAGTGAAAGCTAGAACTATGGTCGATATAGACATGCTGATAGCAACGAGGATGCTTGCTATCGTGACACCCTGTTCTCTGAACAGAGTGCGAAGACGCTCACCGAGTGTCGTCTCCTCGTGCAGGACCCTCGAGATTGTTTCGCGGATCCTACTTATTTGGGTGCGGAGTGTCTCACGGTTAGTCGAGGCAGCCTCCAAGCGAGATGCTCTTTGATCCCGCAACGACCGCAGGCGTTCGGTGATCCGCTCGGTAGATTCTCTATCGCCACCAGCTTCCTCCAGTTTTCTTTCTTCTAGCGCGATATGTTCATCCAGCGACGAGAGTTTGGCGAGGTTAAGGACCAGTTCGCCCCGGACCGTTTGCATAACCTTATCGAGGCCCCGGAGTTCGCGAAGAGGTAACGGTGGGTCATCGTTAGACCCTTGTTCGAGGTTGAGTATTTCGTTTTCGCTGAACGTGGTCTCCACCGCGTTAATAACGTCGGTGGCCACTTGAGGGACCTCGCTGAGCTCGCTGAGCTCGATAGAAACTGTCGAGTCGGCCATCTTATCTTTTAGGTTGTTTACGGCCCTTACAGCTGCGGCCCTCAAAACAATCTTCTTATTCTTCTTCCAATCTACGAATCCTAGTTCGTTCCTTACGAGTTGGCCACCGCCCGGGTGTCCTGCAACAGTGCCCAGCGCTAGGGGTTTACCGGTCCTCGTGTTGATGATTGGGATATTTGATGCTGCTTTTAGTCGCAATCTACCGTTCAGCAAATTTGAACTTGGAGTAGTCGCGACCAACAGATGGGACCTGACCTTTTTCTGCCAAACTGTTGTAGTAGTCGTTTACAGCTCCCTCGAGTAATTCCCGACTTTGACTAGTAGTAGCGCCACCTAATTCCCCCGATGGCGATTGGATTGGAACTGGAGGCTGTAACAAGGGCGTTTCGTCATTATAATCATCAATGTCATCATCATCCGCATTGAGGTAATCGTCTCATACATGTCATTATCGTAATCATCCATATTTATAATTTCTTAAAATTAATTATGTATTAAAGACAAAACCATATGGGTTTAATATAGATTCACTAAATTATGTCTTCGAGTCAATACGGTCGCAAACTCAATCCATACCGCAGACTGCGTGAGCCCCTCGGGGCAAAAGGCATGAGACAGAGTGTCGTTATTACGAACAACCCATCGACGATCGACCAAAACCAGCAGCTCTTGGTCCGCTTCCCCAACCTCGGAGCTAACGACGTCATTGTGCCGGTCACTGTTCGCCTCGCTTTCACTATTTCGCTGACGTCGACGGACGAGGACCGAACCGTCGTTCAGAACCTGGGTCTCGCCATCGTCAAAAAGACCATGATAAAGATTTCTGGTAATGAGGTGATGTCGATCGACGACAGTGACGTCTACCATTGTTATCAGGACCTATGGATGACGGCGCAAGAGCGCGAAAACGCTGTCTATCAGGGTATTGACACCAGCAAAAATAAGAACGTAACCAAACTTAGAATCGGGTCTGCTAACAAGACAGATAACATCGCGAGTGACAATGCGGTCGCGGGCACTTACGGCAACCGCTTCTACATCCCGCTCGACTTTGAGTTGCTGGAGAGTCACATGCCCTACTATCAGAGCGCTTTGGCTGACCGCCTCGAATACGAACTAACGTTCAACGACTACGGCCGAGTTCTCATAGCCACCGACATGTTATCGACGTATACGATCGACAATGTTTCGCTGGAGTACGACATGGTCACAATGCCCAAACTCGCGCGATTGATCAGAACCCAGTACGCCGGGCGTGTTGCCATCCTTTATGACCGAGTTCTTCGCCATCGCAAAATGACGAAAGACAAAGGTGACACATTGTGGAATATTAACGTCAACGTACCCGTCCGCTCGATGAAAGGTATACTGATGTTAAAATACTCGCCGAGCTTCGAGAGGCTAAACAGTCGTTGCAATCGGGGACGGAGACAGCAAAACATCTGAAGACAGAGTTGAGTACAACAACACCCCCAATTCACGAATTGGAAGCACACTCAACACCCAATCGAGGTTGGGCGAATCCTATTGAACCCAAATTCGTGAATTGGAGTTGGGTTGTTGGTGGTGGTCTGGCAGTTGTTGGTGCCCTGTGCGTGTGGAAATACCCCATATTATCGAAAAAAACAACCAGCCAGTGTTCAGAAGAAAGTTACGAAACACCAATCGCAATTGGATGCGCCCCATTTAAACATTGATCGTGACCCCTTTTATATGCAATAATTATAATGGCTGAACAAGACGGTAAAATGTTAGTGGATGGCCCTAGGAGGATCCGCTCCCAAATTGGACTTTACTGTGAGAGACGTAGGGCTCGCGACCTTAGATGTAGCGGCCGCAGTTTGGACCCGAGATTATCTAGTTAAAGCTGGAATTCTACCAGTTAATATATGGAAATAAATGGCTTCAATCGCAGTAATAGTAGGTGGTGCGCTTGTAAACGCATTGGCATTCAGCGGTAGCAACTTTATATTCTCTAAAATGAGAAGCTCGAACGTGGATGAGGAGCGTAAGCGTCACGATTTAGCTGTAGAACAACTCAATAGCGCAAAGGAAGCGTGGTCGAAAAAACGAACCGCCCATCTGGACTGGGTCAACGAGGAGCTTCGCCGCGAAAATCACGCCGTACAAACTTTTCAGAACGTTGAAGACGTACGCGCTGGCATATCCGCAGAAAAGTCTCACGCCGCTGGATCGTGAGCCCCAACTTTCAGATTTCTATGTACCGTCAGAGCCCCAAAAAGACCGCGAGATCGCGTTCATCGTCGTGGGAATGGGTGTGGTGGGGCTCGTCGGCTACTATATCCAATCGAGATTTTAAATTAATTATTTTAAATAACTTTTTTTTATAAATATATATATATAGAACGATGTCAGTTGACGAACTTTATTTTGCTATGATTGATGTAGGCTACACTGCCCTTAAACACCGCATGGTTGGTGCAAAGGGTATGATTCGTCTGGCCCGAGATTCTCTCGAGACGTGGCGGGAGGACGAAAAAGCGGCCACCCTTTTCGCAAAGCGGATGTTAAATTCCTCCACCAATCCTGGGGGATTATATTTTCCCAAGTTCCTTCAGAACTTAACCCCCATCCCCCAATCGCGATTGTACTTCCAACAAAGGTTTATTATTATCGACGCAGTTACCGGACGATCTTGCGAGGGCATATTGGAGATTGTCCGATATATTAGAATACATCGCATACTATGAACACGCGCAAACTTAATACCAAACTATCGGTTCGCCTAACGCGCAAGCTAGCGAACGCGTACTACAGCCCCCGCGGCTACTGGAAGGGACTCGCGGCCATCAAGAACCTCGCGGCGGCGACCAAGGTTTCAGAAAACGCTGTCAAGGAATGGCTCAAGAAGCAGGCCATCTGGCAGATCTATTTACCCGCGCCTCACAATATTCCGCGCCCGAAATTCGACGTGCCGGTACCGAACCAAGTTCACCAGCGGATCTCCTGTTTCTCCCTCACGATCGCGTCGGTCGTAAGACGTACAAGTACGCGCTGACAGTCATTGACGTAGCGAGTCGTTATAAGGGGGCTGAGCCGTTAGCCACTAAAGAGTCTAAGGAGGTGGCCGAGGCTCTCTCCCGAATATATAAGAGGAGTCCTCTCAAATGGCCGAATCTTCTCCAGGTCGATCCCGGCCGCGAGTTCATGGGCGCGGTCTCTCATATATTGTCTAAGCACGACGTTTCTGTCAGACACGGCCGCGTCAAAATCCACCGGGACCAGGGGATCGTGGAGCGCTTCAATCGAACCTTGGCTGAGAGACTATTCGGACACCAATATGCCAAAGAACTTGTAGACCCTCATTCGTGATCGACCGAGTGGGTGGCCAGACTGCCCGCCGTGGTCTCCGCATTGAACGGAGAGGTGACCAGATTGATAGGTAAGAAGCTCGTAGATGCTATCAAGTTTAAAAGGGTGACGAGCGATCCCTATGCCGTCTCGCGCGGGCGACCCGTTGGTTTAGAGGAGCAACGGCTTCCATCGGATATTGACGTCCGGTACCTCTATCAACCGGGAGAGCTCGAAGGTGGCAGCCGCCGCGCGACTGATCCCGTGTGGTCTCTCAATGTATATCATCTAGATCGATCTATTACCAAGCCCGATGAGCCCGTGCTCTACTATTTGGATGATGGGCCATCTCGAGGGTTTGTTCGCGAAGAACTTCTTGCGGTGCCTTCTGACACCCAGCCACCCCCGGATCATCAGAGTCTTTAGTATTCTCTCTCAGAGTTCTTTTTTTTTTTTACCTAACCTATAGGCTCGGTGTGTAACCCGTCTTCCATCACTCTCCTCTGGTCGTAGTACGCCGAGAGTCCTAATTTTTGTTGACAGTACGTCTTCATCACCCCGTTAATCATTCGGAATCCCCTGTTCTCCGCCATATCCCTACCCCCTTCGAGAGAACTCTTATACCTTCCCCAAGTCAGATCGTTAGATCTCTTCGACATCCCCTTGGCCGAGTGCTTAGATTTTCCATCACCGCTCACGTAGTAAACACTTGCTACACAGAGCGATGGCTCTATCCCCTTCGAATTCCAGCTTGAACAGTCGGAGTTCTGTTGCTCCACACGTCCCACGCCAACCACTCGGTTTTCCTCCTTATTAAACTTTCTCTTCATATTCTTTCTCACCACCGCCGCCAGCGTCTTCTCCGACAGCGCGAAGTACATGCTGTCGGTGTCCATCTGTATCAGTTCGAAATCTCCGCGATCCACGTACTTGTCCAAGAAATCGTAGTAGAACTCCAGCATCCGGAGCTTGGCCAACTGGTAGACCGCTATGCCACACTGAAACGGTCTGTTGATCACACTCGAGTCTTCCTGCTCGATATCTCGTAAGCCTCCCCAATCTCCTCCAGGTCTTCGAACCACGCCGACCTCAGTGCCCGATCGACAGTCTTCTCATCCTTCGTATATGTGGTGTTCAGGTGTCTCTCTTGTGCCTCTATCAGCTTGCCACAACACGCGTTGCCAACCAGTTTGAATATCTCCGCCAACACCGCCTTGCTCTTGTCGACGTCCCCAGTCCGTCTAGCAGCGGTGACCTCTTTAACGAACCATTGAAACGGTTTGCCGGGCGTGTAGTCTATCACCCTATGCACCGCCTTGACGATCAGACCGTGCTCCAGATACCACTTTAGCAGCGGGGAGTATATGATCATCTTCTTGGCGGACATTGGCCCCATGAGCTTTCTCTGTCCTTCGACTCTTTTCCTACCGGTCCCGGCCAGGTAGTCCTTCATGTGCTGCGGAACCTCGTTCTCATCGACTTCTCGATTAACGAACAGCGGTGACATTTCCGAGAACTTGTCTCTCAACGTTTCAGGGACCTCTATATCCAACTCCGCAAATCCGAACCACTTTTCACTCCTGACCTTCCTCACGAAACGGTCTATATACGACTGTCTTTCCGGTCGTCACACGTCCATATCTGCTCCTCACCACACGGCATGTCCTTCGACAGAGCAGATAGGTACAGAGCATTGGCATCGTATCCCAGCACCGCCTTGCACATCTTCTCCTCCCGACTCCCCACCTGACCCCTGATCGTTGACCTTCCAGCCTCGGCGTATCTGGAGAATAATATGGACGGACCATCGACCAATCCCTGCTTCATCATCTCATAAGTTTCAGACTTCGGTGACCACAGCTCGGGCGTGTCCGCCTTCCCATCGATCGACCCGCGGAGTAGGTACTGAAGGGAAACACTGGGCAGAGACACAGCATCCTTGAGTATGTCCACGCCTCTTCCCCTGTAGAACTCCGTCATTTTAGTCAGAGCCTCCAGGAACGGTCCTACATCCAAGTCGTTGTAGTGTTGCAACCATTCCTTGAACGTCTTCATCCCCTTTTCTCGGAATACCTTCTTACACTCTTTCCACTCGGACAACGACAGAAGGAACTCACCTTCAACTTCGAGTACCACTCGTGATAGTCTGGCAGCCCGGATGGTCGAGCTTGTCCGCGCTATCGAACCACTCGTATGGAAAGTGAGACTTTACTGTTTTACAGTCGTACGCCTTAACCCACCGGTCGTACGTGGTACCGGGTCCCAGATACTGGATGATGTCGAGAAATCTAAAACATCTGGGGTAAACAGAAACATCGTCGTGCTGGCTCTCTTTCCGACCATCACCTTATTCACGGTGGCCGCCAACTTCTCTACAAAGTACTGCTTGATGAGGTTCAGGTCGTTACCTGCTACAGTTGAACCCCACCACCGGGTCTTGGTCAATCCAAGAGATAATCTTTGCTTGCTGAGACTTCAATAACATATCTATGTCGGCCGGCAGATACTTCTTCATAACCCCCATCCCTGATTGCCTTGCCTCTCATCTGCAGCTCGGTCACGAACTTCTCGACTAGCGTGTCGGGATCTCGTTCGCATAGGTGTGTGATCCCTTCCTGCATCGTATCCCCCAACGACACCGATATAGGAACGTGCTCGACCTCGAAGGTCAGGTGGCTCTTTGGTGGGTCGCGTGCTTTTTGACTTGTCGAGATACGCCTCGAAGTCGTAGATTATCTGGTGGGGGTACAGAGTCGTCTCCTCCTCACGTGGCAATTGTGGATAGTAGGTATTCACCTCATTCAACCACTCGCACTCCCACATCACCACCAGCTCGTAACCCGCCTTCCTTATCTTGGCGTCTTGAATTTTCGTCCTCTTGTACAGCGATCTCGCGTTACCTCTCATGCAATGCCTCGAACACCCGTGCCAGTAGCATCCGTGAAACTGAAACACGGTCTCGGTCTCGTGACAGTAACCGTCGACCGGATCACCGGATCACCGGCCACCCACCTCTCACCACCGTGACCGCAGTTGGCGTGATGTATGTGCTTTCCCACCCTCTCCTCTTCTCTGCTCAACCATTGAATCGACCTCACACTCGCTGACCCCTTAGGATAGAACGCCTTCTCGTAGGCCGACTGTGGTCTCTCTACCCTCTTACCTGGACATGTCACCACGGTCTTCCCACCATCATCAGGTGTCGCGTGCCTGTGCATGTTACACGACTTTGTGAACCGTTGTTGACATCAGGTTCACCCGTACTCGTTCGTCATCTTGCGGAGATTCGTTATGAGGAACGAGTGACCTCCAAACATTCCTATCGTCATTGTCTTCCCCCCAACCACGTCGTAATTTGCCGGAACCTTCATGAGGTACCACACTCCGTCGGCGGTGGGCTCGTAAACGCGAATGCCCATCTTGAAGCGCTCTTCTACCGTCTTAATATCATCCAGGGGGATTCCCTTACTACACGGTCCGTTATCGTGCCCGAGGTATTCGCGAGCCAGAGCTCGTGCCTTCCTACAACACCCGTCGGGTCTCCCTCCACGTTGGATGGCTATGCACCTAAACAGACACAAGTAGTCGTCGTACGTGCCGACGGAATACATTCCCTTTTTCTGTCTTAACCAGTCTGGGAGTTTTCCCGCCCCCATGAGAAGTTGTTGAGCGTCGATGATCATCTTCACTTCGACCGATATCCAACGAACGAAGGTCCATTTTGTGTTTGGTCTATCGACTTTGTCGATGTCCATTCGACCTTTCTCTCTATCGGATATCCAACTCTCGGCTTTGGCGATCTCGTTTATCCACGGACTGCCATTTGATTGTTTGTGATAGATCATAGTAGCGTCGGTCTCTATGTTCCTAATACGATACGAGCACGAATACCTCAGTTAACATGCCGTGGTCATCTCTGGGCGAATTTTATTCATTATGCGATTAGCGATCTCCCCGTCTACCCCCCTCTCGAAAGTCCATACTATCTTCCTCCTACCCCTATCAACAGTTTCCCTAACTTCGGCTTCTTCGGAGAGAATCCTGGGACCCTCCTCCACCAAAGCTCTGGCGATATCTCTCCTCTTCTTGGGAGGTCTCCCCACCAACCCTTGATAAATCTTATTGTAGTACGCCTTGTATAGGGGTTTTCTACGTGCGCTGTGATCTTCTTTTACACGCCTGCGCGTAAGCGGGTGGCGCGCAGACTGGCCGTCTTTTTGTCTCGTTCTCCAATTTTCTCGGAGCGTTTTTTGGGGTCGGCGGGCAGTCGTCCGGTCGAAACCGCACGCCGCAGCCTCTCCTCGTAGACGACGGCTCGCGCGTCACTTATCCTATCTGCTATATCTTTCTTGAGTCTCAAACCTCTTAGGGAAATTCCCCAACTCTTAGCTTGCTCTCTCATTTGCTTTATGGTAGGCATTATACTGAGTATAAACCATATATTTTTTATCTTCAATAGGGTGTAAGTTTATATTTATTCGTAATAAATATATGACAGATTGTTGTAATATACTTAGTATAACTTATGGATAACTTGTCTTTAATAGGGTGTCAGTTTATATTTGTGACAGATTGCTGTAAAATACTGAGTATAACTTATAGATTTCTTATCTTTAATAGGGTGTCAGTTTATATTTTATTCGTAATAAAAGTATGACAGCTTGTTGTATATATATACTGATATGGATAACTTGTCTTTAATAGGGTGTCAGTTTATATTTGTGACAGATTGCTGTAAATATACTGAGTATAACTTATGGATTTCTTATCTTTAATAGGGTGTCAGTTGTTATTTTATTCGTAATAAAAGTATGACAGATTGTTGTATATATATACTGAGTATAAAATAGGGATTTTTATCTCTAATAGGGTGTATCTTCTCATGTCATAAATTTTATGGTCTCGCGGTAGTAGTATATAAGAGTCATAATGATTACAAGTTTATATGGAAGCCACCACACGTAGTGGGTGGCTTCCATATAAACTTGTATCATTATGACTCTTATATACTACTGTATGACATGGTGAAGCAGGTGTACGATATGTCGTCTGGCAGAAGTTCTGGCCCCATCCACTGCAGTGAAGAGGATATTGGAGGCGGCGATGATGTGGTCCTGTTCTTTCTGATTCTTTGCTCGGCTCAGTTAGATGTTCGACCTTTCACCCCTGTCGTGGTTGAAGTCCAGCCAATGGATGAACCCGCCACGCAGTTTCTCGCACGATTTCAGATATGCAGGTGAAGACCCCGCAGAAGTGTCCATTTCTTCCGAGCTGCCGGTCATCCACGATCTGTCCATCCCGGTGTCGTCACTGCAGTGTTAGTAGGGATCGGTGGATTCGTTCCTGGTGGCTCGGAATCCATGGCAGAAACATAAGGAGTTTGCTCAGCGGCTGGGTTCCCCCTCGGCATTCTGGCCGACCGCTTTGCAATGGCCTTCGAAGGAACTAAGCCTTGTTCCTTTGTTTCGACTTGGCAGGAAGTAGGTCAGCCGGTTCACTTTGAGGGTGAAGGTATTGTGTCCACTATGCACCCGGTAGAGAGGCTCGTCGACACATCCTTTCATCAGCGGCGATAATAATTTCGACAGCTCCGCGAGACAATCCAATAAAGGCATATTGCTGTTACGCTGGTCGAGAAAAGAACAATGAGCTACCAGCTGTATTCGATTCGGCTTGTATTTAAGGGTGGGAATTGGCCCGGAAATAGGATCGTGCCGGGGACTCAACTTACTTTTTCTAATCAGTATGATCCCCATCTGGACCACACACACATTATTCAGACCCAATGTGCGTTCTCCGGTCGCCTAATCTTCATGCCCTCTGCTCGGATCGGTCCTGAACGCGGCATTAATGGGTGGTAAGGACCTCGAACTCCATTGGGTCACAAGAATAAATTAGTTATCAATATTTTGTTAAGCCCAGAATTTCCTATTTTTACCTATATCACATGATAGGAAATTCAATCCTGAATCCATTAAAAAAAAAAAAAAAAAAAGACACCAGCTGAGTCTCAGCCAAGTTTGCTTAGGTTCATCCTTACTAATACCTTCTTCCTTGACAGCTAGTTGCAAAGTAAATTTGAGCCGCGCCATGCGAAAACCTGGCTTAATGAAACTTTTTCAGTTTTTACTTGTTTACGTATTCTGCATTATACATCTTTTAAAGGCCATATGCCGCAAACATTATCAACTTAGCCCAATTATTTTTCATTTTATAAGTATTTTTTACGACGCATGCTAAAAACGTATGCAACGTTTTAGATCAATGACGTCGAAAATACGACGTTTTTATCAACGGCTTATTTTTTATAAATGCGAGTGGTGTTTATAAAATACCCGGACAAGTCCCATCGTTGTGTCATATATTATCGCATTTCAACCAAATTTGGATATTTCGTAGCATGGCCAATTGTTTACCATTAACTCAAGACAAAGTATGAAAATAATGTTCATGGCCAGTGTTGCAGTAGCTATGGTAACGTCATGTTTTGGATTGCGACCCATATATCGTAAATTTGTATGCATATTTTAGAAAGAACGCGGATTGAGAAGGGCTTGCTTTTCCGAGTTGTTTGTTGTTGGCTCAAATCAATTTTAGGAAATTATAGTGACATTATTTAATGTTTCATACGCGACGACATATTTTGAAAAATATGACGTCATGACAGTAAATTACATAGTTTAACGAGTTTCTGCTCTGTCTCATGAGAACATGCCAGAAGAACTAAAATGTGCTATTCAATACTGCATCGTAACGCATACATGAAGACGATATGATGATGAACAGAAATGTATTCGGTGAAAGTGCACCACTGGGATGGCAATTTGCGAGCGATATAGTCAGAGAGACGGTGGACGGGAACGCGCGAAGGGAAGTCCAAAACTGACGTTTTCAGGTGTTGTGACGCAAAGTTAAAGTCTGGGTTGATGGATCATTGTGCGTGAACTGCGAGATCGGTTGAACTCACAGCCGGCACATTCCATAGTGTGATTTAAATATCAGGATACATATAGCTAGATGGATCCCGATGAAGCTGAACATGGAGCAAAAAAACATTGAATGTTACCAATTGTGCTCGAGGTTTACGACATGTCTGTACATATTTCTAATCGAGTGCATCTATTATCAAATATCGTGGATTTGAGCTGTTATTCCATCCTCCATATTCGCCAAATCCTGCCATTTGCGATTTCCTTTGTTTAAACCCCGTACACGAAAAGCCGCTTGCAAGGGAACCCACTTCGACGACGTCAGCAGTCAATAATGCTACTGTCGGTATGCCAGGTGCTATGTTTGAACAAAGGTAAAGTGCATGACTATGCCGCTGTCGGAAGTACGTATACATGTAGTACCGTTGTGTTTATTTTCAAAAATAATAATTAACTCATTGTGTGAGCACGAAATAAAATAATATGCATGTTCTCCTTCTATTGAACAATAAGGAGCATAACATTTACATAACGTCATTTTGACGTACGGCTGCATATCGCGTGATGACGTTGCGTTAGTAACGATAACCATGTCCATGCTATATTTATAATGAGTTCTGAATATGAAATCGATGCAGCATTTATCAATCATCATGTATGCGAATTTTCAGACAGTTAACCTAACACACATGTATTTTACTTAACTTTTCCGGGTATTTTATTATCACCGCTCGTGTATGGCAGAACTAATGTTGCAGAACGTATGGCTGTAAGTACAATACATGTGCAACTAAAATACAGAGTGATGGTTATTCAACCAACTCTGGAACTCGAAAAACTCTTACAAACAATATATCCGCGATCATCGGGGGCTGGACATGTCATGTCCTGGCAGTTTCAAGTTTAGCCACACGAGTGACTTTACAAATGTCTGTAGCTATCGTGCTTGCAAATTTTCTCAAATTATCCCGAGGTATCATAACCCAAACCGCGAAATTTTAATACATAATTAGAAGTTGCAGGGTAGGCATATGGGGTGCCGGGTTCCCCTCCCCCCATATAAATCCACCAATGGCGGAAGCTCATTTTAAATATGTGTGACGAATGACTTTCATATGCGAGAATGAAGTTGCATTATTTTAATTACACCGATTGGCATTCAATGATGAACTATGTTCCACGAGGGCACTTGTCCTCAAATTCACAATCCTCAATCCCCACCCTTCGTCGCCAGGTCATATGATTGCGTCCACACATAATGTTCACGCTAGTTACGCCACTTAAGATCGTAAGGTAATAGTTGCACAACTATTGATTTAAAAAAATAAAATAAAAATATTTGTTAATCTTCCATCTGGCAAGTGTTAATAATAACAAATTCACACCGTGAACAGGGAAGAATCTTTACGAGGGTCAGTCAACCTAAGTGAGAAATATGTAATAGGTCATTAATTAGTTAAACAATCGCTACATGAAAATAGTTTATCTAGCTATAATGATCGATAGGCAGCTAAATGCAATGGTCGCATTGTATGTGTGGTTTCTCGGCAACTGTCGACAACATTATGTACAAGCTCAATGGACTGGACCTGGTGTCGTTTGTAATATTGCTATAACCCCGTCGGTCGGGTATTTTTTTTTCTATTCCAATATTATATCTTACTTATGTGTATAGGAACGGCTGCAAATGTAGTATTTGTAGACATTGCACGTGTACATCTGCAGTATGCCGCTCATAACATTAACTTTGTGACAAAACACGACGTCGGGCAGATTTGATACCGTGGTACCTTATATTTGTCGCCATGTGTCTTTCTTGGGGATCACACTGCATTCGCCGGATATACATTATTACGCAGTCAATTGATAAACTGATGATTTGATACTAAATTTCGTGCGACAAGCAAGTTTATAACCATCAAATTACCAATTAATGTCAAGACTTTTCGAAAAATCCACCGACCTCACTGTGTGTGTGTCTTGTGCATTATGTTTTGCTTACACACAAACAATCAAGAACCTGCATTGGAATCACTGATTCTGAATCCATTAGAGAAATTTTGATGCATTTGTTTCGCCAAATTCTATACAAACAAGGGATATATATGTCATAATAGCAGCATTTATACCTCCGTTTATGATAAAATGAGCGGCACCCGGTTTACTAAATGGCCTATCATTTGCCAAGTACTGGCTAGAATTGTTTGAAAGTCTCAATTGACCATGATCATAGATGGCACGATCGGTTGGCATACAGTAGGTTGTTCATGTTTAAGATTATTTAGCAATCAACGTACGTACAGAGTAAGCGATGACATCGCTGAGATATGGCCAATTAAATTATGCGTTCACCACTTTAAATTTATAAGGACAAACAACGAAACAGAGTGACAATGCCAACGAACGATAGTTAGGTGACAATGTACAGCGCTTCAAACATGGCTAAGTTATTTATGTTGCGAGTAACTCGTGTTGTATCCTTAGTATAATATTTTTGCGCGATACCATGGCCATACCGTCAAACATGGTTTCTCGTTCAATAACGTCATCAGTACGTGACGTCACGTCATGACGTCATAATATGTGCACTGACATACAAGTCATCACGGAACATATTGGTGAAAGTTTCAATAATGTATCACTTTCCGTTTTCTACTCCCACTCAATTTAACTTACACCCGTAAACGTAAATGTGATGGCAAAATGTGAAATTTTACGGCGACGTTAGACAATTTGAATCGTCGTTTTACCGACGTCGTTTGTCGCTTTTTACGACGTTGTCATTAAGCCCGGTTTTCGTATGGCGCGGCCCATTTATATTCACCAATCTGGGATATACTACATGTGATCCCATTGGTGGAGCGGTGATATTAAACATTATCGGTAATTATTTTTGTAAGGCGCTTCCCCATCGGCTGAATATCAATCTTCCGATTTCGACTTCTAGATGGAACATTCGACAACTCATAGGATGCGTGCTATCAGGTCCGATGTGAAATTGGGCATGCTTACTCTCAGGTCGGATGTCGCTAAATATATACAAACCATTGCCAGCAGTGAAATACCAAATGAAAGCAATGCAGTCCAACTTTGCTTACCCTTTTCATACCACCCTTTCCTGAGTCCTATAGAGGCGGCACCGTAGGAAACTATGGGCACCGACGTAGGCTCTAACTCCAATCTGCTTTACGATTACTTCGCTTTGATCTCACGGTTAGTCAGTATGGGGATTGTACAATATTATGCTACTCCGGGCTAGTGTAGGCATTCTCATAGCCCTGGAATATACAAATGTAATTCACACGGTGGCCTCCCTTGAGCGGGGGGACAACCTAGCCGGCGGCGGTCGGGTCCGGCAGGTACGCTCGGGGCGACTGGCCGTGGTAGGGCTAAACCTAGTCCGCCCGAGATATTCGGGCGGGGGTCACTGGCAATGCTGCGACGGCCAGAGGTCCGATTTTTCAAATTATGCAGGCTCCGGCTGGCGTAAGCGATCTTGTCTTGTTTCCCCGTCGACCCATCGTCTCTGCGACTCGAAACCGCCCCACCCCAATTTTGTTGGTCCACGGCACACCACGAACCTTAGGTTTTCTCATTACCTTTATAAACAAATGAATGCTCGTCCATGCGTCAACCTAGTACATGTACATGACATATCTGATAAATCAGTTTATATTGATGTAACCCTATTTTTAATTAACTCTGCTATATGTATTGAAATACTGTAAAGCAAATGCCGCCCTGTGTTCCCCTGTAATAACTTCTACGCCACAGCCGAACGCGAAGATTTTTACTCACCTGTATAATGGATGTTTTAAAGTATGCATAACACACCGACGGAGCCGTTCATAAACACTATTACGGACGACAGTATTGGCCACTTCTGTTTAGGCCTGCGGCTGTGTTTTGGGTAGGTCAATCTTCTTTGTTAACAATGCCGGGCTGGTTGATGGATGACATACTACAAGCCAGATATAACCGGCCCTCTGATTGGCTCTACATAATGCCCAACCGAGGGCTGTAACTAGGTCAAACCGAAACTTATCCCGAAATGAATGGTTCAAGTTGTCTTATGTTTGTACATTTTTGTATTGTATATAGTTTTAAATAGTAATAAATAAAGTTTTTTAGCCACCCTAAAAGGGCCGTTTGTGCAGTTAGCTGAAACTTATACTTTGGAGCTGGTCATGCTAACATTTTTACCAGACACAGAAACATGTGAACGATTTATATATGTTTTATTAAACATGAATATATTTTAAACTGTATCATAATCAACGTTTCATCCTTTAACCGTCTTTTCTATTTTACGCGGCCCACGCGACCGGTTTCATCACAACACGATCAGAAGACCAACCCGCTATCGCAGACGACCACATTTACTAGGATTACCACTCCCACTGTCCCTTTTAATTTCATATTTATTAAGAAGACAGCTTCCATTTTAGCTGCAGTAGTAGGCTGTCGGTCTGGCACACATACATATGCCGACTTAAGTGGCAGCCATTAGGTCTGCCTGGTACACAACATAACGCACCAGTCCCCGCATGCAATCAGTGGTCGTCTGTGGCAGCGGTTAGGCACGTTCATATCGATCATGATCATAACCATACCCTTCGATTTCAAACATTATCAGTTATCACCCAAATACACAGCTCGTCATAAATAACGTATTTCGGACTGGTGGCCATTATAAAGAAACTGACCCAGTAGTAGTAGAATCGAACACCTTCCATAGCCAGCTATATTCTAGAGTATGTTTATATGTACATCTTGAACATGGCCAGTCATAACTAGCAAATTATAGGCGATATAAAACTCCATTTCGCCCGACAATCTCCATTTCGCCGGACATATTCTGAGCACTGTCATTTATAATTAGCCAGGTTTTTTGAAAAAAAATCCAGGCTATTGGATTGGCGAAAGCCGGGCGGGTGGGCGGGCGGGCGGCGTCCACAATCAATGTTAAGTTTTCGTATTTGAGTCCATTTCTTTGTTACTGTACCACCTAGGACCACCAAACTTTCACAGCTTCATAATCAAGGGGTGCCCACCACATATCACTATCCAACATGTTACTTTCTTTTTAACTTGACCCATTTTTTCCGCGCAGTCGACTTAGCCATTTTCAATGTTAAGTTTTCGCGTTTTCAATGTTAAGTTTTCGTGTTTAAGTCCATTTCTTTGGTACTGTACCACCTAGGACCACCAAACTTTCACAGCTTCATAATCAAGGGGTGCCCACCACATATCACTATCCAACATGTTACATTTTTTTTAACTTCACCCATTTTTTCCGCGCATTCGACTTAGCCATTTTCAACGTTAAGTTTTCGCGTTTACAATGTTAAGTTTTTGTGTTTAAGTCCATTTCTTTGGTACTGTACCACCTAGGACCACCAAACTTTCACAGCTTCATAACCAAGGGGTGCCTACTACATACAACTATCCAACATGTGACCATTTTTTTACCTTCACCTATTATTTCTACGTAATTGACTTACCCATTTTGAACGTTAACTTTTTAACGTACGTCTGGTTAAATGTTTTGGTTAAAACTTTTTCGTTATACAATATCTATCAACTGCTTCGCCCATTACCTTGAAAATACACATGGGTGTTTATCATCGTCCATATTTTCATTCTAACCCCCAACCGTGCGCCCCTGTGCGCAATGTTAAGGTCAAATTACTTTGAATTTATTTGTTAAAGTTTTTTCGTGTACTAGCTATATCTCTGCAACTGCTTCACCCATTACCTTGATACTTCACATGGGTGTTTATCATCATTGTCGCACCCGCTTGCGGAAAGCGCGATATCGTCGGCATTTTGGCATACGTCCGTCCGTCCGTCCGTACGTCCGTGTGTCCGGTTAAAGTTTTTTCGTTAAATTGTTTCCATCTACTATATCTATTTTTTTAGTATCCATGCCTCGCCCCAAGGCGCGACATGCAGGCCACGGCCATCTAGTCTACAAAAAGTGGGTATAATTATGTTATCCAAGTGTCCATGCTTGGAAAAAACCTGGCCTTCGGCTTTGCCTCGTTTCTTGTTTTGAAAAATATTAACTTTTTTTCTATAAAATCAAATTATAATAAAATTACCCACTCACTATATATTATACATATACAACTGTATAATAGATAATAATTAACAAATTAATTTCATGCAGTAATTAGCAAGTTATAGGCGATATAAAACTCCATTTCGCCCGACAAACTCCATTTCGCCCTTTTCGCCCATTTCGTACTTCAGTCATACCATTTCGCCCGACAATCTCCATTTCGCCGGACATATTCTGAGCACTGTCATTTATAATTTTGATATAAAATCAAATGATGTAAGAAAATACCCATTTCTTTCAATTATTAATTATACATATGCAACTGTATAATAGATATAATAAGTAAATACATTATTTCATGCTTAATTAGCAAATTATAGGCGATATAAAACTCCATTTCGCCCGACAATCTACATTTCGCCGTTTCGCCGGACATATCCTGAGCACGGTCATTTATAATTTTGATATAAAATCAAATAATGTAAGAAAATTCCCAATTGTTTTCAATTATTAATACAACTGTATAATAGATATAATAAGTAACACATTAATTTCATGCATTAATTAGCATTAATCGCCCGACAATCTCTATTTCGCCCTTTTCGCCCATTTTATACTTCAGTCATACCCGTTTGCGTACATTAGAATCATATCAGCCAATCAGATAACAGCGGAGATTTTGAGTTGCAATTTGTCAGGAAATGATTCCCAACAACACATAAAAAAGTAAGCAGTACCTCAATTCAAACATGAACTGTATATCAACCAGGCAAACTAGTTTCTATGTGACTGAATTTGAAACAGAGTAGCATATAATAGCGGCTAGTCACCGCAGAGTAGCGGCTAGTCACCGCTTCCATAGTTGTCAAAACATGAATAATATTTCGGGATCAAATCAATTCGCCCGGGACAAATTTATTCGCCCACTGTACTGTCTCGCCATATGTGCGTTTGTTTGTCATTTGACTCCTAGCTGCACTTTTTGTCTCATCAGAGTCATTGTTACGTGACCCGATATGTTTGGGGGTTACAATGGTGTCTAATTCTGCGCACCTATTTTTTATAGGGCTTTTGAAACAAAATAATTATTATTTAGCTATATGTCATAATTTAACATCCCCACATAATTTTGGGTGTATGGACGAGTCGGACCATGCCAAGTCGGACCACGAATAGAAGTCAAGTCTGCCCACGAACAGAAGTCAAGTCGGCTCACGTAGTTATGGTCAAGTCGAACTGCATTGTTATGCAGACATAATTTTGAAGAATTTATAGCATCGGGAATATAAAGCATTTTGTTAGTTATAGGGACATCAGTTTATAGTTTACTTTAACTATGGAAAAATAGTCGTCTGTTGTGATTAGCTGAATAGGATCGTGAACATGCAATTATCTCGCACTTTCTTTTGTTTGTACCAAATTGTTACTTCAACTGAGTTTCAGTTAACAAAATTTTCTTAGTTTATCATTTTACGGAAATTCTTTTCAGCCAGCATATCAGACGAAAGACAATGTGTACAGGGCGATCAGGAAAATCTTCGCGCTCCCACTTATTCTGTTGACAAATTATTACATTCTCCTAACTCATTAAACCTGTAAAGCTATTATTTTATAAAAAATGGCAATATATTCTTCTATATCATAATATTTTATGTATGTCACAAGAAATATAACGATAAATAGAAACTGTCATATTTGCCAAATGGAAGTCATATTCGCGAATTCGCCTTTTAGTCTAACCCTTCTTCTATACTATGTAATCTATTGATTGTCTTGTTTCATTGTAACTTTTATTATGCCACCGGGTTTCGAAGAAACAGGTGGCATATAGTGTTTGGACCGTCCGTCACACTTTTCGGTTAACCAATTTGTCACAGTTTCTCAAATATGCTGCAGGTGGCATCCGCGTTCGACAGACGCATTTCTTGTTATTAATGTGTCAGATATTTCAACCGACGTTTGACTAATAATTCTTCATGGGCCGTGATTTCTTGACATCTACACGGGAAGGTCGGACGTGGACGAGTCGGACCATCTGCCGTGGACAGGTCGGACCACATTGTGGACGAGTCTGCCCATGAACTATTATTAGGATGATCATGGACAGGTCGGCCCACATGTATGTGGACGAGTCGGCCCATGAAGAATTATTAGTCAAACGTCGGTTGAAATATCTGACACATTAATAACAAGAAATGCGTCTGTCGAACGCTGATGCCACATATGTTCCCGTGGTCCGACTCGTTCATAATTTGGGTCACACGAAACAGCCAAATTTGAATATATACCACCAATACTGTTTAACATTATATAGGCAGTTGTAGTATGTGTAGACCATGTAGACTAGTCTACAAACACGTCTACCATTTCTTGCCATATACAGTAGTGTAACCATTTGTCGGGATAACCCTCGCATCGGGAATTTTTGTAAATCTCATTTGTCACTAATCACGGAAAATTTCACCGTCCGTTTCCCGGACATTTTTTGCAGAATTAAGACGCCTATCTGTCAAATGGAGAAAAATGTTCCACATCGCCTTTGGTCATGTATGGTTTTCATCAAATTTGTTAGAATACCATCAAAATGTTGTATTTGAGTTGTTCCCACTTTTGTCCACTCATGAACGTCATTATTGAAAAAGATTTACAAAGTATGGTTCTGTCAGTCTCCGTCACTGGATTCTTTAAGCCATTTTGAGCAGTCAAGATCATGTAAGCACAGACTGGTAGCTGTCAAATTACCAGAATAGAGCTTCTCCTTATACTGGGGGGTCTTATATGAAAAACAATAAAAAACATATACAATTTGATTACACAGATGTAGATATAAACTCTGTGTTTTTAATAGAATTTATTGTTCTGTTGAATATAAAAATGCTCAGAATAATAGTCTACACTTTGTAGATTGTTATTATCTTGTTGGTATAAATCCTGCCTGTAGTGTGCACCATAATGAATATTGTAAAATAGCATGTACCACAAATGAAAATTAAACGTGATCTGAAAGCATCTTGCATTATGATTATTTATAGCCTCATGATAATATTCTTGTCATTTATGACTGGCAAATGAAATGGTTGACAATTGTTTACTGTACACTCCTCTGACAATTTAGATTTATTGTTTTAAAAAGTTTTGAATAATTGTTTTTGTATACTTATAGCTCTAGTAACTGGCCAACGAAGGCTTATTATCCAGAACCTAGGTATATCCACTGTATGCTCTAGACTGAACTAAATTTGAACACTCTTCTTTCGGGTCGTTCTCTGGGGTATGACTAGATACCGAAAAGAGGCTCTTTTCAGAAAAGATCCTAGGTTGTTCGAAAGAGCCTGTTATTTTCTTATTATTGAATAAAATTTAATTTGTTTTTGTTTAAATATTTATACTTAAGGAATAATAATAAAATAAATTGAAAACATAAAAAAATATTGCATTTTAAGTTTATTAGGCTATTTCCGTCATCTCAAGCCTTTCCGGTATCTAGTCACATACACGAAAAGAGCCTACGTTGTTAGAAAAGAGCCTGTTATTTTCTTATTACTGATTTTTTTTTAAATTGTTTTAATTTAAATATATATCCTTGAGCAATAATGATAAAATATATCGAAAAATTAAAATAATATTGCCATTTTCATATTTAAATATGGATTACAGTCAAAACGGACCGGATTTGGTTAAAACGGCCCCCCTAAATTGGTCAAAATGGCCCTCCCCCCGTCCAAAATAAATTGTCAAAACGGCCCCAAAAAAATCAGGTATAATGTTTATTTTATTATTTTTTTTAGAGTTTTTGCTAGTGTATAGCTTGCATAATGAATAATTTAATAAAACAACACAAAAATTGTGTTATATTACTGTATTTTATCCGTATCTAGAAAATAATAATGTTTTTTTTCTCTAAATAAACTTATTATTTCTTTTTTTATTGCAGAATGTTTTACCTGTATGCTTATCAGTCTACACAGATATAAACCATAGTAGATATAGGGGAATATAGAGACTCATCTTGATACAAGGTCATTTATTATTGTTATTTTAGATGAATATTAACAATATTTTTATATATATGTAGAAAACAACAACAAATATATATTGTTACATGGTTTCCGTTGTTTGCACATATGTGCAAACAAATAGCGCGTGCTGTTTGCATATGGCTTTAGGCAATGCTCATTCCGGGGCTGCGCCTAGACCAAGTGCCTTCATGACGTCACTACACGGAAGTGCCTTCATGACGTCACTACTTCATGACGTTCATGACGCGGCCCCGGAATATGAATACCGAAAATTATCTACGTGAATGGGACGATTTATAAAAGTACTGAAAATACTGAATATAATTCTCAAATTACATCAGTTTTTTGTTGGAAATGTAACAATAACGTTTGATTATGTCCAGCCGTGTGCAAACGTTTGCTGTCGCCCTCGGGAACTGTTTGAACCCCAAGGCCTGCGGCGGGCCACAGCAAACGTTTGCACACGACTGGACATGATCAAACCTTATAATAGGGGGCCATTTTCACCAAATTCCCAAAACTTGGGGGCTGTTTTGACCAAATCCGGGCCGTTTTGACTAGGTGCCGTTTTGACCATGGGCCATTTTGACTTGCTTCCTTTAAATATATATCCTTGAGCAATAGGGATAAAATAAATAGAAAAATTTAACAAATATTGACATTTTAAGTTTATTAGGCTATTTCAGTCGTCTCAAGCATAAAGAAGCTTTTTCCGGTATCTAGTCACATACACGAAAAGAGCCTAAGTTGTTCGAAAAGAGCCTGTTATTTGATTATTATTATATTTTTTTTTATTTAGTAATAAGAAAATAACGCTCTTTTTGAACAACCTAGGCTCTTTTCTGAAAAAAGCCTCTTTTCGGTATCTAGTCATACCGGTGTAACAGGAAATCTCCCCCCCCCTGGAAATCTTCCCCTTAAGCCTAGGAAATATTCCCCCCCCCCCCACCCCCCCCCCACCCCCCCCCCATCACCACCTTCACAGACACTGTCCACAAAACTTTTAATGTATTTTCATATACATTGTTGATATTGTGCTCAGGAGCAAACAAAATGCACGTGCTAGAACCAGTCTGTTGGTAACAGAGGATGTAATATCCCTACATGTATACCCAACTAACATAGTCATAATGTATGTCTGCTTGTGGAGAAGTATGTGAATAGGCGAGGCAGTAATTTTCTATAAAAGAAAAGCTCTCCAATTTAGTATAATATCTATACATAGACAATATAGTGTGGTGGGGCGATAGAGATTCTATTTACCGGTATATGCAATAATTCCCCATTACCGTACTATAACTATTATGTATGTTGGCTGGTAGAGAGTTCTCTAGGTTAAATCTCTACCATAGCTGCATATGATTGGTATAAAGTATAGCACTGGTGGGGGTGGATCTAGAAAATAAAAACAGTATATCTGTGTAGAACAGCAAGCATGTGGCATGTATTGGTGGTGGGGGGGGGGGAGATTTTCCTAGGAAATATTCCCCCCCGCCACCATCTACCATATGCATAGTGGATATGGACGTCTCTTTGTAGACAAGAACAGCCACGATTGGGGGAGTATTTCTGATGAAATGAAATAATGTATGTTGGTGTAGAACAGATAGCATATGGCATGTATTGGTGGGGGGGGAGATTTTCCTAGGAAATATTCCCCCCCCCCTCCCCCGCCTCCATCTACCCTATGCATAGTGGATGTGATTGTCTCTTTGTAGACAAGAATAGCCCACGATTGGGGGAGTATTTCTGATGAAACAAAATAATGTATGTTGGTGTAGAACAGACAGCATGTGCCTTGTATTGGTGGGGGGGGGGAGATTTTTCCTAGGAAATATCCCCCCCCCCCCCCCCCCCCCCCCACCCCCCCCCCCCCCCCGCCGCCTGCCTTGCCATCTACCATATGCAAAGTTGATGTAGTATTGTCTCTTTGTAGAGAAGAATAGCAGGTGATTGCGGGAGTATTTTCTGATGAAATGTATCTTGGTGTAGAACAGATAGCATTTGGCATGTATTGAGGGAGGTGGTGGTGGGGGGGGGGGGATTTTCCTAGGAAATATCCCCCCCCCCCCCCCCCCCCCCCCCCCCCCCCCCCCCCCCCCCCCCCCCCCCCCCCCCCCCACCCCCCCCCCCCCCCCCCCCCCCCCCCGCCGCCCCGCCAGCCGCCATCTACCATATGCAAAGTTGATGTGATTGTCTCTTTGTAGAGAAGAATCTGAAGCGGGAGGAAAAACATGATTGCTGGGAGATATTTCTGATGGGGGAGGGGAGAAAATAGTATCATTGGTAGTAGAACAGATAGCATTTGGCATGTATAGAGGGAGGTGAGGGGAGGTGGTGGGGGGGGGGATTTTTCCTTTTATTTTCCATTTTTCATAATAGATTATACTACCCCCCCCCCCCCCCCCCCCCCCCACCATCCGGCGCCCCCCCCCCCCCCCACCATAACATGCATTAGTGGAGTGGACGTGGACTATCTCTTTGTAAGACAAGAATAGCCCACGATTGGGGGAGTATTTCTGATGAAACAAAATAACAGACAGCATGTGCCATGTATGGTGGTGGTGGGGGGGGGGGATTTTCCTAGGAAATATCGCACCATCTACCATATGCAAAGTGGATGTGATTGTCTCTTTGTAGCGAAGAATAGCAGGTGATTGCGGGAGTAGTTTCTGATGAAATGTATGTTGGTGTAGTAAACAGATAGCATTTGGAATTGTCATAGAAGTAGTTGGGAGGGGGGGGGGGAGTGATGATCTGTTTGGGAAATGTTCTGTCCCCCCCCCCCTCCCCCCCCCCCCCCCATCTACCATATGCATAGTGGATGTGAATGTCTCTTTGTAGACAAGAATAGCCTACGATTGGGGGGGGGGGGGAGTATTTCTGATGAAATAAATGTATGTTGGTGTAAAACGGATAGCAATTTGGCATGTATTTTTTGGGAGGGGGGGGTGGTGGAGATTTTCTAGGGGGAAAATATTCTCCCCCGCCACCATCTACCATATGCATAGTGGACGTGGACATCTCTTTGTAGACGAGAATAGCCCCACGATTGGGGGATATTTCTGATGAAACAAAATAATGTATGTTGGTGTAGAACAGACAGCATGTGCCATGTATTTGTGGGGGGGGGGGAGATTTTCCTAGGAAATATCCCCCCCCCCCCCAACCAACATCTACCATATGCAAAGTGGATGTGATTGTCTCTTTGTAGTGAAGAATAGCAGGTGATTGCGGGAGTATTTCTGATGAAATGTATGTTGGTGTAGAACAGATAGCATTTGGCATGTATTGAGGGAGGGGGGGGGGGAGATTTTCCTAGGAAATGTCCCCCCCCCCCCCATATTCTTGTCTACAAAGAGACATTCATATCCACTATGCATATGGTAGATGGTTGGGGGGGGGGTGGGGGGGGATATTTCCTAGGAAAATCTCCCCCCCCACCACCACCAATACATGCCACATGCTATCTGTTCTACACCAACATACATTATTTCATCAGAAATACTCTCCCAATCGTGGGTTATTCTTGTCTACAAAGAGACATCCACATCCGCTATGCATATGGTAGTTAGTTGGGGGGGATATTTCCTAGGAAAATCTCCCCCCCCCCTCCCTCAATACATGCCAAATGCTATCTGTTCTACACCAACATACATTATTTCATCATGAGGGAGGGGGGGGGGTATTCTTGTCTACAAAGAGACATTCACATCCGCTATGCATATGGTAAGATGGTTGGGGGGGGGATAATATTTCCTAGGAAAATCTCCCCCCCCCCCCCCACCCCCCCACCAATACATGCCACATGCTATCTGTTTCTACACCGACATACATTATTTCATCATGAGGGAGGGGGGTTATTCTTGTCTACAAAGAGACATTCACATCCGCTAAACATATGGTAGATGGTTGGGGGGAGGGGAATAATTTCCTAGGATATTTCCCCCCGCGCCACCATCTACCATATGCAAGTGGACGTGACATCTCTTTGTAGACAAGAATAGCCCACGATTGGGGGAGTATTTCTGATAAAACAAATAACAGACAGCAAGTGCCATGATTGGTTGGTGGTGGGGGGGGGGATTTTCCCTAGGAAATATCCCCCCCCACCATCTACCATATGCAAAGTGGATGTGATTGTCTCTTTGTAGCGAAGAATAGCAGGTGATTGCGGGAGTATTTCTGATGAAATGTATGTGGTGTAGAACAGATAGCATTTGGAATGTATTGAGGGAGGGGGGGGGGGGGGGAGATTTTCTTAGGAAATGTTCCCCCCCTCCCCCCCCACCCCCCCACCCAACCATCTACCATATGCATAGTGGATGTGAATGTCTCTTTGTAGACAAGAATAGCCTACGATTGGGGGAGTATTTCTGATGAAATGAAATGTATGTTGGTGTAAAACGGATAGCATTTGGCATGTATTTAGGGAGGGGGGGGTGGAGATTTTCCTAGGAAATATTCTCCCCCGCCGCCATCTACCATATGCATAGTGGACGTGGACATCTCTTTGTAGACGAGAATAGCCCACGATTGGGGGAGTATTTCTGATGAAACAAAATAATGTATGTTGGTGTAGAACAGACAGCATGTGCCATGTATTGGTGGGGGGGGGGAGATTTTCCTAGGAAATATCCCCCCCCAACATCTACCATATGCAAAGTGGATGTGATTGTCTCTTTGTAGCGAAGAATAGCAGGTGATTGCGGGAGTATTTCTGATGAAATGTATGTTGGTGTAGAACAGATAGCATTTGGAATGTAATTGAGGGAGGGGGGGGAGATTTTCCTAGGAAATGTCCCCCCCCATATTCTTGTCTACAAAGAGACATTCATATCCACTATGCATATGGTAGATGGTTGGGGGGGATATTTCCTAGGAAAATCTCTCCCCCCCCCCCCCCCCCCCACCACCACCAATACATGCCACATGCTATCTGTTCTACACCAACATGCATTATTTCATCAGAAATACTCCCCCAATCGTGGGTTATTCTTGTCTACAAAGAGATCCACATCCGCTATGCATATGGTAGTTAGTTGGGGGGGGATATTTCTAGGAAAATCACCTCCGTCAATACATGCCAAATGCTATCTGTTCTACACCAACATACATTATTTCATCATGAGGAGGGAGGGGGGGGGTTATTCTTGTCTACAAAGAGACATTCACATCCAGTATGCATATGGTAGATGGTTGGGGATAATATTTCCTAGGAAAATCTCACCCCCCCCCCCCCACCAATACATGCCACATGCAATATCTGTTCTACACCAACATACATTATTTCATCATGAGGGAGGGGGGTTATTCTTGTCTACAAAGAGAAAGAGACATTCACATCCGCTAAACATATGGTAGATGGTTGGGGGGAGGGAATATTTCCTAGGATATTTCCTCCCCCCCCCCCCCCCCCCCCCCACCCCCCCCCCCCCCCCCCCCCCCCCCCATCTACCATATGCATAGTGGACGTGGACATCTCTTTGTAGACAAGAATAGCCCACGATTGGGGGAGTATTTCTGATGAAACAAAATAACAGACAGCATGTGCCATGTATTGGTTGGTGGTGGGGGGGGGGGGATTTTCCTAGGAAATATCCCCCCCACCATCTACCATATGCAAAGTGGATGTGATTGTCTCTTTGTAGCGAAGAATAGCAGGTGATTGCGGGAGTATTTCTGATGAAATGTATGTTGGTGTAGAACAGATAGCATTTGGAATGTATTGAGGGAGGGGGGGGGAGATTTTCTTAGGAAATGTTCCACCCCCCCCCCAACCATCTACCATATGCATAGTGGATGTGAATGTCTCTTTGTAGACAAGAATAGCCTACGATTGGGGGAGTATTTCTGATGAAATGAAATGTATGTTGGTGTAAAACGGATAGCATTTGGCATGTATTTAGGGAGGGGGGGGTCTAGATTTTCCTAGGAAATATTCTCCCCCGCCACCATCTACCATATGCATAGTGGACGTGGACATCTCTTTGTAGACGAGAATAGCCCACGATTGGGGGAGTATTTCTGATGAAACAAAATAATGTATGTTGGTGTAGAACAGACAGCATGTGCCATGTATGGGGGGGGGTGGGGGGGGGGAGATTTTCTAGGAAATATCCCCCCCCAATATCTACCATATGCAAAGTGGATGTGATTGTCTCTTTGTAGCGAAGAATAGCAGGTGATTGCGGGAGTATTTCTGATGAAATGTATGTTGGTGTAGAACAGATAGCATTTGGCATGTATTGAGGGAGGGGGGGGGGAGATTTTCCTAGGAAATGTCCCCCCCCCCCATATTCTTGTCTACAAAGAGACATTCACATCCACTATGTATGGTAGATGGTTGGGGGGGATATCAGGAAAATCTCCACCACCATCATACAGAGACATCCCCACATGCCACTTGATATGGTAGATTGGGGGGGGGGTGGTAATCTAAAGATCTGTCTCACACATTATTCATGCACACTACCGGTTTCATACACACAGAACATATTTCATCAGGGGGGGGATACTCATCGGGTTATTCTTGTTTCTACAAAGAGCATCCACATCCGCTATGCTAGTATGGTAGTTGGTGGGGGGGGATATTTCCTAGGAAAATCTCCCCCCCCCCTCCCTCAATACATGCCAAATGCATCTGTTCTACACCAACATACATTATTTCATCATGAGGGAGGGGGTTTATTCTTGTCTACAAGAGACATTCACATCCGCTACTATGGTAGATGGTGGGGGGGGATAATATTTCCTAGGAAAATCTCCCCCCCCCCACCCACCAATACATGCCACATGCTACTGTTCTACACCAACATACATTATTTCATCAAGGGAGGGGGGTTATTCTTGTCTAACAAAGAGACATTCACATCGCTAAACATATGGTAGATGGTTGAGAATATTTCCTAGGATCTCAGATCATCAGAAATACTCCCCCATCGTGGGTTTTTTCTTGTCTACAAAGAGACATCCACATCCGCTATGCATATGGTAGTTGGTTGGGGGGGATATTTCCTAGGAAAATCTCCCCACCCCTCCCTCAATACATGCCAAATGCTATCTGTTCACACCAACATACATTATTTCATCAGAAATACTCAATCGCGGGTTTTTCTTGTCTACAAAGAGACATCCACATCCCCTAGCATATGGTAGTTGGTTGGGGGGGGGGTATTTCTAGGATCTCCCCCCCCCACTCCCTCCCATCAATACATGCCAAATGCTATCTGTTCGACACCAACATACATTATTTCATCAGAAATACTCCCCCAATCGTGTGTTATTCTTGTCTACAAAGAGACATCCACATCCGCTATGCATATGGTACATTGGTGGGGGGGTGGGGGGAAATATTTCATAGAAAAATCTCCCCCCTCCCCCCCCCCCCCCCCCCCCCCCCCCACCAATACATGGCACATGCTGTCTGTTCTACACCAACATACATTATTTTCTCCCCCAATCGTAGGCTATTCTTGTCTACAAAGAGGTATTCACATCCGCTATGCATATGGTAGATGGTTGGGGGGGATATTTCCTAGGAAAATCCCCCCCTCTCCCCCCGCCAATATGCGTCACATGCTAACTGTTCTACACAAACATTTTCACTTGATCAGAAATCTTCCCCCAATCTGATGATCTTGTGATATTCTTGTTTATCAAGGGACTTACACTATGCATATGGTAGATTGGGGTGGGGTGTGATGGAGGTGATTTTTTATGTTCCCCTTTCTTATACTACCAAATGGCATACATTGTGCGTGCCTATGTGCACATGTTTGGTGGGACATAATTCTGCTTTGTAGCATTCAAACACAAACGTTTGGGTGGGGGGAGAATTTCCAGGTGGGGGGGGGAGGGAATTTCCTAGGAAATTCTTCCCCGTGGGGGAATATTTCCAGGCTTGACCCAGGAAATCTTCCCCCGCGGGGAGGGAAGATTTCCAGGGGGGAAAATTTCCTGTGACACCGGTTCTCTGTATTCTTTTACTTTCTTCTATCTAATAAGCCTCAGTATTGAGGGTATACCAGTATACTGGCAAAAGCAAACAGTCTAAATACAGATAAATATACTGCAAATACACCCTAGATAGTGTCAGATATTGACACAAAACACAACATATAATTGACATATGTATTGAAAAAAGTAGTTAAATTGGCCATATTTTCAACCATGTATATGGAAAGACTAGAGGCTAGAATGTACTTGCAGCTGGACAGGGAAATCCAGACAACAAGCACAGTGACAATAACTGCCACAGGGTTTGTCGTCTGCAGCCTCCCAGTTTCAATTATTACGTTTAGAATCCAACAATGTAAAGGCAATTTTACTACGAAGGCAACTCGTTGCAATGCCCTCGTGTTGTTTCGATTTCGACACCGTACATGAGGGTAACACAATTGCGAATGGCATAATATGACTTGGATAGAAAACCTTATCTCCATCTCCATACTCTTGGAGGCAGAACACAGTTGGGTTAGGACCAATATAATTCTGACACATTAACGTCAATCAGTGAGACCCAGGCCGGACTACGTGCTTGTGAAGGCCGACCTGGGACTAGACTGGTCACACTGGTCATAATACACCTTTTGTCAGCATCCTGACCATAATCGTTGTGCCCGATAGTACAAGTATTAGACGTACGCACTGTAACAAGATACTGGAAACACGAATGTAATTTCTTTCTCGTTTCATGTTGCAATGTAACCTCTATAGACTCACTAAAATGACATTCCTACCAAATAAATTTACACATAAATACTATTTAACAACAAACAATTATTTCTTGTACATTACCATTCTCTATATATTATCTGTGTATATTGTTTGCCATGTTACCCAATGAAAATGGCCATGTAGAGGAATCCTTTGAGTGGAATCGTAACTCTATGTCATGAAGGATGGCAAAGTACAGACTGGCTGGAAGAAGTCCCATGTAACACCTAGTTTCAAGAAAGGTGACAAGCACACTGCTGGAAATTATAGGCATATCAGTCTAACATCTGTGGTATTTACATGTAAAATACACAAATCGTTAATCAGGGATGCCGACATGGATCACATGGCACACAATCAACTCTTCTCTTCCCATCAATACGGGTTTAGATCGGGCAGATTAATATGCGCCACACAGTTGCTAGAAGTCTGTGATGAATGGTCCAAATCACTTGACACTGGAGACCCAATCGATGCTGTTTATCTTGACTTCAGTAAGGCCTTTGATACTATAACATATTTTCACCTATCTGCTGGTCCAGCTAGCTCAAGCACGAGACCAGTAGCCTATTTCATCAACATTGCAAAGTATACTTTACTAGCAAAGTATACTTTGAGGGAGTAATCATTTATTTTTCCCGAAATGCATTATTTCATATAGAACTTACAAATGCATATATTTCATGATTAAAAGTATGCAGAATTATTATACTGAATGTATTACATTATCACAGCCAAATTGGCTGTGATAATGTAATAAATTCAGTATAATAAAAATTAATAAATTTATCATAAAATTGAAAATTTCTCCCTCAAAGTATACTTTGCTACTAAAGTACACTTTGCAATGTTGGTGAAATGGGCTACTGGTCCAGCTAGCTCAAGCACGAGACCAGTTTAATCAAACTATGATAAATATACCGGAGGCTGAGCTGTATGGAAGTGGTAGGTAGCTCCTAGTTGGGCGCCAAAACTATGTAACAGGTTTTGCCTTTTTGGACCAGCTAGCTCTAGCATGGTCTAGGCCACTGAGCATGCCGAACAGAACGACACTTTTCCAAGCTGGCAGTCCCTTGTTGGGCGCCAAAACTATGTAACATATTTTGCCTATTGCTGGTCTGGCTAGCTCAAGCACGAGACCAGATTAAACAAGTTTATTACCAGAATGCTGAGCATAAGGCTATGTTATTAAAATCTGGCAGTCCCACTTTGGGCGCCAAAAATATGTAACGTATGTTCACTTTCTCAGTTCGTCTGGCTAGCTCAAGCACGAGACCAACGTTCACGGCTGGCATCAGCTGTCACCAGTCTGAGCAGCCAGTCTATCAACTTCTCAATATTCTGAGCACCAAATTACACTAAGTTCTGGCACTCAGCAGACCTAACTAATATAACTTGTTTGCCAGCCCGTCTCATGCAACGAGGCTGAGACTATATATATCTGGGCACTATTTACAATATATATATATACACGAACGTCAGGTACGAGAGCATTGAATTACACGAACGTCAAGTACGAGAGCATTGAATTACACGAACGTCGAGTTCGAAAATTTAATAAAAAGAGTGACTTTAAAACAATGTGTATTAAATGTGCTTCCCTTTGGAGGTTATTGGAAATTACTATACAGATATAGATTTTCCTCAGGCGTACCTCGCCAATGATTGGTTAACAATGATTATGGACAATGATTGGATGAGCACAAATAATCAAGACATTAAATTTAACAACAATCAACTACAAGCAATATTCTGGGCGGAGTGTCTCTGCTACAATGGATTGTACTACTATTATATGATGCCCATCTCTGGCATGAGCTAAACCATTGTGAGTCTCCGCGAAAATGCCAAAAATTTACTGGACATTCGGTCTGATAAACAGACCGGGCAAAAATTTACCAGACCGAAAAAGTTTTATGAAAAATAAAATTTATTTTGTGTGATATTTAAGAGCATTTTAGTTTAAGTATATCAGTCATATAAGAAAAGCTAGCTAGCACCAGAAGCGCATACCAAAGGAAGTGGTGTTTTTTATGCCACCGGGTTTCGAAGAAATGGGTGGCATATAGTGTTTGGACCGTCCGTCCGTCTGTTCGTCCGTCACACTTTTCGGTTAACCAATTTGTCACAGTTTCTCAAATATGCTGCAGGTGGCATCCGCGTTCGACAGACGCATTTCTTGTTTTTAATTATTTTTATGCCACCGGGTTTCGAAGAAACGGGTGGCATATCGCCGGCCACGTTCCAAAATATCGTATCTTCAATTTTTGCCCGAAAACACTTTTCTGCATGGCGGGAATCTGCAAAGGCTACTCCATATTATGTCAAAAGATCGTACATGGGAACCAATCAGAACGTACATTTTAGTCGCATGACAAAATATCGTATTATGATAGGTTAATATTATTTTATTCCAAAATGTCGTATCTATTATGAAAACAGACAATCAGCAGTCGGTGGCAGATTCAGTCGCATTTTGGTAAGTTAAATTCAATATTTCCTTCAGAAAATGTTATATTGCATGTTGCAAGATGTATTAACAATATTAAGACAGAGTTGACACAACATTATGCAATAATATGACTAGTTTCGAAATGTTTTCGAATAATCCGGGTTTGGAACTTTCCATTTCAAGAATTTTCCAACAATTATACAAACATGTTCTTCTAAAGAAATATAGAGTTGAATGAACAACTAATCCATTAATTTTTCACAAAGATACTACTACAAACAATGGAGTTTTACCTAAACAGAGACCCTACATAAAAGATTTGCTTAATTACAACATTTAGGAACAACATGAAAATTGCTGAGGAAGCTGGTTACCACGTGTTGCTTTTAGTTACGACAATTTGGAACGAACAGTTTCACATCCAGAAGAAATTTGTGACATTATGTTATGCTTTCATTTAGAATAATTTCTACCACTATGGACGTTTAATTGTCTGGTCAGTAGTTACCGTTTCATGTGATTATTGTATGTTTTACGTTCTACCATTCTTCAGCCAGCATACAGTTGGTTGTATGCTGCATTTTTGCGTTCTCTGCAACATAACACTTAGAAACCCAACGTTTCCGTTGGGTTTGGGTTGTGTTTCTAGGGTGGAACAAACCGCAGAATCAACAGTATAAAAGCGTGTAACCGTTCTTCGAAGAAAGCGTTAAACATTTACGGATACGCGACGATTAACGGTTGGTACACATCGAAACCCGGAACAATTTCACAAAACCAACTGTATCTGCACTGCCATTATTAGGGTTTCACTGTGGCCAATATACAGTCAAAGACATGCCATTCAACTGAAACACGGGATTATATTTATTGTTGTATGATTGCTAATTGATACAACAAACTTATTGATACGTGTAACAATATCGTTTGGGACAGCACATTGCTATTTGTAGGGCATATCAGCCATTCAATGTGATGTGAGTCTAAAAATAGAGTAAAAGACCATAAGGGCACAATGCACAAGGATAAACATAACAGTAGCAATATATCCATATATAACTATGGCATGGGTTCAACGGTGGTTACAGAGTTTTCAACAATGCACAATTCATCAACACAATACACACAATCAAATACCCAGACATAAACGTCCTAACAAAGTTGCCATTCAAAGTAATATGAAAAAAGTAGATAAGCTGTCAGAGATATATCCATAGGAAGTAGCACAGGGTACATCTCCATCCAAATGTGGGTAGTTAACAATGTTGAAGTTAAGTCGTCACTCTTGTCGTACATTTTGATCGTCATAGACAAAAGTGAACAAAACATAATTGTGGTGAGCCATGTAATTTTGCAGCTAAGATGATATGCGAGTTTCCGTGAAATATGTTTACAACGGCTGTGATATTTTCTGTAAATGACGTCGGCAGATTAAGAAATGTCTAACATCATACGGATAATATCGTAGATTTTGAGAATATTTTCATGAAAACCCGCACGCTGATTATGTACAATGTAGTGGCGATTCAGCTTTGTCTAATTATTCAAACCGACAACAGTCAGTTACTCATTCTTCTTTTTTTCAGATAGCAATGGTACTCTGCTAGACATGTCCTCCAAATGGTTGCGATCCATTGATGACATTATAGCCAATGATAAAGTGAAATCTGAATCCATAGCTAGACTGACACGACATAGGGAAATAGGGTCATTCTCAAATAGAAATAAACAGTACAAATTTATACTGTATACATACCATTCACTGTTTAAAGTAACAACGCCAAGATACATAGTGACATCAAAGACAGGAAACAAATACAAAACTATTGAATTTAAATTTCATCCGAATTGTCAAAACGGTTGCTGAACGTTCAGCATGTTTTCGAGAGGAAAGCTAATGGTTAAGCTTGCTCTGAACGAAGGTATACGAAGGGTGGGTGCAGATATACAAGCAAACAAGCATAAACCACATTGAGTTCACTTGTAGGTGGTGATAATGACATACATACGATCGGCAGCTGTGAAAGACAAAGTGAATCCGATACAGTAAAGACTGATATATGCACACGTACCAGAACTGTTTCGCGTTACACAATAGAAGACCATTCAATTTTACCAACAACAGCCACCGGTATATATGGAGAGAAAATCATTGACATAGAATGTCAGGAACCATATGACTTTCTTAAAGATAAACAATATGAACAGTCAATTCAGAATGAACACTCGTACAATACGTTTGCTGAATCAGTTCGAGGCTCAGACAATGTTCCAATAGAGAATGTTAGTTACCATGACTCAAGTAGGAAATCAAACACAGATGTAAGTAACCACAGCTATGGTGACGGCAAGTTAACTGAACATCATGAGGAGGTCATAGGAGGTCATAGGCACTCCACACAGTCATGTAATTGCGGCAAATGATACACCTACTAATTCAGGCAAACATGACAGTTCATTCGAAGAAGATGTTGATCTGGATGATTCATTTCGAGATCCCGACTTTATTCCAACAAAGAAAGATCTTCAGTATGAATCAAGCTCAAGCGATGATGACTCGTATACAGCTGGTCCTCGTCTAAACGAAATAGATGACGAGGAGGTCGTTGACCAAACAACTGATATAGAGTAAGGTAAGACGCCAAGAAAGAGGCGGCTAAAGAAGGATAAACGCGATAATGAGAAAAACATCAACAAATGGCTTAGAATGGAGGGAAAGGCGTATAAGGGTATGAAAAAGAATGACAATTGGAAATGGGTATATTGCGTGGAGAGAAATGGAAGACTTCTAAAACCAAAAGGCTGTTCAAAACGGTGTGACCGTTCAAAGATAATGGAGTGCTCAACATTCAGTGAGAATGAAAGGCAAGCTATATTTACTAACTTCTGGAAGTTAAACTGGGATGATAGGAAAGTGTATGTTATATCCCTGGTAACGCTTGGTCCTGTGGGAAAAAGAACAAGGGACGAAAGTAGACGAAATGCGACATATAGATACTGCCTGAAGAAGGATGACACACTTCACATTGTATGTAAAAACATGTTCCTGTCGACATTGGGAATAGGAGAAAGGACAGTGTATGAGTGGCTTAAAGGCACGGAACATGGTATGCCAGAGAAGGATCAACGTAAACCACGTGAACCCTCCGAGAAGAAGCGCAACGCAAGGGTAAATGCTGAGCAATAGCTGGAGTCCCTCCCTAAACTACCATCACACTACTGTAGATCTTCTAGTACCAAACTTTACTTGAAACCAGTATTTGCTTCTTTCAATGATCTCTATACTGAATACAAAATATATTGTACCGAGAATTGTCAGCCGGTTCTTAGTTACACCGTATTCAGAAGTATATTTAATGACATGAACTTGTGTCTGTTCAGTCCTAAAAAGGATCAGTGTGAGTTTGTTGCGGCTATGAGACTGGAAACGTAACTGTTGAGGACTACAACAAACATATAGAAAGGAAAGATTCCGCTAGGGCAGAGAAGACAAAGGACAAGGACATGTGTGAGAATGATGATAACGGTAGGGTTGTAGTAAAAATAATATTGACGTCCAATCAGAACTTCTGAGTCCATGGTTACAGGCTAGTGCAATGTACTATAAAACAAAGCTTGCGTGTCACAACTTCACAATTTATGATATGAAATCCAAACATGTCACATGCTATTTCTGGCACGAAGGCGAAGGTGACCTGACAGCAAATTCATTTTCTTCGTGCATGATTGATTACCTTGAAACATTATCCGAAGATGAAAACTTAAAGGAAATAGTAATATTCAGTGATGGATGCTGCTATCAGAACAGGAATGTTTGCTTAGCAAATAATTTACTCAAATTTGCCGTTGACAAGCGAATAACAATCACACAAAAGTTTTTGGAAAAAGAACATACCCAAGTGGAGGTCGATAGCGTACATAGCACAATCAAAAGGAAACTGAAGAAAACACCGATATACGTGCCCTACAACTATGTTGAACTCATATCCCAAGCTATGCCTAGTCAACCATATAAAGTTAAATACATAACACATGAATTCTTCGGAAAGTACACAGATCTACAATATTACTCGTCAATACGTCCTGGAGTCCACGTAGGTGATTCCGTGGTTACAGACATACGCGTACTCAACTACAATCCAGATGGAGAAATAAAGTACTCGTGTCGCCACACAATCCGTATCACCCAGTCAAACCGTCAAAAAGCTACATGATAAACCTCTCGGCATCAAGAGTACAAAGTATCAACACCTCCAACAATTGAAGGCAGTAGTTCCCAAAGATTTTTACGCATTCTATGATTCTCTGATGCAAAATTGAGTATCGTGTATAGACGTGTAAATGTCAGCAAAGGAGTACTTCTAGTACGAGTGTTTATTCACATGTACTTAATAAATAACCATATTGTGAAGAGATGACCAGTACCAGTTTGCAATATAAATACTTTGGGAATTCCTTGATTTTGGTAACTTTAGTTTAATTTAATTACAAAGTGGTATTTTGTAATCTCTACAACATATGCGCATTTATTAGGTACGAAATATGACGCAGCTGGTGCTGACTTGGTACTCTTGATATGAATGGTTCATCATGTGCCTGATACATAGCTAAAACTCACCACATGCATACACGAAGATCATCTACGTGGGTAAAATACTACATCACTATTTGATTTTGTTTTGTAACCAGATGCGAAATGTTACCGCTATGTTGTAAGACATACACACAATTCAGAGCTCGTGTTATTGTGCACGAGCCTTGAATATTTTGTCAAAACATATTTTCAAACATAATGATATCCTGACAATGTGTACACTGCTTACAGATTTGCAGCTGTATGCACATGTAAATATAACTTTTAGTCGGGATGGTAAAATGGTCACGGTAAATGGGAAAATCTATCACAAAAAAGCACCGAAATACAAATAGCCATGTTAACCAAAACAACCGCCACGTAATATTTATGTCTTTAACCAATGGCATTTAATGTACGTATAATTTAGTATGACTATTTTTATTTGTGCGATTGTCTAAACATACAAGCATGTAATTCTGTGAATTGTAACTATTTTCCCGTCACAGTTACTCATTGTGTATGTGTGTACATGTACGTATGACTGTTGTAAATATGTTTCAGTTCCTATTGTTTGAATAAAACGCAAATTGTTTACTAAGCCATTATATAGTCATGCTACTTACGGTAGCATTTTAATCTCTTTTACATAACATAGGTCCAGATTTAAAACGTCGTAACTACCGGTACAACATTGTTTGCAATCCAAAATATCGTATAGCTCTAATTTAAAATGTCGTAAGTACCACACATAATTATTTAACATTTCAAAAAGTCGTAAGTGCATTTCTGAAGAAAATAACAGAAACATAATTCAAATGAAAACTTAGTCATTTGCAATAAAGTTTTTAGTCTTACAATATCATGTTTGGCGCACTTCTGCGAATACCTAAAAAATGTAAACCAGTTTTTTGCTTCTCCTGAAAAAATATTTTTCCAGAAAAACATGCAGTTACAACATTTTGGAGCGTGGCCGACGATATAGTGTTTGGACCGTCCGTCCGTCCGTCACACTTTTCGGTTAACCACTTTGTCACAGTTTCTCAAATATGCTGCAGGTGGCATCCGCGTTCGACAGACGCATTTCTTGTTTTTATAGTCGGACATTCGGTCCTGACATGTCCGACGGACCGACGACTTTCGCGGAGACTGCATTATAGCTGTATATTAATTCCATACAGTGTTCGTCTCGTGGTATGAGCAATACCACTAGTTGGGCAATCTATCATGAACCTATGGTTTTACTACTGTGATACGTGTCTGGTAGCTACTGCTCAGCACCAAGCCGAGCTACTTAGCTCAGCAATGCTATGAACTGCTTAGCTGAGCGACGTCGTGAACTGCTCACTTCAGCGCTGTTCCGAGCTGTCTATATGAACGCTATCCGCAGCTCACAGGCTGGCATATGCCAACATCTCGGGCTGGAGCTGTGTGATGAGCCTGGTGGATCATGCTGGGTTATCCTCGAGCTATAGCCGAGCATGGGGCTTGTTCCATGGGTCTGGGAATATGTCTGGTACAGTGATCAGGTCAGCTCCTGGTCGCCACATTCAACCACATGTGACTAGCAGCGGGGCTGAACGTCATGTTTTAATACTTGCTCAGCCCAAATGGAGAGTGTTCGGCAGTATTGCTGGGCGTAATTTTGGTGTACGCCTTAGCAAAGTGTTTTAAGACAGTGCTGAGCCACCCGTAGCTCTCAGAGCTCCAGATAAGCTGCGTATTTGCTTAAATATCCAATTAAAATTGCCAAAAACCCAATAGAAGTCAGACGTCGCGAGTATCAAAAAGCAATACATATGTTATAGTACCTTTATCATGCAGCAGAAAACAATAAAAAGACCACAAAAGGCACAAATATAGCATATTTTTCTTATTTTCTATGAAAACACATCTGGGTATTTCATTAGAATTGTCTCCAAGGAGACAATTCTAATGAAATGCCAAGACATGTTTTCATTTCGGAACAAACTTTTCAATAACTGCTGTCTGTTGATGTGTAAACAGTAGTGTGACTTTATTTTACCCAATTACAATTTTGAAATACCCAATTGCTTCAGAAATGATGGAGTAACAATACTCGATTACCAATTCCTTATCTGGAGCCTTGGCTCTTGTACATTATGATCGTATTGCTCATAATACCTGAACTACTGGCGATGGATTCTGTCCAAGTGAACAGAAGGCGCTCTGCTACATGTATGTTGACTGAAACACAAAGCCAAGCACTCCCAATTTGGGCAGCGAGGCGCTTTCCACAGCTGGGACCCTTTCTGAGAAAGGTTCCCGGTCTCTGTTATAGTGACGCGTACATGTATACAACATTAGACAAAATACATGTACCAGACCGCCAAGCACTGATTGAAATTCAGCTAAAGAATTCAAGGGTTCAAGCTAGCCCTTCAAAATAGGGAGAAGTTTTCACTAATTTTTTTCCAAAATTTCTGATTTATATACATGTAGTGAAAAACTCCCTTAACCCTTTCCCTGTTTTGCGATATTTCGACTCCTCCAAATCCAAAACATCTGAATAAAAGAATCAAATGCTGGGTCAAATGATGGTTAAATTATCTGATAGAGTAGAAAACATTGTGGGAAAAGGAGAAATTGCTTGTTACAAGCAATTTCTCCTTTTCCCACAATGTTTTCAAAAGACATCTTTTGCAGAGGCGTGAAAAGTCGTCTCTATCAGGGAAAGGGTTAACTCAAAAGAGGGAGAAGTCAGACAATTTAGGGAGAGAATTTCGCCTACTTCGCCCTGTAAAATGATCCCTGTTAGTCAGACCAACCCTCAAATTTGCCACTTGCGTCTGGTCACCATATCTGAAAACTTATCTTGAACTCTGAATATATTAGGTCATCTCTCATGTCAGATCCTCTATTTCCATAATATTGTTATGCGCCAATTTTCATTTCAGGTTCAGGATGAGTCTGGCGAGGCTGAGAGAAAAACTGAGCCAGTTGTCTGCCAAGCAGAATGATGCTGACTCGATTACATTTGATATTGCTGGTAATACCTCGTCTCGCATAACATCACCCAATGACAGTATTCCTTTTGCCCACTTTTATTGTGCCAAAATTTAGACCCATTACCAACACCAAAAAGTATTTTTTTGTTTCTCAAATAAAATGCTCCACTAATATTCTCTACGTTTTTTTATCTGCAAATTTTCAGTCGTTATAATACCTGGGATTCCGCTGGCGATCGCCAGTTTCGCAATTAGCGATAAAAATAAACAATTGGCAAAAATAAACAATTGGCGATAAAAAATTAATTATTTTTATTTATTTTTTTTTTTTTTTTTTCGAAAATTGTTATTTTTTATCCCCAATTTTTTGAAGTGGCAATTTTTTTATTTTCCCCAGCGGAATCCCTGTAATACTATGTGTTTGTCCCAATTCCAAAGCCACATGCAACATTCCCATGCTAGCTTTTATCATGTTTATTTCCAAGTCAATACTTTTGGATGAGACTCGTCTCTATGACATTAGCTGCTGCTGTTGCCTTACTTCCAACAGAGCTCCAGATAAGCTTTTGTGTTTAAAGAGTCTAATGCACCGAAAATATAAAGCATGCATATAGCATCTTTCACAAACATTGCAAAGTATACTTATCTACATGTAGCAAAGTATACTTTGAGGGAGAAATTTTCAATTTAAGGATACATTTATTATTTTTTATTATACTGAATTTATTACATTATCACAGCAATTTTGGCTGTGATAGTGTAATAAATTCAGTATAATAATTCTGCATACTTTTAATCATCAAATATATGCAGTCGGTAATTCTATATGAACGCACGTAATTACAGCCTATAAAATATGAAAATTCACAGCATATAAAATCTTCATTTTACCAGTCTGTGTTTTACAACTGGGCAGATTTATGTTATGTAACCTACGCGTATTTGTAAACAATGGCGGTTGAGCGGGCAATCCAAATATTTCCCAAATCATTTTCGGTACATGTTCGGTTAATCATTCTGCCATATTGACCTGTACAACCCAAAGCGGAAAAGATAATCGACCAATGACTGACAAACATGACTGTCACTTCAGGGTGGCCCTTCAACAAATTCCCAAAAATATTACCCCACCCGCCCAACAGGCAAAATACAGAAGAATTTACTAAAATGCTCAAATGCAAACTCAATATGCCAGTACCAGCCTATAACTTTATGAATTCCAATGTGCACATACATGACTATACAGGGATTCCGCTGGGGAAAAAAAAAAAAATAGCCACTTCAAAAAAAAAAAAAAAACTTGTTTATTTTTATCGCCAATTGCGAAAGTGGCGATCGCCAGCGGAATCCCTGACTATACATAATAAACTGTGTTGAAGATTGGTAATCACCTGAATTAGGCGTAGATCCTGGGAAATCCTGTTGACTCTTGTTTACATGTACATTTCCTTTGTAAAAATCACACAAACCCATTGCAGAAATGTTGACATTTCTTGAAATTAATAAAATCAATTATCTGTTGTAACTACACGTAGAAAAGCGATATAATTGTTAAAATAAACTTTATAGAGTTGAATACATGTCTTAGAAAAGTCCTGTTTATCTCAGTTTGTAATGTGAATATTCTTCGGCGGAGTTACATTTCTTCAAATTCATTTGGAGTTGCGGTTATCGTTGACGACAACGAACTTGCTGACGTATTGAAAAATATCAATGTTCGTGATATGTTACGACGTTGCTCGATGACGACAACAACCTGCTGACGTATTGAAAAATATCACTGTTCGTGATATGTTACGACGTTGCTCGATGACGACAACAACCTGCTGTCGTATTGAAAAATATCACTGTCCGTGATATGTTACGACGTTGCAGAAAGTAGGGAGCACACTAGGTGCATTAGAATGGGGATAACCATGCTTTGTTTTTTGATTTGGTGCGGTATGTGTGCGGTTTTATGGTCTGAGAATCAGTTTTATGGCTGCCGCTAACACATCGCTATAAAACAGATTCACAGACCATAAAACATCCCACATACCACTCCAAATCGTTAAACAAAGCATGGTTATCCCCATTCTAATGCACCTACTTTCTGCAACATTGTAACATATCACGAACAGTGATATTTTTCAATACGACAGCAGGTTGTTGTCGTCATCGAGCAACGTCGTAACATATCACGAACAGTGTACCCCCTGATTTCAATTGCAATGCATACAAATACTTTTACAAATGTATTATTGATTTTCTTCATTATTAAGTAGGGAACAAAAAAAGCAAACACTGTATAGTATTTATACAGTCCGTACCGTCCGGGTTTTCACACAGTATATATGGGGTAAGGGGGCGTGGTCTAAGACAAGGGTTAGGGTTAAAACACAATGGAACTTAATCCGTACCCCGTAAGCCTATTGTGGTCATACGGGTATCCTTTGATCTTTTTAAATAATCAAGTCCCCCCTAAGGTCCAAAATGTAAGTCCGAACCGTCTGTCACTTAACATCAAGAAGAAATATGTTATAACTTCTATTTCCTTCTGACATCTAAAATGCTTAATATTTCACACATGCATTCCTGTAAGGCTCTACTACATGTACCATGTTGTGCCAAATCCATGACTGTCCAACCCCCGCTGATCACAAGGTGAAGGTCAAATATTTTGTCTCTTTACAAAACTTAACATCAGAGAAATAAGTTATAACTTCAAACCTCGCCTTAGGCATCAAAAATACTTTCATAGAGAGACTTGAAACCGACATCCCGGCCCTAAATGACCGTAGCTGTTGCTGGGACATTAAACCTATTCACTTTTGAGTGGCACTTTGCAGGACAGGACACTATCCAGAGTATCATGTCTGCGCGTAATCTGCCGAGGATTGCAACGAGTACAACTCACTGTTGAGGGAAGGAGCTGCGCTTCCCCAGCAATATGTCCCGCCATAACTTCATGTGTGATCTGTACGACAAGGCTCTCACTGTAAGTACATCCACCGGTGGCTGGGAATATTGACTGTTCCATAATAACTTCATGTGTGATCAGTACGACAAGGCTCTCACTGTAAGTACATCCACCGGTGGCTGGCAATATTGACTGTTCCATAATAACTTCATGTGTGAGGCAGTACGTACAAGGCTCTCACTGTAAGTACATTCCACCGGTGGCTGGCAATATTGACTGTGTTCCAATAATAATCTTCATGTGTGAATCAGTACGACAAGGCTCTCACTGTAAGTACATCCACGGGTGGCTGCCAATATTGACTGGTTTCCATAATAACATCATGGTCTGTGATCAGTACGCACAAGGCTCTCACTGTAAGTACATCCACCGGTGGCTGGCAATATTGACTGTTCCATAATAACTTCATGTGTGATCAGTACGACAAGGCTCTCACTGTAAGTACATCCACCGGTGGCTGGCAATATTGACTGTTCCATAATAACTTCATGTGTGATCAGTACGACAAGGCTCTCACTGTAAGTACATCCACCGGTGTGGCTGGGAATATTGACTGTTTCCATAATAACTTCATGTGTGATCTGTACGACAAGGCTCTCACTGTAAGTACATCCACCGGTGGCTGGCAATATTGACTGTTCCATAATAACTTCATGTGTGATCTGTACGACAAGGCTCTCACTGTAAGTACATCCACCGGTGGCTGGCAATATTGACTGTTCCATAATAACTTCATGTGTGATCTGTACGACAAGGCTCTCACTGTAAGTACATCCACCGGTGGCTGCAAGCACAACCAGGCAATATACTGTTCCATTAAGTAACTTCATGTGTGATCAGTACGACAAGGTCTCACTGTAAGTACATCCACCGGTGGCTGGCAATATTGACTGTTCCATAATAACTTCATGTGTGATCTGTACGACAAGGCTCTCACTGTAGTACATCCACCGGTGGCTGGCAATATTGACTGTTCCATAATAATCAGAAGCTCTACCGTATGGTCAGTACTTTGATTTTCTGTTCTCTTTCATCCCTAAGTATCTGGAATGGATTTTGATATGTTAACTTTGCAACCAATCCAAGCATTACAAAATGGTTTTAAGACTAGTACATTTATGAAAAGGGGGTGTTTTTGTTCTCAAAGATATGAACATTACTTTCAAAAAGTGCAGGTCATCGTCCAAGTGCTCGTCACGAGTCGGCTCATCTGGATCTGCACTGTTTGCATAAACCGCTATTGTGGGCTTTCGGGTTCAAAGTGTTTGAAGAGAACAGAAAATCAAAGTACTGAAAGTACTAGCGATACTGTAGAGCTTTCGATTCCTGTGACCGCTCGCACATTTGTGGCCTATGTAGATCTTGATTATCGTTGTGTGTGCTCGTACAATGATCGGCCTGCTCACTGTACATGTACGTACATGGTCTGGCGGACTTGAATATTGACTTTGGCACATTTGTAGCCTGTGCAGATACCGACCTTTGTCATGTGTGCTCATATAATCAGAGTGGCCGTTCCCCTGTAGTATGTCCTGCCATAACTTCATGTGTGATCTCTACGCCAAGGCTCTCTCGCTGTACATACCTCGGCCAGTGGTTGCGGAAATTCAGAACTCGAGATAACATGTGTATTGATGCATTTAGCACATTTATTTTAGCTGAATACACATTGATTTTCAAACTGAGGAGTAAAAATCCTTTAACTCTTTGCATGCTTGGAAACTTGTGGGCTATAAATAGTTCAAAAATAGCGGACAATAATCATCATATTTTGTGTAAATATCATGAATATGTCTTGGAATTTCATTAGGAATTGAGTCCTGAGGTCTCAATTCTAATGAAATTCCAAGACATATTTACAGAGAGAAATAAAAAATATACTCCTAATTTGTTTGGCGGATATATTTTCGCCGCTAGCATGCAGAGTTAATAAAGTTGGAAATTCACTTATTTGAGCAGAAAAAAGCAAGCACTGTTTACTTCTTGCAGCTAATATAAAGCAACTTTTCAACTATGTTTATATAGGAGGTATGTTGGGAGAATGTGAAGGGTAAATCAGGGCTCCAGATAAGGAATTAATAATTGAGTATTTTCACTCCATTTCTGAAGCAATTCGGTATTTAAAAAATTGAATTGGGTAAAATCAAATCACACTACTGTTTACACATCAACAGACAGCAATTATTGAATAATTTACTTCGAAATGAAAACATGTCTTGGCATATCATTAGAATTGATCTCTCTTGGAGCGTAATTGTTATTAAGAATCCGTTATGGGACGCATTATGAGAGCAATCTGATTAGTGCTAAGCTGATTTCTTTTAGTGGGTCGGACTAAGTGACTGCAGTCTTGTGTGGTGAGGACCTTGCACCAACTGGCCGTTTAACGTGATCACGGTAATATTACCAGAAACATGTACATGGGCGAGTGCTCGAGAAATTTCAGAGCTCTCAATAATGTGTGTAGTGATTTTAGCTGAATAATATTTTAAAAAGGGGGGAGTACAAAATACACGCAGCAATTTCAAAATTGATTTGCAGTGTGAGGAGTAGAAATGCTGTAATAAAGTTGAAAATTCACTGATTTGAGCTGAAAAAAGTCGAACACTGTTTGCTTCTTGCAGCTCATATGTGGTTGTGACTGGAGAAATGGGGCTTATGGGTTTTGTGACCAGTGTAGATCCAGATCAGTCTGTGCATCCGCACAGTCTGATCAGGATCTGCACTGTTCACCATTCCATCAATGAAACACCCGGCATGCTTCTAACAAGCAACGTAGATTGTTATCAGGCTACAGGATGTGCTGTGTCATCGAGAGCTTCACTGGTCACAAAACCCCAGGGATTCCGCTGGCGATTGCCACTTTCGCAATTGGTGATAAAAATAAACAATTGGCGATAAAAAATTTCAATTTTCGAGAAAAAAAATCCCCAAAAAAATACTTTTATTTTTAAAGTGGCGATTTTTTTATTTTCCCCAGCGGAATCCCTGAAACCTATAAGCCCCATTTCTCCGTACATGTAAGTGAAAGAAATAAGTGAATGCTTACATTATAGGAGATCAACCCAGATGAAAATAGAAACAAAGATGCCTTCGCCAGACTGTACCTTGGCTATGCTAGACTTAAGAGGTAGGTTCATGCCTTGTGGCAAGTGGAGCATATTACTGCGCTGTGCATATGATGTCTGTTGTAATGTATTTATCCTGTCAACATAGTGTGTATGTGCCGTGAAACACTGTGCCGTGTAACATTGTTGATATCCTGTCAATACGACCTGATCACTGCGTATGAATATGTGCGGTTACTGGCGTTATTTCTTTGCATTTTAAAGCCATTTGTACGTGTTGATGGGATAAATAGAATAGTAGGTTAGTGCCGTGAATGGGAAAAAATATCTGGCGCGGCACGGAAATGGGATGTGCTCGGTAGAGCCTCGCCCATCCCGTTTCCTAAGCCTTGCCAGATATTTTTTCCCATTCACGGTACTAACCTACTATTCTCTATATTTTTTAACTAATTTGTAATTTTTAATTTCTTGTATGCAAATGGAGAAGGCATATGTGGCTGTGGCTGGAGAAATAGGTTTTTGTTACGCCCGTTTGCGGACAGCGCGATATAGTCGGCACATTGACGTACGTACGTTGTACGCATGTCCGTCCGGGTTTGTGGTTAAAGTTTTTGTTGTGCCTGCTTTAGCAGAAAGCTTTTTCCGTCGTCGTCCGCATCTTCAATGTCAACAAATTTGTACATGTTTTTTCATCATTATATAACTTTAATATTACTTGACGGATTTTTCAATATTTAGACACTTGATACATGTGAGCATTTGGAACACACTCTTGCTGCCATTAACATGACCTTGAACTTTTTTACCTTCACATTTTTCCGGAAACACTTGGCCATTTTTTTGCGTCAAAAAGTTTGTACACGTTTCTTCATCATGATATATTAACTTTAAAGGTACATGTACACACAAGTTGAAGTACGACAGACAATTTAATCGCACAGACATTTCTATCATTTCTCGGGAAGCCATGTTTTCCAATCGCCGTGGGCTTCCCCGACGTCATCGCTAAACGTACAGTCGTTGTTACACTACATATGATTGGCCGATAACCGCGGAATGCAAGTCGCTAGCGCGCATATACCGGGATCAAGATAAGAAAACCAACCAAAAAGTTCATTACAATGAGATGATGTCACACGGAATTCCGGATGAACATAGATTGGAAAATATGGCTTCCCGAGAAATGATAGAAATGTCTGTGCGATTAAATTGTCTGTCGTGACGCACAGGACGGGTATAAATGTAGGTTTGATCAAATGTTTGATTGGAAACAATGTTTTCTCTATGCAAAATGTTTCTTTACGGGCCGGGACGACGTAAAAGTTTATTTTGAACCAGATGTTTACTCTTTTACCTAGCAATGATGATAATTTTTTAAAAACAAAACAATTGATAGCTCGAAAACGCGTTGACATAGCGCATCGGGGAATATATCGTTGCAGAATACTAACATTGTCCCAACTTCTGCAATAGGCGACAATGATATATAACTCGGTTGACGTTTCGTGAGAGTCTGTTGTCTCGAGGCCGTCCGGGTTCGGCCTATTAAAAACTTTGTTTAGCTTATTTTTTTTCTTCATTTATTGATGCTTTTAGGCATATTTAATGTATTTATAGACCTCCATCCGTTACTTCAACCTGTCCATGTACATGCCCGCTCAGTAGGCACAAAATGGTCTTTATAGGAATTAAATAAGTGTGTAATTGTGGCACTATTCCATCAGTTCTAAAATAATATGAGTGCCCACTATACAGATATAATCATTTAGTAATATTTATTTTACTGATAGTGACGTGCGGTGGTATCAAGCTAGTTTCATATGCAAATGAGGCATGATATTTTTTAATTATTTATACTAATTAAATGCGTCACCTGAAAAAATAATATTTTCAAATTATAAAGTATGATCATTGCACATCAAGAAATAAATACAGAGAATAAATAGTAATGTCCATTAACATTTTAAGGAAACACGGTTATCGCTCCTGATATCAGTGTGGAAATTTACGTCTGACATAAAATGTATAATAATTCCATTCAATACGTGGGGTAATGGTGAATGAATGTTTATTTATACAAAACTATATGTCTCCCATTTATATGTTATAACCTACTGAGTGGGCATGTATCTTTAATATTACTTCACAGACTGTTTCAATATTTGAACACTTGACACATGTGATCATTCGGAACGCCATCATGCCACCATTAACATGACCTTGACCTTGTTTCGCATACACCCCACACCTGAATACCAAAGGCCAAGGTCACAGGACTTTTAAATTTTTGTCTCACACAGGTTAGTGCAGGGCTCCAGATAAGCTGCGTACTTGCTTAAATACCCAATTAAAATTGCCAAAAACCCAATTGAAATCAGCTAGAAGTAGCGAGTAGCAAAAAGCAATAAAAAATTTGTGGTACCTTTATCATGCTGCAGAAAACAATAAGCAGGCCATGATTGTAGCATATTTTTCTTATTTCCCATGAAAACACATCTTGGTATTTCATTGGAATTGTCTCCAAGAGACAATTCTAAGGAAATGCCAATACATGTTTTCATTTCGGTCTGTTGTTGTGTAAACAGTAGTGTGATTTTATTTTACCCAATTAAAATTTTGAAATACCCAATTGCTTCAGAAATGATGGAGTGCCAATACTCAATTACTAATTCCTTATCTGGAGCGCTGTTAGTGGAGTGTTAGACATAGCTGTCACACTTCAGTAGCCTATTTCACCAACATTGCAAAGTATACTTTACTAGCAAAGTATACTTTGAGGGAGTAATCATTTATTTTTCCTGAAATGCATTATTTCATATAGAACTAACAAATGCATATATTTCATGATTAAAAGTATGCAGAATTATTATACTGAATTTATTACATTATCACAGCCATTAAATGGCTGTGATAATGTAATAAATTCAGTATAATAAAAATTAATAAATTTAAAAAAAAAATGAAAATTTCTCCCTCAAAGTATACTTTGCTACTAAAGTATACTTTGCAATGTTGATGAAATAGGCTACTGGTCCGTACAGCCCGGTAATAGGCTACTGGTGTAGTCGGTGGCGACCTCATCATAGTAGTACAGTCGAATCATTACCAAAATGTATTAATTGAAACTACAGTGAAATCGCGATGGCTCGAAATGCGATGGCTCGTAATGTCTGGCTCTCTCGAAATGGCGTCGCGGTCCCGATAATTTTCCCTATCTGTTTAATGTATTTTACATGCGATGGCTCAAAATGCAACTCCTCGAAAAGTGCGATCCCTCAAAACAATTGTCAAGTCCCCGGACACATTTCTCGCTATACGATGACTCGAAATTGATGTCGAAGTTTGTGTTTGGCCAATTTTCACACCTCCGCATCCGACTTATTACGATCAAAGGCCGAGCCGCGATTTAATAGTCAATTTTGCTATGTAAATAGAGAATAGTAGGTTAGTGCCGTGAATGGGTAAAAATATCTGGCAAGGCTCAGGAAACGGGATGGGCCAGGCTCTGACAAGCACATCCCGTTTCCGTGCCACGCCAGATATTTGTTCCCATTCACGGCTCTAACCTACTATTCTATTTATCCCGTCAATACCCGACGGGTGTTCCGTCAACACCCGTCAACACCTACAAATGGCTGTAATATGCAAAAATATAACCCCAGCCACCGCACATATTCATATCACAGTGATTAGGTCGTATTGACAGGATGTCAAAAATGTTTCACGGCACTGTTTTTCACGGCACATACGCACTGAGTTGACGGGATAAAATATAATAGGTTGTGTTTCGAACTTCAAATTGATCAGTCATTTTATCTCCTGGATTTTGAATTTGAAGCCGGTTGAAATTAAACATTGATTCTGATGATACTACATTTGTATAAAGCAAGCTATACAAATTGACCATTGCCTCTGCATTCATATTGTCCGATCATGATCTACATTGCTCAAAACTTTACTCATTGAAACATTCCTGCTGATTGTAACTAACACGGCACATGTGCCTGCAATCAGGGATTCCGCTGGGCAAAATAAAAAAATCGCCACTTAAAAAATAAAAAATTCTTTTTTTTTTCTAAAATTGTAATTTTTTATTGCCAATTATTTATTTTCATCGCCAATTGCGAAAGTGGCGATCGCCAGCGGAATCCCTGCCTGCAATATCAGTGAACTGTTTTAAAATGTAGATACACGGAGAATACCAAGTCTTCTGTATTACATGCCCGCTGTAATCATGTTGAGGATCAATACTGCATACGGTATATAGAGAATACCAGTCTAGTGTCTGTTGATATCAAGTTTATCAGGCAAGGCTGGGAAATGCGTAGGAATTCCGAGGCTTGTCGAGGAATTCCTTCCGTTTCCGAGCCGATCCGGATAAACTTGATATGAAAAAACACTAGCTTGGTATTCTATTTATCAGCTACTGTTTTATGTTAGCCGATGGTCACATATGAAATAGGTTTTGTTGAACAGAAAAGGAATTGTTGACATTGGATCATTACACCACTGACATCAGTTGGTAACATCATGTGACGCCGTTCGACCAATAAAACGTTAGTTTTCAATCCGTTGTACCCCGGATTTTCGTATCGGGTCGGTGTCTGATACAACATTATGCTCTCAGTCAGAACGTATTTGGCAAATACAAAGCTTGTTACGTGATAAATGTTGAGAGCCGAATACACACATGCATGTGGTTGTGTTTCAGTGAATACATCATGCATGTGGTTGTGTTTCAGTGAATACATCATGCATGTGGTTGTGTTTCAGTGAATACATCATGCATGTGGTTGTGTTTCAGTGAATACGTCTTATATGTGCTTGTGTTTCAGTGAATACATCATGTATGTTGTTGTGTTTCAGTGAATACATCATGTATGTTGTTGTGTTTCAGTGAATACATCATGTATGTGCTTGTGTTTCAGTGAATACATCATGCATGTTGTTGTGTTTCAGTGAATACATCATGTATGTGCTTGTGTTTCAGTGAATACATCATGTATGTGCTTATGCTTTTTTTCAGTGAAATCACCTCATGCTTATGTTGTTGTCGTCAGTGAATACATCATGTAATGTGCTTGTGTTTCAGTGAATACACATGAATCATGTGCTTGTGTTTCAGTGAATACACATGTATGTGCTTGTGTTTTCAGTGAATACAATCATGTATGTCTGTTGTGTTTCAGTGAATACATCATGTATGTTGTTGTGTTTCAGTGAATACATCATGTATGTGCTTGTGTTTCAGTGAATACATCATGCATGTTGTTGTGTTTCAGTGAATACATCATGTATGTGCTTGTGTTTCAGTGAATACATCATGTATGTGTTTGTGTTTCAGTGAATACATCATGCATGTTGTTGTGTTTCAGTGAATACATCATGTATGTGCTTGTGTTTCAGTGAATACATCATGTATGTGCTTGTGTTTCAGTGAATACATCATTTATGTTGTTGTGTTTCAGTGAATACATCATGTATGTGCTTGTGTTTCAGTGAATACATCATGTATGTTGTTGTGTTTCAGTGAATACATCATGTATGTGGTTGTGTTTCAGTGAATACATCATGTATGTGCTTGTGTTTCAGTGAATACATCATGTATCGTCTTGTGTTTCAGTTAATACATCATGTATGTTGTTGTGTTTCAGTCAGTTAATACATCATGTATGTGCTTGTGTTTCAGTGAATACATCATGTATGTTGTTGTGTTTCAGTGAATACATCATGTATGTGCTTGTGTTTCAGTGAATGCATCATGCGGATGTATGTTGTGTTTCAGTGAATACATCATGTATGTAGCTTGTGTTTTCAGTGATCATACATATGTATGTGCTTGTGTTTCAGTGAATACATCATTTATGTTGTTGTGTTTCAGTGAATACATCATGTATGTGCTTGTGTTTCAGTGAATACATCATGTATGTTGTTGTGTTTCAGTGAATACATCATGTATGTGCTTGTGTTTCAGTGAATACATCATGTATGTGCTTGTGTTTCAGTGAATACATCATGTATTTTTCGTTCTTGTTGTGTTTCAAGTTAATACATCATGTATGTTGTTGTTGTGTTTCAGTGAATACATCATGTATGTGCTTGTGTTTCCAGTGAATACATCATGTATGTTGTTTGTGTTTCAGTGAATACATCATGTTATGTGCATTGTGTTTCAGTGAATACATCATGTATCGTCTTGTGTTTCAGTTAATACATCATGTATGTTGTTGTGTTTCAGTGAATACATCATGTATGTGCTTGTGTTTCAGTGAATACATCATGTATGTTGTTGTGTTTCAGTGAATACATCATGTATGTCTTGTTGCTTGTTTCAGTGAATGCATCATGCATTTGTGTTGTGTGTTTTTCAGTGAATACATCATGTATGTGCTTGTGTTTCAGTGAATACATCATAATGTATGTGCGATTGTGTTTCAGTGAATACATCCATTTATGTTGTTGTGTTTTTCAGTGAATACATCATGTATGTGTTCTTGTTTTTCAGTGAATACATCATGATATGTTGTTGTTTCAGTGAATACATCATGTATGTGGTTGTGTTTCAGTGAATACATCATGTATGTGCTTGTGTTTCAGTGAATACATCATGTATCGTCTTGTGTTTCAGTTAATACATCATGTATGTTGTTGTGTTTCAGTGAATACATCATGTATGTGGTTGTGTTTCAGTGAATACATCATGTATGTGGTTGTGTTTCAATGAATACATCATGCATGTGGTTATGTTTCAATGAATACATCATGCATGTTGTTGTGTTTCAGTGAATACATCATGCATGTGCTTGTGTTTCAGTGAATGCATCATGTATGTGGTTATGTTTCAATGAATACATCATGTATGTTGTTGTGTTTCAGTGAATACATCATGTATGTGCTTGTGTTTCAGTGAATGCATCATGCATGTTGTTGTGTTTCAGTGAATACATCATGTATGTGCTTGTGTTTCAGTGAATACATCATGTATGTGCTTGTGTTTCAGTGAATACATCATATGTGTTGTTGTTTCATTGTGAACAAATACATCATGTATGTGCTTGTTTTTCAGTGAATACATCATGTATGTTGTTGTGTTTCAGTGAATACATCATGTATGTGCTTGTGTTTCAGTGAATACATCATGTATGTGCTTGTGTTTCAGTGAATACATCATGTATCGTCTTGTGTTTCAGTTAATACATCATGTATGTTGTTGTGTTTCAGTGAATACATCATGTATGTGGTTGTGTTTCAGTGAATACATCATGTATGTGGTTGTGTTTCAATGAATACATCATGCATGTGGTTATGTTTCAATGAATACATCATGCATGTTGTTGTGTTTCAGTGAATACATCATGCATGTGCTTGTGTTTCAGTGAATGCATCATGTATGTGGTTATGTTTCAATGAATACATCATGCATGTGGTTATGTTTCAATGAATACATCATGTATGTGCTTGTGTTTCAATGAATACATCATGCATGTGGTTATGTTTCAATGAATACATCATGTATGTGGTTGTGTTTCAATGAATGCATCATGTATGTGCTTGTGTTTCAGTGAATACATCATTTATGTTGTTGTGTTTCAGTGAATACATCATGTATGTTGTTGTGTTTCAGTGAATACATCATGCATGTGGTTATGTTTCAATGAATACATCATGCATGTTGTTGTGTTTCAGTGAATACATCAATGCCACGGTGTGCTTGTGGTTTCAGTGAGAATACATCATGTATGTGGTTGTGATTTCTTTATTTCAGTGAATACATCATGTATGTTGTTGTGTTTCAGTGAATACATCATGCATGTGGTTGTGTCATTTGCTGTTTTAATACATCATGTAATGCTTGTGTTTCAGTGAATACATCATGTATGTGGTTGTGTTTCAGTGAATACATCATGCATGTGGTTGTGTTTCAGTGAATGCATCATGTATGTGGTTGTGTTTCAGTGAATACATCATGTACATTTGTATGTGGTTGTGTTTCAGTGAATACATCATGTATGTGGTTGTGTTTCAGTGAATGCATCATGTAATGCTTGTGTTTCAGTGAATACATCATGTATGTGCTTGTGTTTCTTTCAGTGAATACATCACGCATGTCATTGTGTTTCAGTGAATACATCATGTATGTGGTTGTGTTTCAGTGAATACATCATGTATGTTCTTATGTTTCAGTGAATACATCATGTATGTTGTTGTGTTTCAGTGAATACATCCTGCATATGGTTGTGTTTCAATGAATACATCATGTTTGCTGTTGTGTTTCAGTGAATACATCATGTATGTGGTTGTGTTTCAATGAATGCATCATGTATGTGCTTGTGTTTCAGTGAATACATCATGTATGTGCTTGTGTTTCAGTGAATACATCATTTATGTTGTTGTGTTTCAGTGAATACATCATGTATGTGCTTGTGTTTCAGTGAATACATCATGTATGTGGTTGTGTTTCAGTGAATACATCATGTAGGTGTTTTGTGTTTCAATGATACATCATGCATGTGGTTGTGTTTCAGTGAATACATCATGTATGTTGTTGTGTTTCAGTGAATACATCATGTATGTGCTTGTGTTTCAGTGAATACATCATGTATGTGGTTGTGTTTCAGTGAATACATCATGTATGTTGTTGTGTTTCAGTGAATACATCATGCATGTGGTTGTGTTTTCAGTGAATATTATATGTATGTTGTTGTTTTCAGTGAATACATCAATGTATGTCTTGTGTTCATGAATACATCATGTATGTGCTTGTGGTTTTCAGTGAAATACATCATGCATGTGATGTGTTTTCAGTGAATACATCATGCATGTGTTGTGTTTCCAGTGAATACATCATGTATGTGGTGTGTTTCAGTGAATACATCATGTATGTGCTTGTGTTTCAGTGAATACATCATGTATGTGGATGTGTTTCAGTGAATACATCATGCATGTGGTTGTGTTTCAGTGAATACATCATGTATGTGCTTGTGTTTCAGTGAATACATCATGTATGTGCTTGTGTTTCAGTAAATACATCATGCATGTGGTTGTGTTTCAGTGAATACATCATGTATGTGGTTTGTGTTTCAGTGAATACATCATGTATGCTTGTGTTTTTCAGTGAAATACATCATGTATGGTGTCTTGTGTTTCAGTGAATACATCTGATGTGGAATTGTGTTTCAGTGAATACATCATGCATGTGGTTGTGTTTCAGTGAATACATCATGTATGTGGTTGTGTTTCAGTGAATACATCATGTATGTGCTTGTGTTTCAGTGAATACATCATGTATGTTGTTGTGTTTCAGTGAATACATCATTGTATTGTTTCTTGTGTTTCAGTGAATACATCATGCATGTGGTGTGTTTCAGTGAATACATCATGTATGTGTTGTGTTTCAGTGAATACATCATGTATGTGGGTTGTGTTTTTCAGTGAATACATCATTATGTTTGTTGTGTTTTCAGTGATTACAGGGCATGTATGTGGTTGTGTTTCAGTGAATACATCATGTATATGCTTGTGTTTACAGTGAATACATCATGTATGTGCTTGTGTTTCAGTGAAAACATCATAATTATGATTGTTGTGTTTTCAGTGAATACACACTTGCATGTGGTTGTGGTTTACAGTGTAATTACATTCAATCGCATGTGTTGGTTGTTGTTTTCAGTGGAATTACATCATGCATGTGGTTTGTGTTTCAGTGAATACATCATGTATGTTGTTTGTTTCAGTGAATACATCATGCATGTGCTTGTTGTTTTCAGTGGAAATACCGATCATGTATGTTGCTTGTTTTGTTTCAGTTGAATAATCATGTAATGTTGTGGTGTTTTCAGTGAATACTCATGTATTTGTGCTTGTGTTTCAAGTGAATACCTTCATGTATGTGGCTTTTTGTGTTATCAGTTTGTAATACCTCATTGTTTATGTGGATTTGTGTGTAGTGATAATACATCATGATTTGTGGTTGTGTTTCTTTGTGAATACATTTCATGTTATGTTGGTTGTGTTTCAGTTGAATACATCATGTTTATGTGCTTGTGTTTCAGTGAATACATCATGTTTATGTGGAGTGTTTTCCAGTGAATACATTATGCATGTAGGTTGTGTTTCCAGTGAATTCAATTCATGTTTATGTGCTTGTGTTTCAGTGAATCATTTATGTATGTTTGGGCTTGGTGTTTCAGTAAATACTTTCATGCAATGTGGTTGTGTTTCAGTGAATACATCTTGTTGTGGTTTGTGTTTCAGTTTTGTTATACATCATTGTATGTGCTTTGTGTTTTTTTTTCAGTGAATACATTTCATGTATGTGCTTTGTGTTTCAGGTTGATACAATCATGTATGTGGTTGTGTTTTCAGTGTAACATTTCATGCATGTTTGGTTGTGTTTCTGTTGAATAATCATGTATGTGGGATTGTGTTTCAGTGAATACATCATCGTATTTGCTTTGTTGTCTCAAGTGATAATACATTCATGTATTGTGGTTGTGTTTCAGTGAATACATTTCAGTATGTTGTTGTTGTTTTCAGTGAATAATTCATGATGTGTTGTGTTTCAGTGATTTATAACATTTTCATGCATTGTGGTTTGTGTTTCAGTGTAATAATCATGCATGGTTGGTTGTTTGGTCAGTGAATACATCATGTATGTTGTGTTTCAGTGAATACATCATGCATGTGCTTGTGTTTCAGTGAATACATCATGTATGTGCTTGTGTTTCAGTGAATACATCATGTATGTGCTTGTGTTTCAGTGAATACATCATGTATGTGCTTGTGTTTCAGTGAACACATCATGTATGTGGTTGTGTTTCAGTGAACACATCATGTATAGTGAACACATCATGTATGTGGTTGTGTTTCAGTGAATACATCATGTATGTTGTTGTGTTTCAGTGAACACATGTATGTGGTTGTGTTTCAGTGAATACATCATGTATGTGTTTGTGTTTCAGTGAACACATCATGTATGTGGTTGTGTTTCAGTGAACACATCATGTATGTGGTTGTGTTTCAGTGAATACATCATGTATGTGGTTGTGTTTCAGTGAATACATCATGTATGTGCTTGTGTTTCAGTGAATACATCATGTATTTGCTTGTGTTTCAGTGAATACATCATGTATGTTGTTGTGTTTCAGTGATGTATGTGATTGTGTTTCAGTGAATACATCATGCATGTGGTTGTGTTTCATTGAATACATCATGCATGTTGTTGTGTTTCAATGAATACATCATGTATGTGCTTGTGTTTCAGTGAATACATCATGTATGTTGTTGTGTTTCAGTGAATACATCATGTATGTTGTTGTGTTTCAGTGAATACATCATGTATGTGGTTGTGTTTCAGTGAATACATAATGTATGTGCTTGTGTTTCAGTGAATACATCATGCATGTGGTTGTGTTTCAGTGAATACATCATGCATGTGGTTGTGTTTCAGTGAATACATCACGTATGTTGTTGTGTTTCAGTGAATACATCATGCATGATGCCCAGTCATTGTACAGTACAGCTCGGGTGTATGGCCGCAAGCTGGCTGAGGTCTACATAGCGTCCGCGCAGTTTGAACTTGATAATGGTAAGTTGGTTGTTGACTGAGTGACACAAACGACGGCTCTAGTTAAGGCGCATATTGATGTATGTGACACTTAGTTTTAGCTGAATACACATTGATTTTCAAAAGTGTGAGTACACAATATGCATGACCATTTAAAAATACTCATTGATTTTCATACTGAGGAGTGAACATGCTCTAATGAAGCTGAAATTTCACACTGTAAGTGAATTTCATTTTTTTTTTTTGGCTATTTTAGCTCATTTATTCCCTATTTATGGCTTCCCCATATATCTGTCGTATCATATTTTCAACTTGTGTCGTACTTAACTGAAAAACTATTTGAGCTACAGTCATGAAACCTTATAGGTATTTTTGTCATCATGTGAAGTTGTGCACCTGCGGTTTTAGATGCAGATTCATCCTGTATTTGCAGAGTTATTGCCCTTGACTTAGTGAAAAGTGGTGATTTGCAACTTGTGTCGCACATACCGTCTATTAGAATCACCACTGGCTCCGAAGTCCAGGGTGGGCGTTTAATAGAGGCAAGTGTTATTCAGCAAAGGGAAAATGATAAAAAAAAATATACGATGTTTTGCTATCTGAACAAAAACATAACTAAGGGACGTTATTCTCAAACGCCAGACTTGATTGTACTGTCTGTCAGTTTATAAACATTTGGGCCAAGACGTTTTGGCCCACTCTGGTCTTTATGGTACAGTCGGTAGAAATGTTAAATTTAATGGTAATGTATATCAAGACAGCGTCAATCATTAATGCTGATCAGATTTACGCCTACAGACGTTTCGTCAGTGTCAGCGTTTCGGATCTGTCGGGTTTGAGATGCTTTGAAAATGGCGTCTCCATAACCGTGTAAATTCTGATCACCCTGTGTCCGTGCAAATAGCTACTGCTGATGAGGAATTTACTACGGCACCGGAAACAGTCGAATTTCGCTTCCGCTTTTGAAAGTGAAAGTAGCAATTATGTTTTTTCCCCGATTTTAAAGGAAGTTGCTTTCGAAATAATGGAAAGAAAAAAAAACTAATTGGACAATTAGCTCCGATTTTGTTTCAAGTCGGTACTGGGCGTTTATTAGAGGAACTAATTTCGTGAAAATCGGCCAAAAAATGTGTCATTTTCAACGTAAAAAGTGGGGGGTGGGCATCTATTAGAGCATGGGCGTCTATTAGAATCTTTACGGTAACTGAAAAACTATTTGAGCTACAGTTAGGAAACCTTATAGGAATATCTATAATCATGAGAAGTTGCTCACCTTGGGTTTTCGATGCGGATTCATCTCGTATTCAGTTATGGCCCTTTATGTAGTGAAAAGTGGCAATTTTTAACTCGTGTCGCACATAACTGAAATTATTAGAGCTACAGTCATGAAACCTTATATGAATGTTAATCAACATGTGGAGTGGTGCATCTAATGATTTTGATGCGGATTCAGAGTTTGGGCAGAGTTATGGCCCTTGACTTAGTGAAAATTGCTGATGTTTAGCTTGTGTCGCCCGGTAACTCAAAAAATATTTGCGTTTCAGGCATGCAACTCTATGTGAATGTCAATCAGCATGTGTCGTTATGCACATGGGGTTTTGTTTGCGGAATCATCCAGTAAGGATGGCAACTGGCAATTTTCTCCATCACAAATTTCATCACAAATTTGAGTCACATGTATTTCCAAAAGTGTTTTGAGTTATTTGCGAAATTTTACCGGAATGTTTTTCACTATGTGAAGTTGTGCACCTGGGGTTTTTGATGGCGGATTCATCTAGTAGTGGCAGAGTTAAGGCCCTTGAAAAGTGAAAATTGCATATGTTGTCTCTTTTTATTTTATTATCTCGCAATATACAGCTAACTTACGCAGAAAAACAAGATAGCTACATAATTGTATCCCCCAGACTACCGTCGGGGGATACTATGGATTTGACAGCGCGCCGCGTCCGCGTCCGCGGTCCGCGGTCCGCGTCCGCCGTAGACACTTCTTGTCCGGAGCATAACTCGAACACCCTTTGGAATATTTTCATGAAACTTCACACATGCATAGACCACGACCCGAAGGTGTGTCGCGCACAAGAATGACAACTCTTGCATAGCTAATTTTTTAGTTATCTCCCTTTTTTGTTTCTCGCACTGATTTCGTGTCCGGAGCATAACTCCACCACCCTTTCGAATATTTTCATGAAACTTCACACATGCATAGACCACGACCCGAAGGTGTGTCGCGCACAAGAATGACAACTCTTGCATAGCTAATTTTTGAGTTATCTCCCTTTTTTGTTTCGCGCACTGATTGACCATAACTCGACCACCCTTTGGAATATTTTTATGAAACTTAACACATTCAATTAGACCACGAACCGAAGGTGTGTCGTGCACAAGAATGACAACTCTTGCATAGCTAATTTTTTAGTTATCTCCCTTTTTTGTTTTCGCTCACTGATTTCCTGTCCGGAGCATAACTCGACCACCCTTTGGAATATTTTCATGAAACTTCACACATGCATAGACCACGACCCGGAGGAGTGTCGCGCACAAGAATGACAACTCTTGCGTAGCTAATTTTTCAGTTATCTCCCTTTTTTGTTTTTTGTTTTGCGCACTCTACAAACTGGACAATAATGCATGAAGACCTGTTTTCTCGTCTGCTCTGTATACCTTTTCTCGTGTGCTCTGTACACCTTACCTGTGGATAGAACAATAGAAACTGGAGAACCATGTGCTAAGCATGGGCTAGCATGTGCAGATGTCCACTGCTTGACCACTGCTTGACCACTGCTGACCAGGTAATTTATACAGGTAAATCACTACATTGGGTACTGTGTTGAAAATATTGTGGCATATGTGGACCTCTGCAGATATATGTAGATAAATATAGGACTATTAAAAAAAAATCTGGTCTCCAATAGCAAGCATTATTATTTTGAAACTTTTTTTTGTAATTTTTTTTTTTTTTTTTTTTTTTTTTTTTTTTTTTTTTTTCATTATTTTTTTTCATTTTTTTTTTCAAATTATTTTTCAATTTGACTGGAAAAAAATTCTGGGCTCCAGTAGCAAGCATTATTATTTTTAAACTTTTTTTTTCCATTTTTTTTTTTTCATTTTTTTTTTCAAATTATTTTTCAATTTTTGTCCAGTAGCAGAAGGTCGTAAGTGCTATATACAGACTATTCACCTGTACATGTGCTAGCATGTGCAACTGACCACTGACCACTTACAGGTAATTTATACAGGTAAATGATTATATTACATTTCCGTAAACTGTGTTGAAAATATTGCGGCATTATGTGGACCTGTGCAGATATATGTACATAAATATAGGACTATTAAAAAAAATTCTGGGCTCCAGTAGCAAGCATTATTATTTTTAATTTTTAAAAAAAAATTCCATTTTTTTCCATTTTTTTTTTTCATTTTTTTTTTCAAATTCTTTTTCAATTTTTGTCTAGTAGCATAAGGTGGTAAGTGCTATATACAGACTATTATCATATAATAAAACAATTATTGACTAGTGAGCCATAGAATATAATCTGATATTCTATGGTTCACTAGTCAATAATTGTATAATATGTTCGGGCCAGTGAAAATTGCTTTCGGGCCCAGGCTCGAGGTCAAGGCGGGACAAGGCGAGGCATCTGATTCCGCGGAATTCTTGTTTACTTATCTCCCTTTGTTGTTTCGTGCTCTGATTTTGTATCCAAAGCATAACTCGAACAAAAGCATATAACGCATTGCTCTAATGGTTCCTCTACCGCCCTGTGCCAAATCCACGTTCGTTCTGCCCCCGTCAAGCCCAGGGTCAAGGTCACATACTTAGTGCTTCAAAAACATTAACGCTTGGGTAAATATCTTATACTTTCTGTTTTCTTTCATGGATCATGGATCATCATATTTCATATACGCATTGCTCTAATGGTCCTCTACCGCCCTGTGGCCCTGTGCCAAATCCACGTTCGTCCTGCCCCACCAATCCCAGGGTCAAGGTCACATACTTGGTGCTTCAAAAACTTTAACGCTCAGGTAAATATCTTATAATTTTTATTTCCATTCACGGATCAACTTCATATTTCATATACGCGTTGCTCTAATGGTCGTCTACCGCCCTGTGCCAAATCCACGTTCGTCCTGCCCCCGCCAAGCCCAGGGTCAAGGTCACATACTTAGTGCTTCAAAAACTTTAACGCTCGGGTAAATATCTTATAATTTCTGTATTTTCTTTCATGGATCATCTTCATATTTCATATACGCATTGCTCTAATGGTCCTCTACCGCCCTGTGCCAAATCCACGTTCGTCCTGCCCCCGCCAATCCCAGGGTCAAGGTCACATACTTGGTGCTTCAAAAACTTTAATGCTCAGGTAAATATCTTATAATTTTTCTTTCCATTCACGGATCAACTTCATATTTCATATATGCGGGGTTGCTCTAATGGTCCTCTACGCCCTGTGCCAAATCCACGTTCGTCCCGCCCCCGCCAAGCCCAGGGTTAACATCATATACTTAGTGCTTCAAAAACTTTAACGCTCAGGTAAAAGAAAATTTTGACTTGCAATTTGGCCTCATTTATTATCAAAGCGATATGTGGGACATCCGTGTTCTATGAACACATTTTCTAGTTTATTAAACTTCACACATGCATAGAAGACGACCCAAAGGTGTGTCGCACGTAAGAATGACAACTCTTGCGTCGTTAATTTCTTAGTTATCTCCCTTTGTTGTTTCGTGCACTGATTTCGTGTCTGGAGCATAACTCGAACACCCTTTGGAATATTTTCATGAAACTTCACACATGCATAGACCACGACCCTAAAGGTGTGTCCCGCAAGAATGACAACTCTTGCATCACTAATTCTTTAGTTATCTCCCTTTGTTTTTCCGTCACTGATTTGTCTCCGGAGCATAACTCGAACACCCTTTTTTCAAACTACTTGTGTATCTGGGGAGGGGGATACACATGCGCTTGTCGACAAGCGTCCATTTCTAGTTATATGATGTTGTTGACTTAAATTCTAATTTTCCAAGTCCCGATTATACATGCAGTGGTGGTTTGTGCGTGTGTGTGTGTGTGGGGGGGGGAGACATATGTTTTTGTCTGAATAACAACCCTCTAGTTTATATTGGAATAACATGTGATCAGAGCTCCAGATAAGGTGCGTATTGGCGTCTTTTACATAAGTATTTTAGCAGAATATACAATGTACAATGTACACTGATTATCAAAAGTGGGAGTACAAAATACTCACACCAATGTGAAAGTACGCATTCATTTCAAATTGAGTAGTGATAATAATGTAATAAAGTTGAGATTTACTTAGTTGAGCGTTGCTTTTTGCAGCTCAAATAAGTGAACTTTTACATGTGTTTTATTTATTTTTTATCATTTGTTCCCTTTTTAATAAGGAAGAAAATCAATAATACATTTGTTAAAGTAAAATATGCATTGAATTTGAAATCTGGGGTACTCAATAGATACAAAACTTATCTGGAGCTCTGATGTGAGGAAGGTGCTGGAGAAGGCCCTGCGGTGTGAAGCAAGGCTATTAACCCTTTCAACACCACAACAAGCCTGTATAGTGGTATTGGCAAAAAGTGTAGATCCAGATGAGCCGGCTCGTGACGAGCCGTCTCATCAGGATCTACACTTTTTGCAAGTAATTTTTATGCCACCGGGTTTCGAGCCGTCTTCATCAGGATCTGCACTTTTTGCAAGTACTATTCACATTTTTGAGAACAAAAACACCGCCTATTCATAAATGAACTAGTCTGAGAATCATTTTTGTCGAGCCCGCTTGTTGAAAGCGAGACCTAGTGATCACAATGACGTCCGGGTATCCATGCGTGTGTCCGTCAGTCCGTCCGAAATCTGCGTTAAAGTTTTTAAAAATACCATCAAATGCCTCGGCGGGCTCGACATGCGGGCCGCGGCCATCTGGTGTGACAATGTGATTGGTCTGAAAATTGACATATCAAAGTCCATTCCAGTTACTTAGGGGTGAAAGGATTAAACGCCATTAACTAAATACATAACTATTTCCATGGGCAGGTAACAAGTTGAAGGCGAGGAAGATTCTGGAGAAGCCGCTGTTGTTTGAAGTGAGGCCATTAAACACCATTAATTAAATAAGTAACTATTTCCATGGGCAGGTAACAAGTTGAAGGCGAGGAAGATTCTGGAGAAGCCGCTGTTGTTTGAAGTGAGGCCATTAAACACCATTAATTAAATAAGTAACTATTTCCATGGGCAGGTAACAAGTTGAAGGCGAGGAAGATTCTGGAGAAGCCGCTGTTGTTTGAAGTGAGGCCATTAAACACCATTAATTAAATACATAACTATTTCCATGGGCAGGTAATAAGTCGAAGGCGAAGAAGATTCTGGAGAAGGCCCTGCTGTTTGAAGCGAGGCCCCATGAGGACATTGAGGAGGCCCTGGCCAAGATGAAGAGTGGGCAAGACGACATTTACGTCTCCCCGGTGGCGGTGAAACCCGAGGACAGTCTCACAGCCACGGAAGATGGAAATATAGGTACACTGTGCCAACATGTCACTGCATTTGTGTGTCGACTGAGGCTTCGATTCAATAATTTTCTTACATTTCAGCCAGTAGTTAAGTAACGTCGCAATGACGTGTTTACTTCGACCAATCAAGTCATGTTCTCTAACACACCCTCTGAATCACGAGACAGTCGCTTTCACTATCGCCCGCCTCCAGAAATTAATTCACATATCTCTTGGCCATATTTTAAGCTTGATTCGCTTTGTTTTTATGAAGAATCATGTGTGAAATTAAGAATTTTTTTATTTAACCAGGTGAGTTGATTATCTTGAAATAATGCCCCCGTGATAGGACCCTACCGCTAAACAAACTCGGTTCGCTACTCTCAACTCGTTTGTTGAGCTGAAGTACCAAATCACTGATGCATTATTTCACGATAATCAGTTCACCTTGTTTAATAAACGGTATTTCTTACATTTCAGCTATAAGTTTACGAGCCGGCTCATCTGGATCTACACTGTTTGCGAATACCGCTATACAGACCTGTGGTGTTGAAAGGGTTAACTCTTCAAACTATTTCCGAGCGCATCATCTGTGTTTGTCTGTTTAATGTGACAAACCGACAAATTCCGCCAATTCTAACATCAAGGATACCCAGTTAACATCTTTGTACGACTAAAATGTTTGTATGTGCAAAATTAGGATCGTCCGGAAAGTTTAATTGATGTATTTACATTTATTGAACATAGGCTGCAATAAATAAATGTAAATCCAGTAAATGTTTACAAGAAAACAGTGTTAATGAGAAATTTACAGACTATCATAATTTTGCACCTACATGTACGAACATTTTAGTCGTACAAAGTTTAGTCAAACGGCCCCCTGATTTCTATCATGTTAACTGGGCATCCTTGATGTTAGAATTGGCGGAATTTGTCAGTTTGATGTCCCATTAAACAGACAAACACCGATGATGCGCTCGGAAATAGTTTGAAGAGTTAACCCTTTCAACACCACAGGCCTGTATAGTGGTATTCGCAAATAAGTGTAGATCCAGATGAGCCGCACTTTTTGCAAGTAATTTTCATATTTTTGAGAGCAAAAATCCCCCTTTTCATAAATGGACTAGCCTGAAGATCATTTTGTGATGATTCGATTGGTTGCAAGATTAACATATCAAACTCCATTCCAGTTACTTAGAGGTGAAAGGGTTAATTGCTCATGAGTTTGGTAACTTGGTGCCCGTTTTCACTAAACTTTTTACGATAAAAATGTTTGTACGAAGATTTCTATGAACCTACTTCACACATGAACTATCACAAATGCTACCATCTTCCATCTACAGTTGGGGATCATTAAATCATATCCACCAAATATTTCCCCAAATCAGCCGCTAATGTGAACTTTGTCCTCAGTTATAGTTTGGCACTTAAGAACTTCTTAGTAATATAAAGTTTTGTGAAACGGGCCACTGTTTATAAGACTGGCCTATTACCTGTTGTACAACAGATGTGGTTGAGCCGAGCCAGGACACCCCAGACCAGAGGAGCGGGGAAGACGCAAAGTCTACCGTCCAGCTTCCTGCCATTGGTGTGGAGGTCCCAGGTACGAACCGTTAAAGTGGGTGGTTGATCGGCGAACGTGATTGCGTAACGGTAGGGGTTCCTCCTTATAGGAATCACGATTTGCCTGGTGTTTGACCCTCAGGTACGTTTTTTATCTTTAGCGCTTTTGTTACCTGGGAGTTGAATTGGGTTATTTCCCATTATAAAAGTAGTAAGATTATTACTGATCCTGTTGCTTTTGGGAGGGGGCCAAGTGATTCTGGTGTGGTGAGGACCTGGCACCAGATCAGGATTATTCTGAATTCAGGGCTGAATTTATATTTTTTGTCGAGCCCTCTTGCGAAAAGCGAGACATTGTGATCACAATGACGTCCGTGCGGCTGTCCGAAATCTGCATTAAAGTTTTTAAATACCTTATATCTCTGCAGTCCTAAGTCACATTGATTTGAAACTTCATATGTTTATTAGTCATCATCCATATATTCATTCTGTGTCCCACTCATGCGGCCCCTGTGCCCCTATGTCAAGGTCAAATGAAGTTTGCGTTAAAGTTTCTGTCAAAATTTGCGTTAAAGTTTTCACATGTATATACCTACTATTTCTCATCTCTGTAATCGTAAGTCAGATTTGCTTGAAACTTTGTATGCTTATTGGGCATCAAACTAAAATAAATACACTCTGAGACCATCAAATGCCTCGGCGGGCTCGACATGCGGGCCGCAGCCATCCTCGTTTTATTGTAAATATTCAGTTATGATTTTGGGGTTCCCCCCCCCCCCACATCTGTACATGTACTTGAACATTTACATGTACCTGTACAGGTAATATATGTGATTTAGTACTAAACCCATTGACCCGGCCTTAAATTACCTTAGCTGTAGATAGGCCGTTAAAACTCCAACAAACAAATGAACTGTTATGGACCAAGGGCCCGTTTTACTAAACTTTGTACGACTAAAATGTTTGTAAGTGCAAATTTAGGATCGTCCGGAAATTTCAATTGACGGATTTACATTTATTGAGCATAGGCTGCATTTTCTCAATAAATGTAAATGCAGTAATTATTTACAAGAAAAAATTGTTAATGTGAAATTTACAGACTGATAATTTTGCACTTACGAACATATGTGTACGAAGTCTAGTGAAACGGGCCCCAGAAACTTTGTGACATGTTCAGTAATTGAAGAGATCAGTGGAAGAAGGGGGCTAAGTCACTCATGGACTGAGCCGCCTTATTCCACCGACCCCTTCAGTTATGTATGCTGATGATCTTCTTGCACACGGCTATGATGTATTTACTGTCCTGTCAGAATTAGGGCTGCAAGTCACAGGCTTGGAGCATGCAGTGTAATTAACGATATGGTTTATCCTTACCGGAATACTGGGGGCTGTTTCACTAAACTTTGTACGACTGAAATGTTCGTAAGTGCAAAATTTTGATTCCACATTAACAACGTTTTCTTGTTTAATAACAATTATTGGATTTACATTTATTGAGCATAGACTGCATATGCAGCCTATACTCAATAAATGTAAATCCATCAATTGAAATTTCCAGACGATCCTAAATTTGCACTTACGAACATTTTAGTCGTACAAAGTTTAGTGAAATGGCCCCCTGGGGCCCGTTTCACTAAACTTCCTACGACTAAAATGTTTGTAAGTGCAAAATTATGATAGTCTGTAAAATTCACATTAACACTGTTTTCTTGTAAATAATTGTTGGATTTACATTTATTGAGCATAGGCTGCATATGCAGCCTATGCTCAATAAATGTAAATCCATCAATTCAAATTTGCAGACGATTCTAAATTTGCGCTTACGAACATTTTAGTCGTACAAAGTTTAGTGAAATGGCCCTCTGATATCCCTGGTTTTTGGCTTTCTGTGTACATTAGTGTTGAATCTGGTTATACTGGAATCCGGTTCTATTTCCTTCATCAAATATTCTTAATATTTCACGCATGTATTCCTCTAAGATTCTACTATCATGCTGTGACAATCCGCTACCGTCCCACCACTGCTGATCCTAAGGTCAAGGTCACATACTTAGTCTCTTTACAAAATTAATATTTCACGCATGCGTTCCTCTAAGGTCTACTATTATGCTGTGACAAATCCATGACTGTCCGACCTTCGCTGATCCCCAGATCAAGGTCACAGGCCCACAGACTTGGAACAAATCTACATATTTAGGGGTACCTGGGCCGACGCGGAGGGTATTCCGTAAGCCTCGCTTACTGACAAATCTAGTTCGGCTGACTTTCACCTTGGTGTTAACAGTTGTGGACATATGTCCAAATGTTGAATATTTCCTGATCCGTTGTTCATATCATTACCAAACTTCATAAATAACTTTCTCACATTGATAGGTATCCATCTAGTGTCATTCCGGTGACCTTGACTGTTACCTTGGTGACCCTGACTTTCATGTCAACTTTGGATGTACGTCCAAATGTTGAATACTCCTGATCTGTTAGGCAGATCATTACCAAATGTCACCAACAACTCACTTTGATGGCTATCCACTCAGTGTCATTTGTGTAACCGTGACCTTTGTATTAATAATTTTGGACTTCCTCATATTGTGACCTTGAAGACCATGGTGATCGCCTTGTTTATTGTGCAAGACATTCTCCGGCGATCGCCTTGTCTATCCTGGCTATGATTTCAGTGGTACAGGAGGTATTTCCCAAGCCGCAAACCTTGACCTTGAAGCCCATTCCCCACCCAGCCCCTGTATCTGTACCGTCCAAGTTTGGGCTCCGCACCTTCCACAGTACGCCACTGCTCAACAGCGAGAAAAAGTAAGTACCGTAACAACCCTAAATATTCGGACACCATTTATTTGGGGAAACATAGAGAATAGTAGGTTAGTGCCGTGAATGTGAAAAAATATCTGGCAAGGCTCAGAAAACGGGATGGGCGAGGCTCTGCCGAGCACATCCCGTTTCCGTGCCGCGCCAGATATTTTTTCCAATTCACGGCACTAACCTACTATTCTATTTATCCCGTCAACACCTACACATGGCTGTAAAATGCAAAAAATAGTATTGACTGGATATCAAAATTGTTTCACGGCACATACGCACCGTGTTGACGGGATAAAAACAAATATATGGGTCCCCGACAACAGTGAGCGTGCAAATATTTAGGCTTAGAATGGCAGTAGTGCTCTAATCACAATGTTAACCCTTCCTACGCTGTTGACGGAAATTGCCGTCTGCTGTTTTTCATTTTTGCTTTAATTCTTAACAAAAAACTTGTTTTCACAACACATGAGAATCGTCTCCACTGGAGACGATTCACATGTGCTGTCAAAACCAGGTTTTTGTCAAGAAATTTTGAAAATAAAACATTTCCAACAGACGACAACATTTAATTCAGCGTAGTAAGGGTTGAACCATGTATTGGGGTACAATTTGTTTTTCAGAAACCTATTTAATATTTAGTGCGGTAGGAGAATGAACTAGCTAGTGGGTTAACTTAACCCTTTCAACACCACAGACCTCTATAGACAATGTTTGCAAACAGTGCAGATCCAGATGAGCCGGCTCGTAACGAGCCGTCTCATCATGATCTCCACTGTTTGTTAATAATTTTAAACGTCGTACAGATTACCCTTTTAGAAGAATGGGATAATTTGAATGAACAAAATTAATGAAATAGCGTGAAACATTGGCATGGAACATCCTCTTAAGTTACTTGGTGTTGAAAGGGTTAACCCTTTCAACACCACAGACCTCTATAGAGACAATGTTTGCAAACAGTGCAGATCCAGATGAGCCGGCTCGTAACGAGCCGTCTCATCAGGATCTCCACTGTTTGTTAATAGTTATCAAATTTGAAAAAATTACCCTTTCTGAAGAATGGAATAGCCTGAAAATTTGAATGGACCAATGAAATAGCATGAAACATTGGCATGGAACATCCTATTAAGTTACTTGGTGTTGAAAGGGTTAACCGTTTCATAACCTCCTTAATTTAAACACACATTTCGACTGCATTGCAACTAGTACTAAATTCGGAAAGAAAGATGGGCCAACAGACTTGGCTTGATATGCTGATACACCCGGGTTTGGAAGGTCTGCAAGCTAAACACATTTCGACTGCATTGCAATTAGTACTAAATTCGGAAAGAAAGATGGGTCAACAGACTGGAAGGTCTGCAAGCTAATTCCTACCCTTGCATATAAGATAATAATAAGCAAATTGTGTCCAAATATTTATGGTTAATATGATAGATGTGGCTCTAGAGATGAACTTGTTTGATTTTGCTTTTATACCATTCTAGACCTAGATATATGTGCGTTCTAACAGGTGGGTGGCAAGCGGGAGAATGTGATGGGTAATTTAACGATCGGGGTTCATCCTTACCAGAATTCCGACTGGAGGCCTGGTTTGGCCCTCACATACGTCTTTGCCATTTTGTATGTGACAGTTGAATCTAGCTTTACCCCTTTTGTGAGTATTACGATTATTTGTAATCCTATTTCAGGGGAAGGGGCCAAGTGACTTTGGTGTGGTATGGACCTGGCACCAGGTCAGGTTATTCTAATTTCAGGGCTGAATATATTTTTTCTCGATGTAAATATTCCGTTCTGATTTTGGGATTTTCCCCCCAATGCAGCAGGTTAAAACGGGATTGAAACCGTTTGCCCTGCCTTACATGACCGTAGCTGTTGATAGGCCGTTAAACACCAATAAACAAACAAAGCATTCTAACAGGATGGGTTGTGAAGTAGTGGTTGAGCACTGGACTTCTCTGCTGTTGAATGTCGGTTCAGTCCACGCCCTAGGCAAGAAAAATACTTTCATTGTATTTCCATCCCACTGGTCTTTCGGCTGCGTCGCACACTGCCTCCGCACACTGCCTCCGCACAGTCTGATCAGGATCTGCACTGTTCCCCATTCCATCAATTAAACACCTATCGTACTTCTAACAAGCTTTGTAGATCGTTTTATCGGGCTACAGTAGTGTAAGATTCGATCAGGAGCGAGACTGGTCACAAATTACATAAGCCCCATTTTTCCAATCAGTCACATTTGATATTGTTGGAGGGATGAAAAGCCTATTCTACTAATAGAATAAATTCTGTGATAGATTCCTGACACTGGTCACACTATCAATGATAGTCTGGCAGAGCTCCTGGAGCCCATTTCACTAAACTTTGTACGACTAAAATGTTCGTAAGTGCAAATTTAGGATCGTCTGGAAATTGTAATTGATGAATTTACATTTATTGAGCATAGGCTGCATAATATTATGCAGCCTATGCTCAATAAATGTAAATCCAATAATTGTTTACAAGAAAAGATTGTTAATGAGAAATTTACAGACTATCATAATTTTGCATTTACAAACATTTTAGTCGTACGAAGTTTAGTAAAAACGTCAGGGCTCCAGATAAGGAATTAGTAATTGAGTATTGTCACGCCATCATTTCTGAACCAATTGGTATTTCAACATTTTAATTGTGTAAAATAGAATCATACTACTGTTTACACATCAGCAGACCGCACTTATTGAATAGTTTGCTTCTAAATGAAAACACATCTTGGTATTTCATTAGAATTGTCTCCTTGGAGACAATTCTAATGAAATACCAAGATGTGTTTTCATGGAAAAATAAGAAAATATGCTATATTTGTGGTCTGCTTATTGTTTTCTGTAGCATAATAAATATACCACAAATTTTCATTGCTTTTTGATACTCACTACTTCTGATTTCAATTGGGTTTTTTGCAATTTTAATTGGGTATTTACGCAAATACGCAGCTTATCTGGAGTGCTGAACGGGCCCCAGATAAGGCACGTATTCATATCTTTTACTCATTCATGTTAGCTGCATCCTCATTGATTTTCAAAAATGGGTGCGCAACATATGCACAACAAATGGAAAATATTCATTGCTTTCAAAACTGTGTTGTAAAAAGTTTCTAAAAAAATGTAAATTAAGTTACATGTACTTTAGTAGCTGAAACAAAAAATAAACATGAATCAAATTTCCCCTTTCTCCATCCACCCCAGCGATTAATTAGTGCGTCTTGCAAAAACTATGTACAACATTTTTTCTTTTATTACCTATTTTATTTAAATAAATACTATGCATATCATTGGGATGTATTTGAGAAATTCAGGACTTCTGGGAATCACGATTTACCAGTAGCCGATTTCATCAAAATTGCAAAGTATACTTATCTAGCAAAGTATACTTTGAGGGAGTAATCATTTATTTTTCCCGATATGCATTATTTCATATAGAAATAACGACTGCATACATTTGATGATTAAAACTATGCAGAATTATTATACTGAATTTATTACATTATCACAGCCAAAATGGCTGTGATAATGTAATAAATTCAGTACAATAAAAATTAATAAATTTATCTTAAAATTGAAAATTTCTCCCTCAAAGTATACTTTGCTAGGAAAGTATACTTTGCAATGTTGGTGAAATAGGCTACTGGTTTGGCCCTCCGGTGCGTTTTTATCTTTGGCTCTTTTGTTACCTGGGAGTTGAATTGGGTTATTACCCATCGTAAAAGTATTAAGATTATTAGGGCTGTTCCATTAAAACATACCCGCACCCCCAAGACGGCAGTTTAAAGAAAATATATGCCAGGGTGTCTGTTTCTTTAAATTGCATACATGGGTGGGTGTGCTTGTCCGAAAATCACTTCTATGCGTGGTTGGCTGTCAGACTGGTGAGTGTCTGTTTTTCAGGTCAACATGGAGTGGTTTGTATAGCGGGATATATGTATAGGCGGCGTATATTACAAAGAATTGATGTCTAACGTATATAACGCGGCCATTCGCGGCGAATTGTATTCGTAGTGCGGAGTTCCTCAGGAATATAACGTCCCAGAATATGCACAACATAATTAAATGCGTGCTGGTATCGCGACGATTTGTATTCATAACGCGGCATTCCTCAGGAATATCACGTCCCAGAATATGGACAAAGTAATTAAATGCACGCTGGTGGTTTCGTCTATTAATCACAAGTTTGTACACAAAGCAAAGATTGCTCAAATGTATTATTATCGCACCTTCGCCAATTATAGAGTAGACGCTCGTGTATGGACTATTGGCCATCACCTGGGGCACATACAGACTGTATCGTTACACCCGCATAATGAAACCGCCAATTGACATATTGACACTTTCGCCATGCGTGATAAGGGTAGAAACACGTGTAGCCATCATCAATCGATGACGCAATGACCCAATGACCGATATCCTGTGGGTGGGCTAATGGATATTTTTGTAATGGTCATTTTCTTTGTGTCACACGTCCGACTATTCCACCTGTGGGTTTGAGTACGCACAGAGTTTTAACCCTTTCAACACCACAGACCTGTATAGACATGTTTTGCCCGACGTGTTATAATATTGCGCCAGTTCATGAGGTAATCAGGCTTATCACGTGAGATTTTCGACGAAGATGAATCTGATAATAGTGTACATTTTCTGTAAACGATATTGAATATTGACGAATATTAAATTAGTAATTATTACGCATTTGCTCTGAAAATGTTATCAACTTTCCGATATATTTGCAGAAAAAAGTCAAATCATTCTCGGCGAAAATCTCAGTTATATAATAAAGTTGATTATCTCATGCATTGGCTCAATTATGACGTAGCGAAACAAGGCCAGTTGTCACGTACACATTTGTGTACATGCGCCGGGGCGTGGGCAGTGCTGTAACAATTTAGTTAATCTGGGTTGAGTTAATCTGCGCCACTGATACGCGATCTCCGATTGGTCAGCCTTTACACCTAATTAATATTCCACCAATGGTGAGCGCGAATGCATGCCGGAAAAATTCAATCGAGCACATAACAATTAGCACTGCTTTGTTACTGGGATCAATAATTGATGTTATTCCCAGTTTGCTAGGATTAATTTACGAAATGTGCAAACGTGATCAGCTGCACATTCACATCGGTGAGATAAAAGGAGGCTATGCGTCCATAAAAAAAAAAAAAAATAAAAAAATAAAAAAACGTCCATTTTGGGTCTAATTTGGGAAAGAATCGCAAATTTAACACGATTTCTGACAATAGTCGTGTTACATATTTAACACGATTTTGATATACAAATAGGCAAAAAATTCGGCGATTCACGTGTTCAATGCAGCTACGGCTCCTGATACATCACATTGTGCGTGAGTTTTTGTTACAAACACGCAAATTACGTGTCCCGGAGAATTACATTGATAAAATAATGTGTTAATTTAAATTGCATATATGGGTGGGTGGTTTCCCAGGGAAATCGCATCTATGGGTGGGTGTCAAATACATTAATTTGCATCTATGGTAGGTTACCCAAATTCAAAAGTGGCGTCTTCCCCCCCCCCCTATGTATGTTTTACTGGAACAGCCCTTACTGATCCTACTGCTTTTGGGAGGGGGCCAAGTGATTCTGGTGTGGCGAGGACCTGGCATCAGATCAGGATTATCCTGATTTCAGGGCTGAATATATATTTATTTATTTTTATTGTAAATATTCAGTTCTGATTTTGGGATTTTCCCCCCATTTGTACATGTACTTGAACATATACATGTACTTGTACAGGTAATATATGGAATTTACCGGTAGTACTAAACCCATTGACCCGGCCTTAAATGACCTTAGCTGTTGATAGGCCGTTAAACCCCAACAAACAAACAGGACTAAATTTGCAAAAAATAAAGTATGCTTTGAATTTGAAATTGGGGAGTACAATACTCGTTTGACATAAAGATTATCTGGAGCAGTGTGTGTACATACTAGTTCTTGTGTATGTCAGGCGAACCTTTGAGCTGGGACCCCCGATGCGGGTGAAGAAGTTGAACCTGCCGTTGACCAAGTTGCCGATGGACCAGTCGGACGACGCTGACACGATGGACAGCTTCAAGCCCCTGGAGACACATGCCAATGGTAAATATGGTGATGGCTGAGGTAAAGGGGATAACTGCATATGTCTTGTATGTGGCAAGTGTAGATTGTGATGTTCATATATGTACTAGACTTTGTACGACAAAAATGTTCGTAAGTGCAAATTTAGGATCGTCCGGAAATTTAAATTCATGGATTTACATTTATTGAGCATAGGCTGCATATGCAGCCTATGCTCAATAAATTTAAATCCAATAATTGTTTACAAGAAAACATTGTTAATGTGAAATGTACAGACTACCATAAGTTTGCACTTACAAACATTTTAGTTGTTTAGTTTAGTAAAACGGCCCCCTGATACATAAGCAGGGATTCCACTGGCGATCGCCACTTTCGCAATTGGCGATAAAAATAAACAATTGGCGATAAAAAATTAATACAATTTTCGAGAAAAGAAAAAAAAAAATTTATTTTTTCGAAAATTGTAATTTTTTATCGCCAATTGTTTATTTTTTTTGAAGTGGCGATTTTTTTATTTTCCCCAGCGGATCAGGATCTACACTTTTTGCAAGTAATTTTCATATTTTTGAAATAAAAAACACCCATCTTTTCATAAATGGACTAGTCTGAAAATCATTTACAAAATTATCATTGCATTCCAGTTACTTAGGATGTGACGGGGTTAAAACTAAAGGGATAAAATATAGTGACCTGCGATAGGCACCCTTGTTTTATTTGTATTAACAGCGACCCTGTACACTACGTTTGGAAACCACGCCCACACGTCGGGCTACCTGTCGATGACAGCCGACTCCACGATCCCCATGGACACCAACCATCTCACCATGAACAAGGTTGGTGCCACTTCCCTGCTGCTACCACATTTGAGACACTGCTACCACATTTGAGACACTGCTACCACATTTGAGACACGCCATGCAATTTTGCACCTTTGGACATCTGTGTAATTTCATTAAAAACATTACAAAATTTACAATATTTTTCATAAATAGTCAGAAGTTGACAAACTTAATTTCGCATGTACAGTGGAACCCCTCTAAACCGAACACCCTGGGGACAGACTGAAAAGTTTGGTTTATAGGGGTTTTCGGTTTAGAGGGGTTTTCTATTTCCAGTTAAGGAAATGTATGTTTTCCATCATTAACTCTTGGATTTGTATAGTATATACCATTATTACCATATTGAAAGCAAATGAGACGATTCTAAAGCACTCCCAACTTGCCATTTGTATGGAGAAATAAGAAATGTACCCCCAAATTACGCTCGGCTACCCAGTTGTGTAATTCCCAATAAACAGAGTGCAGATGACATGGGATAAAGGCCCCTAAGAACTTTCTCGATCAGCTGGAGCGCTCTTTTAAGACCAGAATGTGTTTTTTTTATTGACATTGCAAATAGTGCAGATTCGCAAGGGGTATAGCAAATAGTGCAGATTCGCAATGTAATCTGAGTCTACGGTCTACACTGGTCGCAAAGAGCATATGACACATTTCGCGTGTGCTGTGTAGTTACCGCGAGCTGCTACAATAGCTCACAGGCTACAGTCACGAGTTTACAGCCTCGTTAAGTAATTATCAGATTATCTCAATTAATCGGTCGGTGGGTTCACAAATAATGTGCCGATTATTTTATTTCCGTAATTGTTACGTACGTGTATAATTAAATTGTGAACCATGCTATTGTAATGAGCTTGTAAAACAGCAAACATGTCTCGTATTTAGGTCGCATGTATTGAATAGATTCTTAACTTTGTAATGCCGCTTGTGACATTAAAAAAACACGCCGCTTAGCGCATTACAGCATGGATAGCGCGTAATTTGATCAATTTTGTTATTTCTTCCACACAAATGTCAAGTTGGGAGTCCGTTAGAATCGTCTCATTCTCGTGGCTCCGCATTTTGGGAACCAGAGCTGAACAATACTACCGGGAACCAGTCTATTGTAAACACGGTGTGATTTTGACACCCGCTTGAAACAAGAACATTGAAATTGGGCGCGGTGTATTTCTTGGATGACATCCTGACAGGTGACCGTGTTTCCGGTTTTCCGGGGTTATTTTAACGCTGAAATATGGTTTTGGGACTTGAAATGGCGTCCGGATTACGGAGTAGAGGGGTTCCGGAATAGAGGGGTAGAAACTAATGTGTTTATATAGCAGAATATTCGGGACGTGGTAGTATGTTCGGTGTAGCGCGAATTCCGGTATAGAGGGGGGTCCGGTTTGGAGGGATTCCACTGTACTCTGAAAAGTTTGCCAACTTCTGACACCATTTACTGAAAATATTGTAAATTCATGAAATTTCGCAGATGTCCGAAGGTACAAAATCACATGACGTGTGTCATATGTGATTGACTGGAGAATTGGGGCTTATGGCATTTGTGACCAGTGTGCATCCTGATCAAATTGTACACTCCTGCGGTCTGATAATGATCTACACGATGATGGACATATCATTGATGGAATGACAGACAGTGCAGATTCTGAACAGTTGTTAGACTGTGCGGATACACAGGCTGATCTGGATCTACACTGGTCGCAAACACCTATTCCTATATTCCAAAGTCCTATTTGTCCATTCACATCCACATACGAGACACGCCACGTGATTTTGTACCTTCGGACATCTGTGTAGTTTCATTAAATACGTTTACAAAATTTACAATATTTTTCATAAATAAAGTCAATAGTTAACAAAATTTTAAGATTACATGCGGAATTATATTCTACATGTACTCTTAAAATTTTGTCAACTTTTGACGCCATTTACGGAAAATATTGTAAATTTTGTAAACATATTTCATATTACGCAGATGTCCGAAGGTACAAAATCACATGGCGCGTCTCATATTTGACTGTGACTGGAGAATTGGGGCTTATGGCATTTGTGACCAGTGTGGATCCTGATTAAATGGTACACTCCTGCAGCCTGATAATGATCTATATTGCTCGTTAGAAGCATGATGGACATATCATTGATTGAATGGTGACCAGTGCAGATCCTGATCAGACTGTGCGGATGCACAGGCTGATCTGGATGTACACTAGTCACAAACCCATAAACCCCATTTCTCCAGTCACATCCACATATGAAACACACCATGTGATTTTGTATCTAAGGCTATGTGCAATTTTTATTAAATATATTTACAGAAACCGTGATATTGTCTGTAAATGACGTACAAAGATGACAAAATTGTCCAAGCAGATGCGGAATAGAATGCTGCATTTGCTATGAAACTTTAGTCAACTTTCCACATCATTTACAGAAAATATTGCAGTTCCTATGAATATTTTTCATGACAAATCACACATGTTCTTAGATGCAAAATCACATGGCGTAGTGTAGCTACTGATCAAATAGCACACTGCTGTAGCCTGATAACCATCTCTATTGCTTGATAGAAGCATGACTGGGTTTACATTGATCAAATAGCACATTGCTGTAGCCTGATAACCATCTCTATTGCTTGATCGAAGCATGACTGGGTTTACATTGATCAAATAGCACATTGCTGTAGCCTGATAACGGTCTATATTGCTTGTTAGAAGCATGACTGGTGTTGCATTGAAAGACTGGCGACCAGTGCAGATCCTGATAAGACTGTGCAGATCACAGGCTGATCTGGATTTACACTAGTCACAAAACCCATATTTGTTTTGTTAGACGCCTGGGTCATGGATTATCTCCCCCTTTTGGACTTGTAATTTCATAATTTCGTAAAACATTTAAACCTTAATATGAAAGTGAATGTGTTTTACATCCCAGAAACAGCCAAGGTCATGCTTGTAGGGGTGGGGCTAATATGTGGAAGGGTATACGTCTCTATCATTACTGGGATTAATGAGGTCATGATCTGCTGTGGTAAGGACACCTGCCACTAGATCATGATTGTGTGATTTTAGTGAGCTGAATATTGAATTCATATTATCCTCCCATACATGTGTATTCCCACCTGATTGGGTGGCATGTGGGAGCATGTGATGGGTAATTTATCGATCATTGGCATTCTTGTATGTGACAGTTGAATCTTTTTATACCCCTTATGTGAGTAATACGATTATTCGTAATCCTATTACATTTAGAGGAACGGGTCAAGTGACTTTTGTGTGGTATGGACCTGGCACCAGGTCAGGTTATTCAAATTTCAGAGCTGAATATATTTTTATCTCGATGTAAGTATTCTGGTCTGATTTTGTAATTTTTCCCCCAATGCAGCAGTTTGAATGCGGGATCAACCCGTTGGCCCGGCCTTAAATGACCGTAGCTGCTGATAGGCAGTTAAATGCCAATCAATCAAATCCAGTGCTGAAAAAAATTTAATTCACTATTATCCTTCCATACATGTGTATTGCCACCTGTATCTCCCATTTAATCTGTCAATCAGTTCTGTATTTACTCCTGATGATGTGACATATTACAGCGGCTGTCCTCAGAATCAGAAGACCTGGATAAGAAGGTGGAAGTGGCTCCGGGTGTAGAGGGTGGGACAAACGGCGATGGGGCAAACCATGACCACCACCCACCACAGGTGTCCGTAGCTGTCAGCCACCCTCCCAGGTATGTCCACACATCGATGGGACATACACGACTATAGACACCACCACGGCAGCCACGGGACAGTTTTTGTTTTAACTCCAGAAACACCATTTTCAGTGTCTAGGTTGAATATTTTCCCCCGCTCACTAGTCCGCCGTGGTATTATTTTATTCATGGCTACGGGCCTGACACGCTATCGTACTATGGAGAAATTGGGCTTTTTATGCATTTGCAATCGGTGTTGGCCCAGATCAGACTGCGTATTCACGCAGTCTGATCAGGGCCAACACTGTTTGCCATTTTGTTAGTGAAACAGTGGGGTGAACCATGACCACCGTCCACCGCAGGTGTCTAGCTGTCAGCCACCCTCACAGGTATGTCCACACATGGATGGGACATGCTATCACATTATGGAGAAAGTGGGCGTTAAGCATTTGTGATCAGTGTTAGCCCAAGTCAGACTGCGCAAACTGTTTGCCATTTTGTTAGTGAAACAGTGGGAAGGACCATGACCACCGCCCACCACCCACCACAGGTGTCTGTAGTGGTGAATAAAATAATGCTATGGTGGACTATTGAGCGGGGGAAAAAAATCTAAAATTATGTTAACTGCGTACTGGAGCCAAAATAGTGCCACGCCGCGCCGTGGCTGTTGTTATGGTGTCTAGGGCCATGGTAGTTGTCAGCCGTCCTCACATGTCCACACATTGACATGCTGTCACAATATGTGGCTGTGACTGGAGACATTGGGCTTATAGCATTTGCTATTAGTGTTGGCCAATTTTAGCCTGCGCATCCACTCTGTCTGATCAGGGTCTTCACTATTCACCATTTGGTCAGGGAAGCATCTGTGATGCTTCTAACAAACGGCACAGGTCCTTATCATACTGTAGATGTGTGCTTCATGTGGAGGTAGACTTGCCACAAATGACATAAGCCCAATTTCTTCAGTCACATCTCGTATGTGGGGTTTGGCATATTTGGGCTTATTTAGTTTTTTACCAACTTAGCTAATGATCAACTTGCACACTCTCGTAGTCTGTTTCACATACTCAATGTGTGATAGGCAGAGCTGTGCTCAATGTCGATTAATCAAGCTCTCCAATTTGTTTAGTATAAATCATGAGAATTGGCTCAGAAAGCTTTATAAACACGGGCCCAGCAGGCAACAGGAATATTTCTTCAGATATTTCTTTTGTGTTAATTAATCGCTGAGTTTAATATTTAAAGATCTGGGGGCCGTTTCACGAAACTTTGTCTGACTAAAATGTTTGTAAGTGCAAAATTTCACATTAAGAATGTTTTCTTGCAAACAATTATTGGATTTTCATTTATTGAGCATAGGCTGCATATGCATATGCAGCCTATGCTCAATAAACGCAAATCCATCAATTGAAATTTCCAGACGATCCTAAATTTGCACTTTTATTTTTACGAGGTTTAGTGAAACAGTGCACCTGTTCATACTCAAATGAGCAGTAAGATGGTTTGTTATTATTATATATGTGCATTATTTCAGTCAATTGGCCACACCTACACACCATGACTGATATTTGCTGTTGGCGATATTACAAAGTTCGACAATATCCAGCCGTGGGTAAACGTTTGCCGTGGCACGGGGGAACTGTTTGAACCCCAAGGCCGTAGGCCGCGGGTTCAAACAGTTCCCGAGTGCCACGGCAAACGTTTACCCAAGACTGTGCATGGTCGAATGTTATTGTTACATTTCCGTCCGAAATATCATGTAATTTGAGCATATATGCAGTACTTTCGGTACTTTGATAATCTGCTTCATTCAAACAGCTGATTTACACATACATATTCCGGGGCCGCAGTACACGTTACGTGATGTAACCGCATCAATTTCAAAATTTCCGTCTGACCATTGTGAACTGGTCTGATGACGTAATGGCGCGTTCTAGTAACATCATGAGACAAATACATTACTTGGCTTGGCCCCGGAATGAGCATTGTCTACAGCCATGGTCAAACAGTACCTGCTGTACATTTGAACACGGCTGTGAGCGGTGTCAAACAGCGGCAGTCGTGTAACAATACTGTATTTATGGACGAAAGATTTATCTGTTCAATAGCGAACTGCCTAGAGTGGTAACCAAGGCATGGTAGCTGTGTAGAAAATACTTCTTATTTCTGATCACAACTAACTTGCATGAGAATGTTTACAGCAGTGCTGACCCAGTTCTGTGTACTCCATCAATGAAAGGCGTGATTCCTGCAAACGCTCGGATACCACACACTCCTATGGTGAGTCCATCTTTTGTGGCTGTGGTTGGAGAAGCGAGTCTTAATGCATTTGTGGTCAGTCCAACTCCTCATCGACTAGCTCAGTCATGCTGCCCGATTGGTATTTGCAGTGTGTCGGGGGCATAACAGGTGTTTGCCTGACTGAATGGTTAACAGTGTAGACCCAGACCAGACTGCGCAGTCTGGTCTGGTCTGGTCTGGGTCTACACTGTTCGCAAATACCATAAGCCCCATTTCTCCAGTCACAGACACATTTTCTCGTTCATGCATTGCTTTTATCCATCGATTAGGACATAACAAGTTGATGCTTATACTGTTTCAATCATTGATGCATTATGTTTCTGAATGTTACTAACATATTTTACCATGGCATCACGGCACAGTTGAAATCACCATCTTTGTGATGGTAGTGTCAGCTGCCCACAAACCACTGATGGCGTAAATCATTTCAGATGGCCTTTAAGATAACTTTTTAAAATAAAATTGAAATTTTCAATTTGAGGATAAATTTATTAATTTTTATTATACTGAATTTATTACATTATCACAGCCATGTTGGCTGTGGTAATGTAATATATTCAGTATAATAATTCTGCATACTTTTAATCATCAAATATATGGCCTAAATAATTTCAGATGGCCTTTAAGATAACTTTTTAAAATAAAAATTGAGCAAGCTGCTTAACTATTGTGCTTGATGAGTAGGGTCATTTAAAAAATGTGCAATATTAAGCACATTTTCTAAATTACCCTACCCACCTATTTTGGAGGGAACAATTTCTCACTAATTTAATTTCGCTAGGTACATTCATGAATTGATCACACGAGATTCAATATGAACTGTTCTGTGAGTACAACTGCCAGACCGGAATCTAAAATTGTTACGGAACGAGGTGGTTACTGGTATTTTCGATACCAGTAGCCTATTTCACCAACAGTGCAAAGTATACTTATCTAGCAAAGTAAACTTTGAGGGAGAAATTTTCAATTTAAGGAGAAATTTATTAATTTTTATTATACTGAATTAATTACATTATCACAGCCATTTTGGCTGTGATAATGTAATAAATTCAGTATAATAATTCTGCATACTTTTAATTATCAAATATATGCAGTCGTTAGTTCTATATGAAATAATACATTTTGGGAAAAATAAATGATTACTCCCTCAAAGTATACTTTGCTAGATAAGTATACTGTGTAATGTTGATGAAATCGGCTACACAACTGTCATAAAATGCCCAAAAGTTGCATCGTTGATGTTGGTCACACCAGTTTTATGGGTGCTGCCATTTGCAATTATGTAAGAGCCAGCAGAACATTCTTAGCATGGTGAGTAACATTTGTTGTTATTTACAGTCAAACATGGCGATGATTACGGTGAACTCACAGCAATATGGAATCCTAGGTGTACTGGGAAAAGGTGGCTCCAGTGAGGTACGTACACACAGCACTCTTCCTTACATCGGTGAAATGTGGGTGGCAGGTGGGAGTATGCGATGGGTAATTTAACGATTGGGGTTCATCCTTACTGGAAATTCGACTGGAGACCTGGTTTGGCCCTCACATTCATCTTTGGCATTTTGTATGTAACAGTTGAATCTGGTTATACCCCTTATGTGAGTATTACGATTATTTGTAATCCTATTTTAGGGGAAGCGGCCAAGTGACTTTGGTGTGGTATGGACCTGGCACCAGGTCAGGTTATTCTAATTTCAGGGCTGAATATTTTTCTCGATGTAAATATTCCGTTCTGATTTCCCCCCAATGCAGCAGGTTAAAATGGGATCGAACCCGTTTGCCCGGCCTTACATGACCGTAGCTGTTGATAGGCCGTTAAAGACCAATAAACAAACAAACAAACAAACATTGGTGAAATATTAACCATTTCACCCCTAAATAGCTAGGCGGTAGTTGTGACCAGTGATATGGTCTGTTAGAGGCAGTGCAGACGGTTCACTGATTGTTTGATGACACTGATTAGACTGCATTCTGAGCTGTATGACCATTCTGATATGTATTGGCGTGCTCTGCAATCATTAACATACATTAACATCTGAGATAAATGGCCAAGAAACCCATCAAAAATAAGATCACATATGTTGTCATGGTGTTCGGTTTAGAGAGGTTCCACTGTACTTATCTATCCTCGCCTATATGTAGGTGTACCAGGTGCTGGACAGCCAGTTCCGTGTGAAGGCGGTGAAGTGTGTGAACCTGAACAACGCCAATGAACTGATCGTCGAGGGCTACAAGAACGAGATCAAACTGCTCAAGCGGCTCCAGTACTGTGACAAGGTCATCAAGATGTATGATTTGTAAGTATTCATGGTGGCTTCATAGTGCTAGGGCAGATAGCACTAAACGTCATTACAATACTGTCTACACTCATTTACTGAAAGTCCAGGGAATCAAGGAAAATACTTTGAGTTAACGAAAATTTGAGTCAATGAGAGTTATTAAGTAGGAAAACATGTACTGGGGACCAAGAATTTTACTTATCAGTAGTTTGACTAAAGAGAGTTTGAAGTAACAAGTGTACACTGTACTTCAAAACTTCATCTGTTCACTATCGCCAAAAAAATACACACAAAATATAGCGTCTCCACATGTATCATAGCCCTCATTGGTGAGACACCTAATTTGAAGGAATTCTTGTTATACCCCCCGCAACGAGTTGTGGGGGGCTATACTGGAGTCCGGTTGTCCGTCCATCCGTCTGTGCGTCCGTCCGTCACTAAACTTAACGTCAGAGAAATATGTTATAACTTCCGTTTCCTTCATCTAAAATGCTTAATATTTCACACATGCATTCCTGTAAGGCTCTACTACCATGCTGCGCCAAATTCACGACCGTCCAACCCTCGCTGATCCCAAGGTCAAATACTTTATCTCTTTACAAAACTTAACATCAGAGAAATAAGCTATAACTTCTATTTCCTTCATTGAAAATTCTTAATATTTCACTCATGCATTCCTCTAAGGTTGTACTACCATGCTGTGACAAATCCCGCCGTCCAGCCCCCGCTGATCCCAAGGTCAAGATCACATACTTAGTCTCTTTACAAAACATAACATCAGTGAAATCGGTTATAACTTCTATTTCCTTGCTCGGATCTACTTCACATTTCACACACGTATTGCTCCAATGAACCTCTACCACCCTGTGACAAATTCATGTTTGTGCCTCCCCCGCTAAGCCCAGAGTCGAGGCCACAAGCCCACACTCTTGGATTTTTTTTTTTTTTTACATATTTAGGGGTACCTGGGCCCACGCGGTATTCCGTAAGCCTCGCTTACTGACCAATCTAGTTTGAATATGGTAAGAAATGTGTATTGACAGTTTTGGCAGGTGCACATATCAATATAAGTACCAGAAGTACTGATATCTCGCCTGAAGTAGTTTATTTCATGGATAAGAACATACGACTTTTACTTACCTCGTCTAGCTATGTATTTCATGGGGAGGTATATAGTAAAACATTACGTGTGGCTGTAGCCTTATAGCGATATATGTTTCTTGTAAGAAGCATAAAGGGTGTTTCACAACCACATATAGCCTATAAATAAACTGATTCACATCGGCTCAAACACACATTTGAGTCAGTTCATAAAAAGTGGAATTCACCAGTAGGACCACAATATTCACTAGCTCTTCACAGAATTCTGTTGTACAAAAATAGATATGTTTCATTGGCTTCAAACTTCATGTTTATCATTCATATTTTGATTCCCCGCCCCACCCATGCTCGCCCGCCCAATCCCATGGTCATGGTCAAATAACTTTTGAGTAAATTTGTGCGTGTTTCTCCATTCCACTATAACTTCTTTACTGTATGAGCGATTGACTTGGAACTTTATGTGCATGTTTCTGATCATTCATATGTTCATTCTCTGCCAGACCCATGCTCCCCATGTTCCCAACATCAAGGTCAAATAACTTTAAAAATTCACATTCAGTAGATGTGTGCAAGTTTCACAATTCTCCTGTAACTACTTTAGTGTATGAGCGATTGGCTCGAAACTTCATGTGCATGTTTCTCATCATCCATATCTTCATCCCCGCCCCACCGATGCTCCCTTTGTGCCCAAGATCAAGGTCAAATAACTTTGAAATTTCACATTCAATTTTAGATGCGTGCGCGTTTCTCCATTCTCCTATAACTTCTTTACTGTATGAGCGATTGGCTTACAATTGAATGTGCATGTTTATGATCCAACTACCACAGCGATGGGATACATGCTGTTGGCGGCGTTTTTGTTCGTTAAGAAGTCAGCGATAACTATATTTCTTTGGCAGTGAGTATGTGGCGGAGGAGGAGAAGCTGTATGTGGTGATGGAGGCAGGCAGTGAGGACCTCGCCTGCTTCTTCCGCAGCCGCATCAAGGACAAGAAGATGCTCTCGGACAATCTCATCCGCTTCTACTGGGAGATCATGTTGGAGGCTGTACACGCCCTCCATAGGGAAGGTAGGTCAGGCCCAGTGATTAAAACCCTCACCCCCTTCTACTGGAAGATTATGTTGGAGGCTGTACACGCCCTCCATAGGGAAGGTAGTTCAGGCCCGGTGATTAACCCTCATCCACTTCTACTAGAAGATTATGTTGGAGGCTGTACACGCCCTCCATAGGGAAGGTAGGTCAGGCCCAGTGATTAACCCTCACCCCCTTCTACTGGAAGATTATGTTGGAGGCTGTACACGCCCTCCATAGGGAAGGTAGTTCAGGCCCGGTGATTAACCCTCATCCGCTTCTACTAGAAGATTATGTTGGAGGCTGTACACGCCCTCCATAGGGAAGGTAGGTCAGGCCCGGTGATTAACCCTCACCCCCTTCTACTGGAAGATTATGTTGGAGGCTGTACACGCCCTCCATAGGGAAGGTAGGTCAGGCCCGGTGATTAACCCTCACCCCCTTCTACTGGAAGATTATGTTGGAGGCTGTACACGCCCTCCATAGGGAAGGTAGGTCAGGCCCGGTGATTAACCCTCACCCCCTTCTACTGGAAGATTATGTTGGAGGCTGTACACGCCCTCCATAGGGAAGGTAGGTCAGGCCCGGTGATTAACCCTCACCCCTTCTACTGGAAGATTATGTTGGAGGCTGTACACGCCCTCCATAGGGAAGGTAGGTCAGGCCCGGTGATTAACCCTCACCCCCTTCTACTGGAAGATTATGTTGGAGGCTGTACATGCCCTCAATAGGGAAGGCAGGTCAGGCCCGGTGATTAACCCTCATCCGCTTCTACTGGAAGATTATTTTGGAGGCTGTACACGCCCTCCATAGGGAAGGTAGGTCAGGCCCGGTGATTAACCCTCATCCGCTTCTCCATAAATCAGCCACTCCAGGTGACACACCGCCATATTTACATGTGTTCCATAAATCAGCGCCCTTGTTGCAGGAATCATCCACTCGGACCTGAAGCCGGCCAACTTCCTGTTGGTGGGGGGAAACCTCAAGTTGATTGACTTCGGGATTGCGAAGGCCCTGCAGCAGGACAAGACGAGCGTCGTGCTCGAGACCCAGATCGGCACACTCAACTACATGAGCCCCGAGGCCATTATGGACAGCTGTGGGGACACCACAACCGAGCAGGGCAAACCCAAGTATAAGGTAATGTATAGATTTGTCAAGTGTGTACTTTGTAGCTGGGTTCATGGGATTAAGTCATGTCACATACTGTCAAATCCTGTTGGCTAGAACGTGTGTGTTTATGAGCGCGCCCATCTGTCCAGATAGACGGACGGATTCTGCGTTAATGTTGTAACATACATCTCCACAACCCTTACTCCGATTTACTTCAAACTTCAAATACTTCATCCATAAGTATGCCCCACCACAATAGTGGAGGGGGCATTTAGTGCTATCTTTGTCCGTCACAAAACTAACACTCGGGTAAATGTCTTATAAGTTTCCTTGCACGGATCTGCTTCATATATCATACATGTTTTATCCTGTCGGAGCAGTAATTGGCTCATCCATGTTCTATGAAGACATTTTTATGCCCCCTGGTCTCAGTAGAGCCGGAGGCATATAATGTTTGGACTGTCCGTCCGTCCGTCTGTCTGTGTGTCCGGCACATTAAGAAGTTTGCCGGAGTTTCGAAATTCTGTTATAACTTCTATATCCCTTGAAGGATTACTTAAATATTTCAACACAGTATACCTGTGGACAAATGCCACACATCCATGCTGCCCTTAATATGACCTTGACCATTTGATCTTGACAACTTTGAACTTGTTCCCACATTAAGAAGTTCGCCGGAGTTTCTCAATTCTGTCATAACTTCTATATTACTTAAATATTTCAACACAACTACTTGTGGACAAATGCCACACATCCATTCTGCCCTTATGACCTTGACCTTTTAACCTTGACAACTTTGAACATTAAGCAGTTTGCCGGAGTTTCAAAATTCTGTTATAACTTCTATATCCCTTGAAGGATTACTTAAATATTTCAACACAGTATACCTGTGGACAAATGCCACACATCCATGCTGCCCTTAATATGACCTTGACCATTTGATCTTGACAACTTTGAACTTGTTCCCACATTAAGAAGTTCGCCGGAGTTTCTCAATTCTGTCATAACTTCTATATTACTTAAATATTTCAACACAACTACTTGTGGACAAATGCCACACATCCATTCTGCCCTTATGACCTTGACCTTTTAACCTTGACAACTTTGAACATTAAGCAGTTTGCCGGAGTTTCAAAATTCTGTTATAACTTCTATATCCCTTGAAGGATTACTTAAATATTTCATATACATCATACTTGTGGTCAAATGACACACATCAACACTGCCCTTAATATAACCTTGACCTTCTGACCGTCATAAAAGTGCTTGTGAATACTTATCACTTTGGTTAATCAACATTGCCACAGTTTCTCCAAACTGCCACCAGGGGAATTTGTGTGCCGACAGGCCACATTTCTTGTCTAGTTTCATTCTATAGCCAACCCATGCGGCACACATGCCAAAGGCCCAGGTCAAATAACATTGAAAGTTTGTACAAATCTGCGTTAAAGTTTTTACCTACCTTAAATCTCCACAGCCATTACTCCGATTTACTTCAAATACTTCTTTATTTGAACTAAATAAATGCTGAGACCATCAAATCCCTTGATGTTCTCACATGCGGGCTGCAGCCATCTGTAGCCTATTTCACCAACATCTAGCAAAGTATACTTTGAGGGAGAAATTTTCAATTTTAGGATAAATTTATTAATTTTTATTATACTGAATTTATTACATTATCACAGCCAATTTGGCTGTGATAATGTAATAAATTCAGTATAATAATTCTGCATACTTTTAATCATGAAATATATGCAGTTGTTAGTTCTATATGAAATAATGCATTTCAGGAGAAATAAATGATTACTCCCTCAAAGTATACTTTGCTAGAAAAGTCTACTTTGCAATGTTGGTGAAATCGGCTACAGGTTTATGCAAATATTCAGTTCCGATTTTGGGATTTTCGCTCTATCCGTACAGATGAAATACAGGCTTCAACCCTGCTAACCCAGCCTAAAATGACCCTAGCTATTGACAGGCCATGAATCGCCATTAAACAGGTATTGATGACAATCTACAGCAAAACCTCTCTAAACCGGAAACCCTGGGAGGTCCCCAGGGTGTCCGGCTTAGAGAGGTTTCGCTGTAAATCCGGCATTTGATCATTCTGAGCCATAGCTGTGTGCTATGCGATCATGAACAGACATTATCACCGGAGATAAATGACCAAGAAACTCATCAAAAATAAGATCACAGGTGTTGTCTAAGCAGGGATCCAGATAAGAAATTAGTAATTGAGTATTTTCAGTTTTTCACTCCATCATTTCTGAAGCAATTGGGTATTTCAAAATTTTAATTGGGTAAAATAAAATCACACTACCGTTTACACATCAACAGACAGCAGCTATTGAATAGTTTGCTTCGAAATTAAAACGTGTCTTGGCATTCCATTAGAATTGTCTAATGAAATACTAAGATGTGTTTTCATGTCATGTCATGTCTGTTTATTGTTTTCTGCAGCATGATAAAGGTACCACAAAATTGTTATTGCTTTTTGATACTCGCTACTTCTGATTTCAATTGGGTTTTTGGTAATTTTAATTGGGTATTTAAGCAAATACGCAGCTTATCTGGAGCTCTGTCTAAGTGTCCGGTTCAGAGAGGTTCCACTGTACCTTGTTTATAGATCAGTGTGAAGAGCGACGTGTGGTCCCTGGGCTGCATTCTGTACAATATGGTGTACGGACGGACGCCCTTCCAGCACCTGAAGGCCAACTTCTTCAAACTACAGGCGATTATAAACCCCGACTTCCCCATCGAGTTCCCAGATATCCCCGACAAACCCCTCATTGATGTCATGCAGGTAACAATTTCACTGAATTCGGAATTCTCTTTTTAGGTGCATTTAAATTTTAAAATATCTTCTTTTCTATGTTTCTTTCTGCTCAATGAAAGTCTTATGTATACAGGTTATTCTCATTTCAGGGCTGAATATATATTTATCTCGATGGAAATATTCCGTTCCGATTTTGGGATTTTCCCCCCAATTCAGCAGGTTAAATGCGGGATCTAACCCGTTGGCCCGGCCTTAAATGACCTTAGCTGTCGATAGGCCATTAAACACTAATAAACAAACAAACTATGTGGTGACGACTCATTGGAGCCGTCTTGAAAGGACAGTTCAACTGAGTGGTCACAACATACTTTTGAAGTTGTTTGTACACTATGTAGCGGTATTCCGCGTGAAATGGGGCTGTGACTGGAGAAATGGGACCAGTGTAGATCCAGATCAGCCTATACATCTGCACAGGATCTGCATTGTTCGCAATTCCATCAATGAAACGTCCTTCATGCTTCTGACAAGCAATATAGATTTTTATCAGGCTACATGAATGTCTATTTGATCCAGAGTTACACTGTTCCTAAATCTCATAAACTCCATTTATCCAGTCACAGCCACTAATGGGTTAATAATATATGGAATTGTGCATTCCTGCTACCTATAGCTGACATGTGAACACGAACTACTGGGGTCCGTTTCACTAAACTTCGTACAACTAAAATGTTGGGAAGTGCAAATTTAGGATCGTCTGGAAATTTCAATTGATGTATTTACATTTATTGAGCATAGGCTGCATATGCAGCCTATGCTCAATAAATGTAAATCCAATAAATGTTTACAAGAAAAAGTTGTTAATGTGAATTTTATAGACCATCATAATTTTGAACTTACGAACATTTTAGTCGTACAAAGATTAGTGAAATGCACTCCAGTTGTTTCTACTAGTGTTGGGAATCAGTCTTGAAAATTTTAATCGATTGATCAGACTCCTTTGCCGATCGATTAATGTTTAAAATCGTGATTAATTTATTAAGATTGTTTGCCTTGATGGTAGCATTTGCATATATAATTTCCAACATATGCTTCGTGTTTAAACTTACAGAGCTGCAGATAAGCTGCGTATTTTCCCCCCAATGCAGCAGGTTAAAATGGGATCGAACCCGTTTGCCCGGCCTTACATGACCTTAGCTGTTGATAGGCCGTTAAACACTAACAAACAAACATAATTGATCGATGATCGATGATCGATTTGTTGGAACATCGCTAGTTGGTACGCAAACACGGGATGGGTTGTGGCCGAGGGGCTCAAACATCTGACTTCCAATCCGGAGGTTGTGGGTTCTAACCTCCCCTTAGGCATCAACAACTTCTTTCATAGTAATTCCATCCCACTGGTCTTTCGGATGAGTCTTGAAACTGAGCTCGCATCTGTATATGACCGCAGCTGTTGCTGGGTCGTTAACCCTTTCAACACCACAGGCCTGTATAGTGGTATTGGCAAAAAGTGTAGATCCAGATGAGCCGGCTCGTGACGAGCCGTCTCATCAGGATCTACACTTTTTGCAAGTAATTTTCATATTTTTGAGAATAAAAACACCCCCTTATCATAAATGGACTTTTAATGAATTATTTTAACGATGATTGGATTGGTCGGAAAATTAACATATTCAGTTACTTAGGGGTGAAAAGGTTAAACTCATTCATTCTTACTTAGGTTGTACACACCTACATTGTAGAAGTGCCTGTGTCGAGACCCGAAGTCGCGGCCGTCCATCGACGAGTTGTCGGCACATCACTACTTGACGGGAGAAGGTAGGCGTCTGCTGTATGGGAGCTGCCTCCAAGGGAGAGTTACCCACCGTTTGTAGTTAGGGTGCCCGGCACCAGACTAGGACACTGTCTTCCAGTGCTGAAAGTCTAACCTGTGTTAGTGGAAAGTGAGACATGGCAGTCATAATTCTGGCGTAGGCATCAACGTAGTCCACCACTTTGGATGTAAAGTGGAACCTCTTCAAACCGGACACCCTGGGAGGGCCCCAGGGTGTCCGGTTTAGAGAGGTTCCACTGTAATTCGGGTATATGAGTGCTGCAATACATATTTGTATGCATTGTGATCATGAACAGGCATTACCAATATACATACAGTACGGTTAAAGCTACCAAAATTGAACAAAATTGTGGTCTTGCTGTCCGGTTTAGAGGGGTTTATTGTACATTACAATGTTGCATGTCTCCTGATATGTTGTAGGATCTTTACCAAATGTCATCTGACAACAGCTTCCTCACATTGGTGGCTAACCACACTGTGTCATGGGTTGTGGGTGAGACACTCCCCGGCGATCGCCCTGTTATTCTAATTTGTGGGATTTTAAGTATGTTCAACAGCTAGGTCATATACACATCATTCTAATATGTATATGACCTAGCTGTTAGTATGGTAATCGCTCCCATACAGGTGCATTCTAATGTGTATATGACTTAGCTGTTAGTATGGTAATCGCCCCCATACAGGTGCATTCTAATGTGTATATGACCTAGCTGTTAGTATGGTAATCGCCCCCATATAGGTGCATTCTAATGTGTATATGACCTAGCTTTTAGTATTGTAATCGCCCCCATACAGGTGCATTCTAATGTGTATATGACCTAGCTGTTAGTATGGTAATCGCCCCCATATAGGTGCATTCTAATGTGTATATGACCTAGCTGTTAGTATGGTAATCGCCCCCATACAGGTGCATTCTAATGTGTACATGTATATGACCTAGCTGTTAGTATTGTAATCGCCCCCATACAGGTGCATTCTAATGTGTATATGACCTAGCTGTTGTATTGTAATCACCCCCATACAGGTGCATTCTAATGTGTATATGACCTAGCTGTTAGAATTGTAATCGCCCCATACAGGTGCATTCTAATGTGTATATGACCTAGCTGTTAGTATTGTAATCGCCCCCATACAGGTGCATTCTAATGTGTATATGACCTAGCTGTTAGAATTGTAATCGCCCCCATACAGGTGCATTCTAATGTGTATATGACCTAGCTGTTAGTATTGTAATCACCCCCATACAGGTGCATTCTAATGTGTACATGTATATGACCTAGCTGTTAGTATTGTAATCGCCCCCATACAGGTGCATTCTAATGTGTATATGACCTAGCTGTTAGAATTGTAACGCCCCCATACAGGTGCATTCTAATGTGTATATGACCTAGCTGTTAGAATTGTAATCGCCCCCATACAGGTGCATTCTAATGTGTATATGACCATAGCTGTTAGTATTGTAATCGCCCCCATACAGGTGCATTCTAATGTGTATATGACCTAGCTGTTAGTATTGTAATCGCCCCATACAGGTGCATTCTAATGTGTATATGACCTAGCTGTTAGAATTGTAATCGCCCCCATACAGGTGCATTCTAATGTGTATATGACCTAGCTGTTAGTATTGTAATCACCCCCATACAGGTGCATTCTAATGTGTATATGACCTAGCTGTTAGAATTGTAATCGCCCCCATACAGGTGCATTCTAAGTGTATATGACCTAGCTGTTAGTATTGTAATCGCCCCCATACAGGTGCATTCTAATGTGTATATGACCTAGCTGTTAGTATTGTAATCGCCCCCATACAGGTGCATTCTAATGTGTATATGACCTAGCTGTTAGAATTGTAATCACCCCCATACAGGTGCATTCTAATGTGTATATGACCTAGCTGTTAGTATTGTAATCGCCCCCATACAGGTGCATTCTAATGTGTATATGACCTAGCTGTTAGAATTGTAATCGCCCCCATACAGGTGCATTCTAATGTGTATATGACCTAGCTGTTAGTATTGTAATCGCCCCCATACAGGTGCATTCTAATGTGTATATGACCTAGCTGTTAGTATTGTAATCGCCCCCATACAGGTGCATTCTAATGTGTATATGACCTAGCTGTTAGTATTGTAATCGCCCCCATGCAGGTGCATTCTAATGTGTATATGACCTAGCTGTTGAACAGACTTAAAATTTCATCCAATCAATCAACCAACCCACTTTCTTGAAATGGTACCATCAGTTAATTACGCAACGGTAGTTGTTGGTTGCTTATTGTGTTTACATTGTCCTTTGGTCAGAAGACAATTACATGTATTGAATTGTTTGTGCGATAATTCGACTCTTATATCCGATATTTGCGATACTTCACATGGAAATTTGTAATATTTCAACTATTGTATCCGATCTTCAGGATACTTCACACGCACATTCATATCAACCATGTGAAGAACCCTATTTAATGTGGGCTTCATCCCCTCAAGGTAGATGTCACAGGTGCTTGATTGCTGTTTTATTCGTGATGGCTAACCAGTGGCGGCATTTTGTTTTACAAATAATTTCCTAGTTGTTTCAAGATATCACATTTCCAATCAACTGCATCACATTGTCTGTCGGCTGGAATTTGTAAGCATTGAGGTTCCGGATAAACTTTGTCAGCCATCAACATAGCATGATTAGGTTGTGATGGTTAGCCTACTTTCTTTCACTGACCCTTTCAACTATTTCAGCTAAGGGCAAAGAGAAGACGGGCAAGCTGAAAAACAAGAATATGGAAGCCCTCGTGTCCAACCTGGCTACCCACTACTGTCTGTCTCCAGGCGGCCTACGCAACCTTATACACCAAACCATGGATGTCGACCAGGTAAGCTGTCATTACTATAGTAATAAACAAACTATTTGGAGAGTTGTATATAGAGAATACCAGGCTAGTGTCTTTTGATATCAAGTTTATCAGGTAACGCTAGGAAACGTATAGAAATTCCGAGGCTTGCTGAGGAATTCCTACCGTTTCGAGCCTGACAAACTTGATATCAAAGTACACTAGCATGATATTCTATTTATCAGGTAACATTTTAGGCTATTTAATGAGCCATTATGTCGTGGTTTTCGGTGAAAATAACGCAGAGTTGTTTCCGTGACGACATTCCTCTGGCGTCATTCTGTAATGTCATGTGACGCCGTTCGACAAATGAAACGTCAGTTTTCAAGTCGTTGTAACCTGGATGTTCGTATCAGGTCAATGCCTGATAAGACATTATGTTATCAGTCCGTACGTATTCGGCCAATACAAAGCTTGTTACCTGATAAAAACATTTAAAAGTCCAACTATCCTGGCTGAAGACAAACATAAAGTTTGTAGCCAACATTGACCACTGTCTACAAACATAAAGTTTGCCGTTTGTACCCAACATTTATGTGATAACTTGCTACAAAGTATGAATAGAATCAGTGCTCCAGATAAGCTGCATATTCGCTTAAATACCCAATTAGAACTGCCAAAAACCCATTTGAAATCAGAAATAGCGAGTATCAAAAAGCAATAACAAATTTGTGATACCTTTATCATGCTACAGAAAACAATAAACAGACCACAAATATAGCATATTTTTCTTATTTTCCATGAAAACATATCTTGGTATTTCATTAGAATTGTCTCGAAGGAGTCAATTCTATTGAAATGCCAAGACATGTTTTCATTTCGAAGCAAACTATTCAATAATTGCTGTCAATGTGTAAACAGTAGTGTGATTTTATTTTACCCAATTAAAATTTTGAAATAGCCAATTGCTTCAGAAATGATGGAGTGAAAATACTCAATTCCTTATCTGGAGCCCTGTAGAAGTGATGAGTATCTAGATTTTTGTCTTGCAAACTGTGTAGTTCCATCTGGAATCTTACACTATATAATTGCAATATTTCAGGTATCCCCAGATGCATCAGCTGCTATGCTGAAAACAGTCACGGTAAGTTTGTTACACTTAACCCTTAGACTGCTATCTTATTTTTTTTGTCTTCTGCTGTTTATTTTCTATTTTCCATTTTCCATTTTTATCATCAAAAACATGCTTTGACAGCTCTTTAGAATAATTTACAACATGCTTTGACAGCACTTCAGAATCATTTCCGTTGGAAATGATTCTGAAGTGCTGTCAAACCATGTTTTTATTGAGAAATAAGGCAATATATGTGAGTAGCGGTCTAAGGGTTAAAACTAATATTGCTATGCTTTTTGTATATTTGTTTGGCAGCACATTAAAATGGTCTCCATCATCAGAGACGATTCTCATGCCCTGCCAAAAATAACATAAATATTAAATCTTAATAAAAATTGAAAATAAGAAAGAAGAAAAAACAGTAGACAACAAAGTTAATATTCAGCAGTGTAACTTTCAAGTGAGTCAGCAGTGTAACTTTCTAATGAAATACCAAGATGTGTTTTCGTGGAAAATAAGAAAAAAACTCCTATATTTCTGATCTGTTTATTGTTTTTTGCAGCATGGTAAAGGTACAACAAAATTCTTATTGCTTTTTGATACTCACTACTTCTGATTTCAATTGGGTTTTTGGCAATTTTAATTGGGTATTTAAGCAAATATGCAGCTTATCTGGAGCTCTGTTACTGTTTTTGATTTGTAATACTAAAATGTAGTTTACGAAGTTAAATATTTATTTTCTAATTCCTCCAGAGTGCAGTGTCGAAGGTGGCGGACAGCAAGGCGGCTGTACAGAACCCGTTAAAGCCGCACTTGTTGAGTCGGCCGCCCCAGGGCCCTGTGACAGTGAAACACATGCGAACTCCGTTACAGAGTGTGAACTTACAGTCGATAGGCAGCTCCGCCTTGGGCCTCGGTCAGCCACACAACAGGCACAGGAACCCATCGGGCTCCTGATGTTGGCTGTGTTGTCATGTGCCAGTATTGTGAAATAGGGAGCAGACGTGCCAACTGGATTGGTATTGGTGCAGGGAGGAGTTATCTCCCCTTTTGCATGGATATCTTGACTTAACCCGTAAAAAGGCGGCAAATGAATTGTGTCATCTGCTGTTTTTCATTTTTAACTTAGTTCTTAAACAAAGAACATGTTTTGGCAGGTAATGAAAATCGTCTCTGATTCTCTTATGCTGCCAGAAAAATGTTTTCATCGCCAAAAATGGAAAACAAAACAGCAGACGGAAACATTTATTTCAGTATTGTCATGGTTAAAGGAAGGTATTCACGTTTTGGATGGAGCGACAATTTCGGAAACCTGTGTTATAATAATCCAGCAGCATGTATTTGCCGACTACATTGACACACACAGTGTCGGACAGTGCGAGTTGGCGACATCGGAATGTATACCAATGTAACTGGAACTGAAGTGTGACGATGCTCGCTATTCAGCCGTAGAATGAGTGGCCAGCCAAGGTGTGATAATTCGGTAGGAATGGGCCCATGATCAGCTTCCAGTCTGGATGGTCATCAGAAGCTTGAAACACGAGGCCCAAAGACGATTGTCAGATCGCTTTTTCTACCAATGTAAATACACATCTACCTGTGCTTAGCTGCACTCGTACTACCTTATATGTAAATGGATAAATGGGGCTTATGGCATTTATGACCACTGTAGCGCCTGATCAAATAGCACACTATGTAGCCTGATATTGATGTGTAATACTTGTTAGAAGCCTGACAGATGTTTCATTGATGGAATGGCGAACATTGTAGATCCTGATCAGACTGTGCGGATGCACAGGCTGATCTGGATCTACAATGGTCGCAAAACCCATATGCCCCATTTCTCCAGTCACACTCACAAATCCACACTGTTCGCTCAATCCAGAATTGAAGGGATCTGTGGAACAGGGAGCTAGACCCATACTTCCATTGGCCCCTTCAATGGATGCTTCTCTGAGTGACAGTGATGGTCTTATTCGGATTGTGCTCAGGGTGGTCTGGATCTACAGTCATTGTAAATGCAATAAATCTAGAGTGAACATGGGGCCGTTTCACTAAACATTGTACGATTACGATGTTCGTAAGTGCAAATGTAGGATCGTCTGGAAATTTCAATTGATGGATTTACTTTTATTGAGCATATGCAGCCTATGATCAATAAATATAAATCCCATAATTCTTTACGAGAAAACAGTGTTCATCATATTTATGCACTTACGAACATTTTAGTCGTACAAACTTTAGTGAAACGGCCCCCTGGCTTTTAGAGTGGCTGACACTGTTGAAATAGGGGTATATGGGATTTATTGCCAGTCTAGCTAGCACACTTTCTGCAGCCTGATAAGGAGATATAATATTTGTTGGAAGCAGGACAAGTTTTCACGGACTAATTGTGAATAGTGCAGAATCTGATCACGCTGGTCTGGGTCCACACTGATCGTAATTGCCATATGCCCCATTTCCCCAGTCACAACCACGACTATGAATTGTCTCCCTTGCAGTGTTGTATGTATGTCACTTTCTATCACTTTTACTTTCTCTCTCTTTCTGAACCAGGCTATGAGCATATATGCCGACATTTTCCAGAATCTGGGGGCCGTTTCACTATACTGTGTACGACTAAAATGTTTGAAAGTGCAAATTTAGGATCGTCTGGAAATTTCAATTCATGGATTCACATTTATTGAGCATAGGCTGCACTTACGAACCTTTTACACGTTCGAAGTTCAGTGGAACAGCCCCAGATCTTGTAGATCTGCATTTATATATGTAAATGATATAAACAAAAATCTTTGGTTGAATTCTGCATTTGCTTTGAATTTATGTTTATGAGTTTTACCAGATATATACTGTAAGAACTGCAGCTGCTGATCTGTAAGTCACTCATGCAGCATAGAAATTGACTCCGAAATCTGCCTAGATAGCTTGGATTTGATCTAAGAAAACAAGTCATATTTTGAAAATCGGTCCACTATTTCAGAAATTAGAAAAATTTCCCCATGTTCAATCCCCATAGAAATCTTCACTTTGTGGAAATGTAAATGGGGATTTAACATGGGGAAAACAATTTTTCGAAAATAAATCAATATTAGACCAAATTTCAAGAAAAAAAATATTGTTTTTGCATTGTTTGTAGATCAGTAAAATTTGGGCAGGTTTCGTGAAACAGACAGTAGGGCAGACTATGATCAGACTCTGAAAGTGTGGGCTGGTCAGGGTCTAAACCGGTCGCAAATGCCATAAGCCCCATTTCTCAAGTAACAGCCAAATATAGAGACAAATATTCCCTCAGGCCTTTTATACAGCGATACATGGAGTCTGAACACAGAACAGAGTAGCATAGTGAATGGTAATTACAAAATGAAAACAACACACGTCTGACCATGACTTTAGAAATGGGGCTTATCACATTTGCGCTCAGTGTAGACCCAGATCAGCCTGCACAACTGCGCTGTTCGCCATTCAGTCAGTGGAACACTTGTCATGCTTCTAACGAACAGTAGTTCAGGTTCTTGTCAGCACAAATGGCAACAAGCACGCTTCAAAAATGCGGCCTGTGTTCGATATTTAACCCTTTCAACAACAAAGGCCCGTGTAGTGGTATTGACAAATAGTGTAGATCCAGATGAGCAAAAACGCCCCCTTTTCATAAATGAACTTGTCTGAAAATCATTTTGTAATGCTTGGATCGGTCCGGAAATTAACATATAACTAGAAATGTGGCCTGTCGGCACTTGAATGCCCCCACTGGCAGCCAAAGAAAACGAGGCATATTTAAATTATAAGCCATTTACCCGAGCGTTAAGGTTTCGAACACACCAAGTCTGTGACCTTGACCCTGGGCTAAGCGGGGGCAGGACGAATGTGGATTTGTCACAGGGCGGTAGAGAACCATTGGAGCAATGTGTGTGTGAAATGTGAAGCAGATCCGAATAAGGAAACAGAAATTATAAGCCATTTACCCGAGCTTTAAGGTTTCGGGACGGACATATGGACTGACGGACGTACGGATGCCGGTAACACTATATGCCCCCCTCACCATTCGGTGGCGGGGGCATAAAAATCCATTCCAGGGGTGAAAGGGTTAACACAGGCAGTACTCTGGTTTCCTCCCACACTAAGGACCACCTTTACATCTCCATCTGTGCCAAAAAAGCATTTGTATAAGTGCTGGCATGCTTGTTCATGATCATTATCAAATCAATAATGTTTACTTCAACAAACCGTATACGTCCTGTTAAGATTGCAGGAGTGTGACAGCAGATCAAGTGCTAAATTGGTCAGCAACGCCACAAGCCCCATTTCTCCAGTCACAGTCATATATAGGCCAGGCCATGAGATAAAGAGCATTATCACATTCAAAAATATTATTGAAATTCAGCCATATATGGGCTATCGGCTGAAAAAAAGTACCTTACATCTGCAACGAATGTTTATTTATTTAATGTTGTTTAACGGCCTGTCAACAGCTAAGGTCATTTTAGGCCAGGTTAACGGGGTCGAATCCCATAATTCACTTGTGCGAATGGGGGGAAAATCCCAAAATCAAAACTGAATATTTACTGAAAAAATATATATTCAAATCTGAAATTAGAATGAAACAAACATAAGTTCAGGGACATTGTGTAATTAAACAGCTGCATTATGGTCGAATCATTTTGCTGACAGTGCTGGTTAGCGTCGCCACATACACAGGCTCATCCGGGGCCCGTTTCACTAAACTTTGTACAACTAAGATATTCGTAAGTGCAAATTTACGATCGTCTTGAAATTTCAATTGATGGATTTACATTTATTGAGCATAGGCTGTGTTTGCAATTTGTAAATCCAAAAGAAAACATTGCCAATGTGAAATTTACAGACTATCATAATTTTGCACTTATGAACATTTTAGTCGTACAAACTTTAGTGAAACGGCCCCTGGCACTATGCTGGTGCATCTGTCAAAAGGTAACTTTTCTGAGCCGGAGACTCATTCATTTCTCCAGTAACAGCCACATTTTAATCTGTACCTATATATCTACAGTATTGTCTTGAAACTGTTTGCACGTTTATCATCATCCATAATTGGATAATTGCTGATGAACCTGATACGGCAGGACAATTGAAGGGGCCATTGGAGGAAGGGGGCTAACTCCATGAGGGAGTTGGCTCACCTTCCACTGGCCCATTGAATGTGCTACACAACCACACAACTGTTCTATTGTATCATGTTGAAATGTTTACCATCATCTATAATTGGATGAATCATGAATCTGATACTGCAATTGATTGGTCACTGGAGGAGGGGGCGAACTCCACTAGTGAGTTCTTCTTCCACTGGCTCATTGAATTTCCTACAACAGGGCTACTGATACATTCAGGCAATATAAAATTAATTTACTAAATAACAGCTAAATAATACTTTTTTTTATGTAAATATTCCGTTCTGATTCTGGGATTCTCGGTTAAATGCAGGATCGGCCTTAAATGATCTTAGCTATTGATAGGCCATTAAACACCAATAAATAAATCATTAAGTTTTTTTTTTGTCGAGCCTGCTTGCTGAGACATAGTGATCATAATGACTTCCGGGTGTCCGTCTATCAGTGCGTCGGTCCGGGCAACCAAACGGGAGGCCATTGGGAGGAGCCTAACACAAAAGAATCCTTTGATTTATTCTGTGTTGCCCCTTATTCTATTCATAACGAGAGACCATTTCTATTCTTCTAGAACAATGGAAATGGCCCCTTCCTCCATATCGTTGAAACATACGTCTGTCCGTCCGAAATCTGTGTTCAAGTTTTTAAATACCTTATATCTCTGCAGTCCTAAGTCACATTGACTTGAAACTATATATGTCATCATCCATATATTCATTCTGTGTCCCACTCATGCGGCCCCTGTGCCCCAAGGTCAAAGTCAAATGACTTAGAAATTTGCATTAAAGTTTCTGTTAAAATTTTCGTTAAAGTTTCTGTCAAAATTTGCGTTGAAGTTTTCACATACCTACTATCTCTGTAAACGTAAGTCAGATTTGCTTGAAACTTTGTATGCGGTCCACATGCCCAAGATCAAGGTCAAATGACTTTAAAATTTGTGTTAAAGCTTTTACATACCTTATATCTCCACAACCTTTAATTCAAACTTCAAATACATACATCAAATGCCTCGACGGGCTCGACATGCGGGCCATGGCCATCTGGTTGAACACTTTTTGCAACAATAAAAGTCATCCACCTACTCCATTTTTTTTTCTTCTTGAATTTGGATGATTTTCAATAAATTAACTTCATATGGCGTAAATGTGAATGTTGCTCCTATTGTCTCAAGTTAACATATTAAATGTCTGCATCTGTGCCTATTGATCTCGGCACACCTGTTGGATGTGTCAGTTGTAGATAAGGGTACCGTATAGTTAGACTTAGGTGTGCCACAGCTTATCTCGTGCACTTTTATATTCAACAACGACGTGAGATTTTATGTCATACCATACGAGACGAGCCATGGGATTTTGTACTTTGTTTCAGTAACTATTTTTCATGAAAAATTGCACATCACCATTTTTAATGAAAAATATTTACAGGAACTGTGATCATTTTCTGTAAATGATGCCAAAAGTAAGAAATTTTCATGGCAGTAACCCTTCGACCGCTACTCGCAACAATCGTCGTCTGCCGTTGTTTTTATATCTTGCCTTATGTCTCATTAAAAACATGGTTTGACAGCACTTCAGAATCATTTCCAATGTTGTCAATTATTCTAAAGAGCTGTCAAAGCATGTTTTTGATGATAAAAAATGGAAAATAGAAAATAAACAGCAGAAGACAAAAAAAATAAGATAGCGGTCTAAGAATTCTGTTCCGCATTTGCTCTGAACATGTTGTCAACTTTCTCTGTCATTTACGGAAAATGTAAATTAAACATTCAGTAGATATCACATATTTGTAGGTACAAAATCACATGCCTAATTTGGTGTGGTATGGACCTGGCACCAGGTCAGGTTATTCTAATTTTGGGGCTGAATATATTTGTTGTCGATGTAAATATTCAGTTCTGATTTTGGGATTTCCCCCCAATGCAGCAGGTTAAAACGGGTGACCTTAGCTGTTGATAGACTGTTAAACACCAATAAAGAAACAACCAAATACATGTCCTGTCACATATGTGGCTGTGACTTGAGAAATGGGCCAATGTAGCACCTGATCAAGTAGCACACTCATGTAGCCTGATAATGATTTATTGCTTGTTCAAATCATGAAGTGTGTTTCCTTGATGGACTGATCAAACTGTGCGGATGCACAGGCTATCCGCACAGGCTAATCTGGATCTGCACTGGTCGTAAAACCCATACGCCCCATTTCTCCAGTCACATCCATATAAATGATACTTATTAAAAACCAGATGGCCGCGGCCCGCATGTCGATCCCGCCGAGGCATTTGATGGTATTTAAAAACTTTAACGCAGATTTCGGACGCACGCACGCACGCACGCACGCACGCACGCACGCACGCACGCACGCACGCACGCACGCACGTCATTGTGATCACTATGTCTCTCTTTCCGCAAGCGGGCTCGACAAAAAATCAGCGATACTTTGTTATTAAACATTTGTCAACATTTCTGCACATTTGCAGAACTACAACAGCTAAGTGGGCAGTTGTGCATATGTTCAAACATTGTGGCAAATTCCCTACATCATTTATACATCGCAGATATTTGTATTCAGTAGGGACAAGGCATAAACCAACCTGAACGTATCGTATCATTGAATATCGTGGGCAAAATCAGTAAATATTGATTGCTCAGTTCTGGCCATAATTTTTAATACAAACATTGTGAAGATGCTCAGAAAGTTTTATTATCACGGGACCTGTAGTCTTTTCACCAACATTGCAAAGTATACTTTTCTAGCAAAATATATTTTGAGGGAGTAATCATTTATTTTTCCTGAAATGAATTATTTCATATAGAATAACGACTGCATATATTTGATGATTAAAACTACATGTATGCAAAATTATTAATAAATTTATTCTAAAATTGAAAATTTCTCGCTCAATGTATACTTTGCTAGAAAAGTATACTTTGCAATTTTGATGAAATCGGCTACTGGGTTAATAATTGATAAATATGTAATAGATACTGGCAGATTATGATTGATTGCCCACGTTAAGCCTCATTGCAGGTTTCATGTTTTCTGAATATGTTTTCAATTTGTTTCCTGTTTTTACATCAAATATTTTTTCAGTACATTATAATATACTCACCAGCCTGTCCATCCGTTCATCTGTTCGTCTGTCTATCTGTCTGAGAATTGTATTTTTAGCTTTTGGCTTCCTAATTTCTCTGTTACTGATAGTCAGATTGGTTTGAAATCTGTCGGGGATGGCTTGTGGCTTATGTTCATCGTGGCTGTTTGCCTGTAGGTGGGTTGGGTTGTGGCCTAGGGGTTAGAACACCTGACTTCCAATCCGGAGATTGTGGGTTCAAACCTCGCCTTAGGCATCAAAAATACTAGTATTTCCATCCCACTGGTCTGTCGGAGGAGACTTTAAACTGTGGTCCCGTCTCTATATGACCTTAGTTATTGCTGAGACGTTAAACCTATTAACTTTCATTTTTTTGGAAATTTGTCATCCATATTTTCATTTTATAGCACAACCACAAGACTGAATATATAGTTTTTTGTCGCGCCCGCTTGCGGAAAGCGCGATTTAGTCGACACTTTGGTCCGGTTAAAGTTAAAGTTTTTGGTTAAGTTGTTTGGTTAAGTTTTTTGTTTTAAATTTTTGTCGCGCCCGCCTGCGGAAAGCGCGATATAGTCGGCACTTTGTCCGGTTAAAGTTTTTGGTTAAGTTGTTTGGTTAAGTTTTTTGGCTAAAGTTTTTTGTTAAGTTCTTTGGTTAAAGTTTTTGGTTAAGTTTTTTGGTTAAGTTTTTTCGTTAAAGTTTTTCGTTAAAGTTTTTCGTTATACTATATCTCTGCAACTGCTTTGCCCATTACCTTGAAACTTCACATGGGTGTTGATCATCATCTATATTTTCATTCTACCCCCCTCCCGTGCGGCCCCTGTGCCCAATGTCAAGGTCAAATTACTTTGAAGTTTTTGGTTAAAGTTTTTGGTTAAGTTTTTTGGTTAAGTTTTTTGGTTAAAGTTTTTCGTTATACTATATCTCTGCAACTGCTTTGCCCATTACCTTGAAACTTCATATGGGTGTTTATCATCATCTATATTTTCATTCTACCCCCCTCCCGTGCGGCCCCTGTGCCAAATGTCAAGGTCAAATTACTTTGAAGTTTTTGGTTCAAGTTTTTGGTTAAGTTTTTTGGTTAAAGTTTTTTGTTATACTATATCTTCTGCAACTGCTTTGCCCATTACCTTGAAACTTCACATGGGTGTTTATCATCATCTATATTTTCATTCTACCCCCCTTCCGTGCGGCCCCTGTGCCCAATGTCAAGGTCAAATTACTTTGAAGTTTTTGGTTAAGTTTTTTGGTTAAATTTTTTCTTGAGTTTTTAGCCAGGTTTTTTGAAAAAAAATCCAGGCTATTGGATTGGCGAAAGCCGGGCGGGTGGGCGGGCGGCGGGCGGCATCCACAATCAATGTTAAGGTTTCGTGTTTGAGTCAATTTCTTTGTTACTGTACCACCTAGGACCACCAAACTTTCACAGCTTCATAATCAAGGGGTGCCCACCACGTATCACTATCCAACATGTTACTTTTTTTTTTTACTTGACCCATTTTTTCCGCGCAGTCGACTTAGCCATTTTCAATGTTAGGTTTTCGCGTTTACAATGTTAAGTTTTCGTGTTTATGTCCATTTCTTTGGTACTGTACCACCTAGGACCACCAAACTTTCACAGCTTCATTTCTTTGGTACTGTACCACCTAGGACCACCAAACTTTCACAGCTTCATAATCAAGGGGTGCCCACCACATATCACTATCCAACATGTTACTTTTTTGGGCGGCATCCACAATCAATGTTAAGTTTTCGTGTTTGAGTCCATTTCTTTGTTACTGTACCACCTAGGACCACCAAACTTTCACAGCTTCATAATCAAGGGGTGCCCACCACGTATCACTATCCAACATGTTACTTTTTTTTTTAATTTTTTTTTTTAACTTGACCCATTTTTTCCGCGCAGTCGACTTAGCCATTTTCAATGTTAAGTTTTCGCGTTTACAATGTTAAGTTTTCGTGTTTATGTCCATTTCTTTGGTACTGTACCACCTTGGACCACCAAACTTTCACAGCTTCATTTCTTTGGTACTGTACCACCTAGGACCACCAAACTTTCACAACTTCATAATCAAGGGGTGCCCACCACATATCACTATCCAACATGTTACTTTTTTTTTAACTTGACCCATTTTTTCCACGCAGTCGACTTAGCCATTTTCAATGTTAAGTTTTCGCGTTTACAATGTTAAGTTTTTGTGTTTAAGTCCATTTCTTTGGTACTGTACCACCTAGGACCACCAAACTTTCACAGCTTCATAACCAAGAGGTGCCTACCACATACAACTATCCAACATGTGACCATTTTTTTACCTTCACCTATTATTTCTACGTAATTGACTTAGCCATTTTCAACGTTAACTTTTTAACGTACGTCTGGTTAAAGTTTTTTGGTTAAAGCTTTTTCGTTATACTATATCTCTGCAACTGCTTCGCCCATTACCTTGAAACTTCACATGGGTGTTTATCATCATCCATATTTTCATTCTAGCCCCCAACTGTGCGGCCCCTGTGCCCAATGTCAAGGTCAAATTACTTTGAATTTTTTTGTTAAAGTTGTTTTCGTGTACTATATCTCTGCAACTGCTTCACCCATTACATTGATACTTCACATGGGTGTTTATCATCATTGTCGCACCAGCTTGCAGAAAGCGCGATATCGTCGGCATTTTGGCATACGTCCGTACGTCCGTTTCCGGTTAAAGTTTTTTCGTTAAAGTTTTTCCATCTACTATATCTATTTTTTTAGTGTCCATGCCTCGCCCCAAGGTGTGACATGCAGACCACGGCCATCTAGTCTACAAAAAGTGCATATAATTATGTTATCCAAGTGTCTATGTTTGGAAAAAACCTGGCCTTCGTGGCTTTGCCTCGTTTCTTGTTTGGTTAAAGTTTTTGCTTAAGTTTTTTGGTTAAAGTTTTTGGTTAAGTTTTTTGGTTAAGTTTTTTGGTTAAAAGTTTTTCGTTATACTGTATCTCTGCAACTGCTTTGCCCATTACCTTGAAACTTCACATGGATGTTTATCATCATCTATATTTTCATTCTGCCCCTCTCCGGCCGCGTGCAGGCACCGGGGCGGGATCAACTGATCCTGAGAATAGTGCTGCAGTAGCCATTGCTTGTCGTAAAAGGTGACTAAACTGGCTTAACGATTCGGTTCATACTTTCCGGAACCCACTATACCGGATTTGGCCCTCATGTACATTTTTGGCTTTCTTGTATGTGAGAGTTGAGTCGGGCTATGCCCCATATATAAAAGTAAGATTAGCGCTAATCCTATTACTTTTAGGGGATGGGATAAATGATGCTGGTGTGGCGAGGGCCTGGCACCAGATCAGGTTGTTCTAATTTCAGGACTGAATATATATTTTGATTGTAAATATTGAGTTCTGAAGTTGGGATTTACTCCCCTCGGACAGGTGGATACGGGACACGACCCCGTTGACCCGTCTGCGTGTAGACTCCCTGAGGCTTGTACCTCTATGTCAGAAAAACGGACGTTAGACCCTATTCATTCACTCACTCACTCTACCCCTCTCCCGTGCGGCCCCTGTGCCCAATGTCAAGGTCAAATTACTTTGAAGTTTTTGGTTAAGTTTTTTGGTTAAAGTTTTTGGTTAAGTTTTTTGGTTAAAAGTTTTTCGTTATACTATATCTCTGCAACTGCTTCGCCCATTACCTTGAAACTTCACATGGGTGTTTATCATTATCTATATTTTCATTCTACCCCCCTCCCGTGTTGCCCCTGTGCCCAATGCCAAGGTCAAATTACTTTGAAGTTTTTGTTTAAAGTTTTTGTTCGCGCCCGCTTGCGGAAAGCGCGATATAGTCGGCACTTTGGCGTATGTACATACGTACGTGTGTCCGGTTAAAGTTTTTTGTTAAGTTTTTTGGTTAAAGTTTTTCGTTATACTATATGTTTTTTTTTAGTGTCCATGCCTCGCCACATGGCGCGACATGCAGGCCGCGGCCATCTAGTTTGCTTAAAGTTTTTTGGTTAAGTTTTTTGGTTAAGTTTTTTGGTTAAAGTTTTTCGTTATACTATATCTCTGCAACTGCTTTGCCCATTACCTTGAAACTTCACATGGGTGTTTATCATCATCTATATTTTCATTCTACCCCCCTCCCGTGCGGCCCCTGTGCCTAATGTCAAGGTCAAATTACTTTGATGAAGTTTTTGGTTAAAGTTTTTTCGCGCCCGCTTGCGCAAGTGTCCATGCCTCGCCACAAGGCGCGACATGCAGGCCCCGGCCATCTAGTTTATTGGAAATATTCACTTCTGATTTTGGGATGCCCCCCCCCCCCAATTTGTATTGGTAATATATGGAATTTAGTACTAAGCCCATTGTCCGGCCTTAAATGACCTTAGCTGTTGATAGGCCGTTAAACCCCAACTAACCAACATATAGCATGACTATGCGGCCTCTGTGCTCATGGTACAGTACCCTATTTCACCAACATTGCAAAGTATACTTATCTAGCAAAGTAGACTTTGAGGGAGAAATTTTCAATTTTAGGATAAATATTTTATTTTATTATTATACTGAATTTATTACATTATAAAAGGCTGTGATAATGTAATAAATTCAGTATAATAATTCTGCATACTTTTAATCATCAAATATATGCACTCGTTAGTTCTATATGACATAATGCATTTCGGGAAAAATAAATGATTACTCCCTCAAAATATACTTTGGTAGAAAATTATACTTTGCAATGTTGGTGAAATAGGCTACAGGTCAAATGACTTAGAAATGTGTGTTAATGTTCTTGAGGGGTACATCCATCAGTGTTTCTGATTTCTTGTTAAATAATGTTGGGTATGCTTTCAGAACAAAACTACGAAAACTAATACCACAGTTTCGGAATGATCATCAATGAAAATTGCCTTGTATATGTATATACATACACAGTAAAGTAAGGCACAGTATAGGATGGCGAACCAATATTCTTATACATGTATTATTTTTACAATACTTTTCTGCAATAATGAACATTTCCATGATTGCATTGATTCCTGTTTTCATGCTTTGTGTAATCCTACATATATGTGGCTGTGACTGGAGAAATGGGGCTTATGGGTTTTGCGATCAGTCTAGATCCAGATCAGCCTGTGCATCCGCACAGTCTGATCAAGATCTGCACTGTCCGCAATTTCATCAATGAAACACCCGTCATGCTTCTAACAAAAGCAATATATACCGTTATCAAGCTACATGAGTCTGCTATTTGATCAGGAGATACGCTGGTCCCAAATCCCATAAGCCCCATTTCCCCAGTCACAGCCACATATATGTGTACATGGCCACCAACTGGCAAAACCAGGCTTATTGCATGTGTGGCCAGTCTGACCTGCGTGTACATGTCAGTGAACAGTCCATTATACAGAGCTGCAGATAAGGGGGTCGTTTCACTAAATTTTGTCCAACTAAAATGTTTGTAAGTGCAAATTTAGGATCATCTGGAAATTTCAAGTGATGGATTTGCACTTATTGAACATAGGCTGCAATATGCAGCCTATGCTCAATACAATAAATGTAAATCCAATAATTGTTTAAAAGAAAACATTGTTATTGTCAATTTACAGAGTATCATAATTTTGCACTTTAAGTTAATACAAACATTTTAGTTGTACAAAGTTTAGTGAAACGGCCCCCTTATCTGCAGCTGAAACTCGTGAATATTTAGGACATATGAAATTAATGACTCTCAATTGATTTTGTATGGCCTAAATATCCACTGGTGATACGTGTCTTCAAGTATTCTACACATTTATCTTAGGTTTAATATACATGGATTTTCAAAATTGAGAAGAGAAAATATCAACACAATTTGAAAATACTTGTTAACTTTCAAAAAAGAATAAAAATGATTTAAACAAGTTCATATATGTAAGGTGAAAAGTGTGAACAAAATACACATCTTATCAAACGCAGCTAACAACATCTATGCTGTATAAGAAAATAAAATCATTGATTACATATTTGTGGCTGTGACTGGAGAAATGGGGCTTATGGGTTTTGCGACCAGTGTAGATCCAGCTCAGCCTGCACCAGCAGTGTGACCAGGATCTGCACTGTTCGCTATCTGATTAATGAAACGCGTGTCATGCTTCTATCAGCAATATACATCATTATCTGGCTACAGGGGTGTGCTATTAGATCTGGTGTTACACTGTGGGCTGTTTCACTATTAAAACTTTGTACGACTAAAATGTTCGTAAGTGCAAAATTATGATAAGTCTGTAAATTTCACATTAACAGTGTTTTCAATTAACAATTATTGGATTTACATTTATTGAGCATAGGCTGTATGTGCAGCCTATGCTCAATAAATGTAAATCCATCAATTGACCTTTCCAGACAATCCTAAATTTGCACTTACGAACATTTTAGTCGTACAAAGTTTAGTGAAATGGCCCCCTGGTAATTAAACCCATAAGCCCATTTCTCCAGTCACAGCCACATTTTATACAGGAAATACATGTGATAATTTCAGTAATCCATTTGCAAAAATAAAACATGCATAGAATTTAAATGAAGAGGTACTATACTCTTTAACTTAACCCTTAGACCGCTATCTTAATTTTCTTGTCGTCTGCTGTTAATTTTCTATTTTCCATTTTTATCATAAAAAACATGCTTTGACAGCACTTTAGTATATTTTTCAACATGCTTTGACAGCACTTCAGAATCATTTCCATTGGAAATGATTCATAAGTGCTGTCAAAACATGTTTTTATTGAGAAATAAGGCAATATATAAAAGCAACAGCAGACGACAATTGTTGTATGTAGCGGTCTAAGGGTTAAGACACAAACTTTAACTAAAACTCTTGGGACCCGTTTCACTAAACTTCGTACGATAGAAAAGTTTGTACGAATAATTTTATTAATATGCTTCTCACTTAAACGTGGCTATCTATTGCTACCATTTTCCGCCTACATGTACACATCATTGCACTTGCACACATCCACTAACAATTTGCCGGTGAGTGGCAGGTGGGTAATTTAAGGATCGGGGTTCATCCTTACCGGAATCTCGACTGGAGACCTACTGTCTGTTCCACGTTTTTCTGCCGACGAACTTTTGGCTATTAAACACATTAAATATTAAAAATATAATGTAAGTACTTTTTCATCAATAACAAAAAAGACACCCTCCCCAACAATTTTAGTTTGATGAAATTCCATCAAATATTGATTTTATAGTGAAAAAAGGATTTTCCTATGGGAATTTAACATGGGGGAAAAAAGAGGTGGAAGCGCTCATAGGTTGAAGTAACGGACGGAGGTCTATAAATACATTAAATATGCCTAAAAGCATCAATAAATGAAGAAAAAAAATAAGCTAAAAAAAATCTTTTGACTCGCTCCATATATATGGAGTATATGGAGCGAGTAAACAAATAAAAAATAGCTTATTTTTTGTCTTCATTTATTGATGCTTTTAGGCATATTTAATGTATTTATAGACCTCGGTCCGTTACTTCAACCTGTGGAAGCGCTGGGGGAGGAGTCAAAAAATTTGGAAATCGACTCCGACACCTGGCTAGATAGCTTGGAAATGATGTAACTAAGAAAACAAGTTAGATTTTGAAAATCGGTCCACAAATAAAAAAAATATTAAATTGTTTTTAGCCCCCATGTTAAAATCTATATTTGACGGAATTTCATCAAATAAAACAAATTGGGGAGGGTGACTTTTGTTATTGGTGAAAAAGTACTTACATTTAAATATTTTTAAGATTTAATGTGTTTAATGGCCAAAAGATCGTCCGCAGAAAAACGTGGAACAGACAGTAGTTTGGCCCTCACATACTCTTTGGAATTTTGTATGTGACAGTTGAATCTGGTTATACCCCTTATGTGAGTATTACGATTATTCGTAATCCTAATTTAGGGGAAGGGGCCAAGTGACTTTGGTGTGGTATGGACCTGGCACCAGGTCAGGTTATTCTAACCTCAGGGCTGAATATATTTGTTCTCGGTGTAAATATTCCGTTCTGATTTTGGGATTTTCCCAATGCAGCAGGTTAAAACGGGATCGAACTCGTTTGACCGGCCTTACATGACCTTAGCTGTTGATAGGCCATTAAACACCAATAAAAAAACAAACAATCACTTAACCCTTTGAACCCGAAATCCCGCTATAGCGGTTTATGCAAAAAGTGCAGATCCAGATGAGCTGGCTCGAGCCGTCTCATCAGGATCTGCACTTTTTGAAAGTAATTTTAATATTTCATATTACAAAAACACCCCCTTTTCATAAATGGACAAATCTGAAAATCATTTTGTGACCATTGAATTGGTCGGAACATTAGCATATCACAGTCCATTCCAGTTCCTTAGGGTTGAAAGGGCTAAACGTGGCTATCTAATGCTACCATTTTCCGCCTACATGTACACATCATTACACTTGAACACATCCACTAAAAATTTGCCAACATCAGTTGTAAGTGCATTGTTATTCTAAGTTCCACTTTTGCACTTACATTCTTCTTTAGTGTAACGGGCCCCTGATTATGAATCCAGCAATCAAACCAGTTTACTTTTGTTCTCAGCTCCAGTTATGGTGCGTAATTTGACCAAATAGTCAAGGTATTTTTCTTAGTTCTTCACCAAAAATGGCAAGTTGGGAGTTCTTTAGAATCGTCTCAATGAGACGATTCTAAAGCACTCCCAACTTGCCATTTTTGGTGAAGAAATAACAAAATTGCCCCCAAAGTTGATCAAATTACGCACCTTAACTGGAGCTCTGTGTTCTGCATCTATTTTTAGGCTGATCAGAAGCTACGCTGGTCAGGAATGCAATAAGCCCTGTTTTTTCCAGTTTTGCCCCATATTGTCCATAGTATCATTGACCAAACATTGAATACAGCAGATCATCTGGTGCTTGGTATTTACCGCCTAACTCTTCTAATGAAGTTCATGTTCAAGCTTTTGGCCAAAATGTGATTTATAATAAATAATATAATATGCTTTGAGTTGTTCTTCATAATTTTAATATGTATGTATTTTTGTTTTCAACTTTATATTACAACATTTGAAGGGACCAGTGGTATAAGGGGGCTAACTCCATCATGGAGTTAGCCCCCTTCTTCCACAGGTCGCTTCAATTAAACAGGTTCTAATTTCAGGATTGAATATTTTTTATGTGTTATGCTTGTGAAATATAGGATTTGACTCCGGCCTAAAATGATTGTAGATTTCGACAGGTCATTAAACCAATCAAACAAATCAAAGTCAGTGGCTTACATTAAAAGCTGACAATTTGACCTTGACCTACTTTTCCGTCCATTTCATCCATTTCAATGACCGTGCATTGACGGATGCCCATGCTTATAAAACTTCCTTAACACATTCTCCAAGTTGTGATCAGGATCTACATTGGTTTCAACTGAGAGATGGTTTGATAGTGTAGTGGATTGGACTTCACTGCTGAAAAGTGTGATTTCAATCCCGCCATAGTGATGGGCTGTGGTCTAGAGGGCACAGCATTGGACTTCAATGCCGAATATTGCAATGGTGGTGAAATAGGCTACTGGTCTTTCGAATGAAACTTGAAACCGAGGCCCATCTCTACATGACCTTTGCTGTTGCTGGGATGTTAAACTCATTCATTCAACCTCAGTTATTTACCTATAGTCTGTTTCACGAAAGCTGCCCAAATTTTACGGCCATATAAACAATTCAAAAACAACATTTTTTTTGATAATATTAAATTAAAGGAAAATTTAAGAATGAGCCTTCTTTTTATTTCGTGAAATTTGGTCAAATATTGATTTTATTACGAAAAATTGATTTCTCTATGGGAATTTAACATGGGGGGAAAAAAGAGGTACAGAAATGTGGGAGGAGTCAAAAAACTAAAATATTTGGAAATTGACTCTGAAACCTGACTAGATAGCTTGGAAATGATCTAACTAAGAAAACAAAAGTTAAATTTTAAAATCGGTCCAGTATTTCTGAAATTCAAAAAAATTTCCCCATGTTAAATCCCCATAGACATCTTCACAGAGTGAAGATGTCTATGGGGATTTAACATGGGGAAATTGTTTTTCGCAATAAAATCAATATTTGACAAAATTTCACGAAATAAAAAGAAGGCTCGTTCTTAATTTTTCCTTTAATTTAATATTATCAAAAGAAATCTTGTTTTTGAATTGTTTATATAGCCGTAAAATTTGAGCAGTTTCGTGAAACAGACAGTAGTAATGCAAACTACTTTCATAATAGTTCCATTCCCTTTGTCTTTCAAAGGAAATTTGAAACTGAGGGCTACACTGGCCTGCGTAGTCACACACATCGTAAGGTACCGTGACGTTTCCAGCCTATTTCACCAACATTGCAAAGTATACTTTAGTATCAAAGTATACTTTGAGGGAGAAATTTTCAATTTTAAGATAAATTTATTTATTTTTTATTATACTGAATTTATTACATTATCACAGCCATTTTGGCTGTGATAATGTAATATATTCAGTATAATAATTCTGCATAGTTTTAATCATCAAATATATGCAGTCGTTAGTTCTATATGAAATAATGCATTTCAGGAAAAATAAATGATTACTCCCTCAAAGTATACTTTCCTAGAAATGTATACTTTGCAATGTTGATGAAATCGGCTACAGGTCCCTTTTATTAGACGAATGCCCATTTAAACATAAGGTCACTTTTCTTAATAGCTGAAACCTCACGTGTACATGCACTTGCATAATAATGTATCTATCCTCGTGATGCATTAGAAAACAGCAAGGCCACATCTCCGAAGTATATAGCACAGATGTTACAATATTCACTATACCATCTGAGAATTGTTCTTTATACATGCGTGGGTGGTAGGTGAGAGCATGCGGGATTCATCCTTACCAGAATCCCAGCAGGAGACCTGGTTTGGCCATCAGATACGTCTTTGGCATTCTTGTATGTGAGGGTTTAACCCTTACAATGCTGAATTAAAATTTGTCGTCTGCTGTTTATTTTCCATTTTTCTCATCAAAGACATGGTTGACAGCACTTTAGAATCATTTCCAATGGAAATGATTCTAAAATGCTGACAAACCATGTTTTTACTGAGGGAAGAGACAAAATATGACACAGCAGACGACTATTTTCGGTTGCTGCACTCTACGTGTTAATCTTGGTAAACGCCTTGTATGAGTAATACGATTGTTCCAAATAGTATTACTTTTAGGGGAAGGGGGCAAGTGAACCCACCATCCACAATGCTGCAGGTGTAATACGGGATTTTAACCTGTTTGCCCGGCCTTAAATGACATTAGCTGTTGATACAAACAAACATGCGTCATTCATGATGAAAATAGATCAGTAAAATACTGACCCTGATCCATACTGACCATGGTCCAATCTAACCATGTTCATGGATCAAAATGAACAGTTTCGTTGTAGATGGTCGCGGTATATCATAAAGTTTGCTTTCCTGTGTACCTTCTCTCACATATTATGATTACAACTAATTACAACAGCGAAACAGCTGTCCTGAAAACAAGAGCCCTACCGCTGACAAAATGGGCCGCGAGACAGATGTAGGAATTGTAGATCACGATCGAAATTCTGAGCCAAATCAAGTTACAAATGCACATGTATACTTACGATCACATCTGACATGAATTAGATTTTACTGTTCAGGCGGCTGGTGCACATGAGGATCTGTGCCTAAACTGGTGACACACATTGTCGGGTACATTTTGTCAGCCTGAAAATAAATATGGACCACAACTTGATTAAACCAAACTTATTGCATTTCTGGCTGCTGAAGTACATTTAACCCTTTCCCTGATAGAAACGACTTTTCACGCCTCTGCAGAAGATGTCTTTTGAAAACATTGTGGGAAAAGGAGAAATTGCTTGTAACAAGCAATTTCTCCTTTTCCCACAATGTTTTCTACTCTTTCAGATAATTTAACCATCATTTGACCCAGCATTTGGTTCTTTTATTCAGATGTTTTCGATTTGGAAGAGTCGAAATATCGCAAAACATGGAAAGGGTTAATAGCTGTATATCTAATACTTGTAAATCATGGTAAATTGGGGATCTTACTTGATTGAATATGATATGTATTAACCCTTACACCGCTATCTAAATTTTTGTCGTCTGCTGTTTATTTTCTATTTTCCATTTTTACCATCAAAAACATGCTTTGACAGCACTTTAGAATAATTTACAACATGCTTTGACAGCACTTCAGAATCATTTCCATTGGAGAATCATTTCCATTGGAAATTATTCTGAAGTGCTGTCGAACCATGTTTTTATTGACAAATAAGGCAATATATAAAAGCAACAGCAGACGACAATTGTTGTGTGTAGCGGTCTAAGGGTTAAACTGATTTCATAAGACACGAGGCTATGCCGAGTTTCTTATGAAATCACTCGAGTTCAATAAACATCGTATCCTATTTATTGTATAAGCACAGAGTCGTACATTGAATCTGCATTGTCACCTATTTTCTGCAGCATTCTTGGTTGCATATGTATCACACTATAGTCTGTTTCACGAAAGCTGCCCAAATTTTACGGCCATATAAACAATTCAAAAACCATATTTTTTTGGATAATATTAAATTAAAGGAAAATTTAAGAATGAGCCTTCTTTTTAGCTCGACTATTCAAAGAATAAGTAGAGCTTATGCGTCACCGTCACGCCTTGGTTAAGGTTTTTAGTCAACCTTGTATATGGAATACTACTGGCCCTACACCCACCATACTTGGACAACTTCATCTCCTAGTGATGTACATCAATAACCCCTGATCTATATTTGACCTTGACCTACATTTCCTCTTGAATTACTTAGTTAATTCCCCTTGGTTAAGGTTTTTAGTCAACCTTGGTTAAGGTTTTTAGTCAAGCTTGTACATGGAATACTATTGTGCATACAGACACCATACTTGGACAACCTTTTCTCATAGGGATGTACATCAATAACCCCTGATCTTAGGTGAGGGCTGTAACTAATGTTGAGAGAACTTGTAGCCCGAGCCTATTGTATTTATATGCAATAAACTATGTTTAAACTAAACTAAACTAACCCCTGATCTATATTTGACCTTGACCTACATTTCCAATTCAATTACTTAGTTAATTCTCCTTGGTTAAGGTGTTTAATCAAGCTTGTATATGGAATACTCCTGGCCCTACACCCACCATACTTGGACAACTTCATCTCCTAGGGATGTACATCAATAACCCTTGATCTATATTTGACCTTGACCTACATTTGACCTTGACCTACAATTTCTCTTGAATTACTTACTTAATTCTCTTTGGTTAAGGTTTTTAGTCAAGCTTGTAGATGGAATACTCCTGGCCCTACACCAACCATACTTGGACAACTTCATCTCCTAGTGATGTACATCAACAACCCCTGACCTATATTTCACCTTGACCTACATTTAACCTTGAATTAATTAGTTAATCCCCCTTGGTTAAGGTTTTTAGTCAAGCTTGTATATGGAATACTATTGTGCATACAGACACCATACTTGGATAACTTTTTCTCATAGGTATGTACATCAATAACCCCTGACCTATATTTTACCTTCACCTACATTTAACCTTGAATTACTTGTTTAATGTTTATAGTCAAGCTTGTATATGGAATACTCCTGGGCCTACATCAACCATACTTGGACAACTTAATCTCCTAGTGATGTACATCAATAATCCCTGACCTATATTTGACCTTGACCTACTTTTATCCTTGGATTACTTAGTTATTTCCTCTTGGTTAAGGTTTTTAGTCAAGCTTGTATATGGAATACTCCTGGGCCTACAGCAACCATACTTGGAAAACTTCATCTCCTAGTGATGTACATCAATAACCCCTGACCTATATCCGTCATTGACCTACATTTAACCTTGAATTACTTACTTAATTTCCCTTGGTTAAATTGTTTAGTCCAATTTCCCTTGGTTAAGTTGTTTAGTCAACCTTGGTTAAGGTTGTTATGCAGGCCACAGCCACCTTGTTTGTCAAGCTATGTGTACATTGACAACACTCGTAGTCGAGCTATGCTGTTCTCCTACAGCTCTTGTTATTTCGTGAAATTTGGTAAAATATTGATTTTATTGCGAAAACAAAATTTCCCCATGTTAAATCCCCATAGACATCTTCACGGAGTGAAGATGTCTATGGGGATTTAACATGGGGAAACTTTTTTAGAATTTCAGAAATACTGGACCGATTTTTAAAATTTAACTTTTGTTTTCTTAGTTAGATCATATTCAAGCTATCTAGCTAGGTTTCGGAGTCAATTTCCAAATACAATTGTTTTTTGACTCCTCCCACAAGTCCTCCACCTCTTTTCCCCCATGTTAAATTCCCATAGAGAAATCAATTTTTCGTAATAAAACCAATATTTGTATAGTGTATTATGATGCAAAGTGCACAGCCATCGGAGTTGTCATATGCCTGAATGTACAACAACACCTGTCTAAATCGAATGACTCACAGGGTGTCGGTTGTAGATAATTGTGACACCACATCAGGACACAGGTGGAAGACTCGAACCTGTGACACAAAAATATTATTTTTGTGTCACCGGTCCGAGTCTTCCACCTGTGCATCAGGGGGCCGTTTTACTAAACTTCGTACGATGTAAATGTTCGTAATTGCAAACTTATGAAAGTCTGTAAATTTCGCATTAACTTTGTTGTTGTGTAAACAATTATTGGATTTACATTTATTGAACAGAGGCTGCGTATGTAAATCAATCAATTGAAATTTCCAGACGATCCTAAATTTGCACTTACGAATATTTTAGTCGTACGAAGTTTAGTGAAATGGCCCCTAGGATACTGTCTGATAGTGTTGAATAGCGTCATAGCTTCCGTCATAGCGTTCCATGGGCGGATTCAGGGGGGGGGGGGGGGAGGGGGGGGGGACCCGGCGCACGCCCCCCCCCCCCCCTAAAATTCGCCAAATAAAGATTTTTTGCAAGTTACAAGGCACGTTTCATGCCAAGTGCCATGTTTTCCATGCATTTTTCGGTCGTTTTCTTATTGTTTCAAAATGTAAACGTTTGCAATGAAAAATCATGTCTAAACATACTGTGACAGTGTCAATATGTTTGCTCCAAAATGCGCCAGAACGCAGGAAATGCGATGTAGATTTGCAAAATTTTCCGGGTGGGAATGCCCCCGAACCCCCCTAGTGCTATCTCGACTATTTTGCAATACTTGACTATATTATCGAACGAGCTTAGCTCGTTCGATAATATAGTCAAGTATTGGAAAATAGTTACGCCCCCCCCCCCCCCTAACCCGAAATCCTGGATCCGCGCCTGCGTTCATCACCAATGGTGATAAGGTTCCCTTTGTCAGCTGGGGCTCCGTGATATAATACATCACATGGCCGTCGATATAGGAGACGTTACAGATAGGTGGGTGGGTATACATGTGGCACAGTGCATGCTCTACATTGTAACTATATAGGTAGGTAATATGGACATCCATACGTGCATATCCGCCCGCGTTAATCTTGCCCATATGTCAACGGTCCTGAACATCTGCTGGCAATCTCAACTCGCAGTGAAGCAGTTTGATTGACTGAGTCTGAGCTGTAGCACAGCTCAGACTCAGCCACTCAAGCTGCTTTATTCCAAGCAAATATTAAAGCATATGTATTTTGGAATAAGTGAAATACAAATACATGCGTGTACAAGATTAACGCAGTCGGTGGTGTAGGTATATACGATATATATTGTAACCATGCATGTAGGTATATGTATGACATGCCATAACGAAATGGGTATTAATTACTATTGTATCAGTGTAACGTCGCATCAGCAGAATATGTGGTGCAGCGTCCTCCAGATCCAACGTTTCATGAATGTTTCACAAATTCGATCGTAAACAGTGCAGGGCGTCAGCCAACTAGAATGGGCGAATATTTTTTTTATTTTTTTTGGTCATATTGAATCCTCATCTACACTGTTCGCCATTCCGTCAGTCAAAGACATGTCACGTGCTGCAGGGGTGTGTTACACTGGCCACAAATTCCATAAGCCCCATTTCTTCTCCAGCTGCAATCACGCTTGAGAAACGTAATACGGTTTGACATGACCGAACCGCGTGCACGGTGATAATCGATCAATAGCTCCGGCTGGTGATTGCTTGCAGTTCAGTTCACCGAGTTACCGTGATGTTATTGCCCTAATTAGTTTGAACATAATCTGACAACACAAATGTTACATTTTGCAAAGTTATCTATATTAAATAAAAAAATAAATATTAATCCGCAATTTAATATCCCGTAGAAAGCGTGTTAGTCTAGTCGGAAGAAGCCTACTGTCCGTTTTCACAAAGCTGCCCAAATTTTACGTCTATATAAACAATTCAAAAACAATATTTGTTTCGATAATATTAAATTAAAGTAAAATTTAAATATGAGCCTTCTTTTTATTTCGTGAAATTTGGTTAAATATTGATTTTATTGCGAAAACACAATTTCCCCATGTTAAATCCCCATAGACATCTTCACAGAGTGCAGCTACTCACCCATGCTGCCCCTGTACTCAAGGTCACAGGTGAACAACGCGTGGTTAAACATTTCATAATTATGTTTAGAAACCAGCAGAAAGTCAGAGAAATAAAAAGTGCCCTGAACACAAAAAGAAATCGTCCCTAAAGGCCTCTCACAATAGGCTTTTAGCGGCGAGTTTCCTTTTCTGACTTTCTGCTGTTTTTTTTGTATTTTTTCCATCCCTTCTACGCGTTATTCCCCTATGTCAGTCACAGGTGGATGACTCGGACCTGTGACACACAAAGTATGCCCATTACAAAATCCCATTACCCCACCCACTTGGGAGAATTGAAAGAGTTATTTTTACATGGCTGCTTTGTACGGAGCCCCGCAGGTGACATGTGTTTTTATTTAATAATTTGTTACCACGAAATAACAATTCGTTACCTCAATTTAACAATTCGTTCCCTCGAATTAACGTCTTCGTTCCCTCGTATTAACAATTAACAATTCGTTCCCACGAATTGTTAATTGTTAATTCGAGGGAACGAATTGTTACTTCGTGGGAACGAATTGTTAAATTGAGGGAACGAATTGTTAAATTGACGGAACGAATCGTTATTTCGTGGGAATGAATTAATATAAAATAATTCTACGTCTCCTGCGGGGCTCCGTAGCTTTGCCACAAATCATAATTATCGGCGAACAACCGGAGACGCCATGAATGAGTCCCTGAACATGTTTCAGTGTGGTTATTAAAATGGCGAGCTAGACTTTGCTGTGTACGTTTTTGTGACATTTGAGGTCTTGTAATGTACACCCACGCTGTCTGTCTATATAGAGACCATGTCAGCAGGATTGGGCAAAGTACATTATATTGAATTAAGCAATAGAGTTAGCATTACTTGTGTCTCCCTTCTCACTCACCAACTAGTTAGGTGGCTAATATTATAAAATCAACATGTGAAGCATCCTTATCCTAACGCCTTGGTTTGTCTCAAAGGGTATGTTACATTACATAGTTGTATTGTGCATCATAACTTTATATGCCAGTTGTAAACGTAAATATATATATGTGTACATGTACATTGCAAACTTTAGATTATATTTTCGCTATGCCATTAGTCACACTGTATTGTAAATGATTCTGTATATGTTTCAATGTGCACGATCACGTGGTTACAACAACAACAACGTCGCCCACTCCCAAAGTAAGTATTATTTTATATTTTCCTTAATATGCAACGGATTTTAATGAAATATGGCGCAGCAAACGCGTCTTCATGAGCTGCATTTGGTGGTCTAGGGATTTTTGCACAGACTTATGTTGTTTTTGCGAAGAATCGATTTCCGTATCGGAGACACGGAAATCGATTCTTCACAAACATGACAGAAGTTTGGGCGAAAATAAAGAGACCACCAAATGCAGCTTAACAAGACGCGTTTGATGCGCAATATTACATCAAAATCCGTTACGTAATATGGACATTATAAAAGAATACGTACTTTGAATTGGTACTTATTGTTGTTGTAACCACGTGATCATACACCTTGTGTTTGTACATGCGCATGGGCCAGTTACCTTAATGTAAATAAATAAACTGTTATACATGTATGTATATATGTGGTTCCGACGTCTTAATCTTTAATTCAACCATACAGCTCAGAATAAGTTACAGCACGTGTGTTTTATGGCCGACTATCCATCATCAAGTTATTTTTGTAGCCAATTATTAGAACGTTTATAGATTGATGTCGGCTATTATTGGCACTGTAAATCTTACATATACAACTCTGAATTAGTTTTTGTCGTCTGCTGGTTACATATTTTATAGTTCCCATTGTTCTCATCAAAATCATGCGTTGACAACTCTTTAGAATAAAGTGTTGTCAAATCATGTTTTTATTGAAAAGGAAGACGCAATAGCAAGGATTTTAACTCTCTCTCTCTCTCTCTCTCTCTATTACAATAGTTAAAACGACATATAATGTTAAATCTCTCTCTCTCTCTCTCTCTCTCTCTCTCTCTCTCTCTCTCTCTCTCTCTCTATTGCAATAGTTAAAAAGACATATAATGTTAATTACAACTATTTAGCTCTCTCTATTGCAATAGTTAAAACGACATATAATGTTAATTACAACTATTTAGCTATCACGTTATTAACCATTACAATGCTGATTTTTTGTCGTCTGCTGTTTATTTTTCTTTTTTCTTTTTTCAATCAGAAACATAGTTTGACAGCACATTATAATTACTTTCAATCGTAATGATTATAAAATGCTGCAAAACCATCCTTTTTATTCGGGAAGAATACACGATATAAACAGCAGCAGACGACATTTTTTTGTTTCCCGCAGTCTAAAAACGACTGCGCTCTCCAGTGTTCTATTTCACGAACTCAGCGGAAGTTATCAGCTGGAATGGTCCTCTGTCACGTGACACCGAAACAGCATCTTATTCAAGCACGTCCAATCATGATGGTTACATATTTCTGCCATTAATTTAACGAGATAACGTGATTACTTCAGTCGTCTTAGTACACTTTATAAGTTTTCTTAGCTACACACTTATTTCACCAGAACGATTTACTACATGTCTATGATCGCGACGAGAAAAAATGGACGAGATAACTAACACGAAATCTCGAAACATGAACGTGATGCTGACCACTAGTGACATCTATTTTTAATTTAATTTCTACATTTGTCTTGTCAACTTCAGACAGAGTGTGACGACTTAATGCATTGAATCACACTTGGCCAGTTAGTAAATCGTCTTTACGCGATAAATATCGCGTCAAGACGATTTACTAACTGATCAAGACGAGATAAAATGTACTAAAATCGATGCCACTAGTGGGCACAATCATCTTTTTTTATTTCATCAAACTTGACCCGTCTTGATATAACGTATTTATGTAGATACGGCGACTTATAAGGTGAAAGACGACTTAGCTAACATGTTAAGTAGATGGGCAGAAATACTCCACCATAAATTATCGCTCTGTTAGGAAGTATAAGGTAGGCGAGCGTTCGAGCTCTCTCGTTAAATATAATAATGGCCAAGACACAATGGTTATAACGGCGGAAATAATCTTTTGACGACATTACCAATGCATTTAGTCTAAACATATGAGACAAGCCATGTGATTTTGTACCGAAGAATATAATTCAGTAATGAAAATATACTAAATTTTGGAAATATATTTCATGAAATATCGCATATATTCGTCATTTACGGAAAATACAGTAAATTGTGTATGTATATTTCATGAGATATCGCATATTATGCGCATATACTGCATAGTCTCATATATATATATACAAAATACAAAATACTGTATTTTCCGTATTATGCGATATCTCATGAAATATATATGCAACATTTACTGTATTTCCCGTATTATGCGATATCTCATGTATTTCCCGTATTATGCGATATCTCATGAAATATATATAACATTTACTGTATTTCCCGTATTATGCGATATCTCATGTATGTATATGATAACTATGCATACTGTATTTCGTATTATGCGATATCTCATGTATTTCCCGTATTATGCGATATCTCATGAAATATTTATATTTGTACAACATTTACTGTTTACACCCGTATTATGCGATATCTCATTTGTTATTTCCCGTAAATTATGCGATATCTCATGAAATATATATTATACAACATTTACTGTAATTTCGTATTTTCCCTTATGCAGATATCTCATGAAATGTATACAACATTTACTGTATTTCCCGTATTATGCGATATCTCATGTATTTCCCGTATTATGCGATATCTCATGAAATATATATACAACATTTACTGTATTTCCCGTATTATGCGATATCTCATGAAATATATATACAACATTACTGTATCGTACTTATGCGTATCTCATGTATATTACGGTACTACAACATTTACTGTATTTCCCAGTACTATGCGATAATCTCATGATAAATATATACACATTTACATCTCGTTATTATGCGCATGTATCTGCCATGATATATGTTTATACCCACATTTACTGTATTCGTACCCCTTATGCGATATCTCATAGAATATAAAATATACAACATTTACTGTATTTTCGTATATGCGATTTACTCCCATGATATAAATATATACAACATTTACTGTATTTTCCCGTATTGTCGATATCTCATGAAATATGTATACAACACTTTACCCTGTATTTTCGTAGTTATGCGATATTTTCTTTCCCATTGAAATGATACAACATTTACTGTATTTCCGTATTAGCGATATCTCATGAAATATTTGTTTATACTAACATTTACTGTATTTCCGTATTATGCGATATTTCATGATATGATATATACAACATTTACTGTATTTCCGTATTATGCGATATTTCTTTTTCCATTAAGAAAATATGTTTATACCAACATTTACTCTGTATTTCCCGTATTATGCGATATCTCATGAAATATATATACAACCTTTACTGTATTTTTCCACGTATTATGCGATATCTCATGAAATATATTATATACAGTTTACTGTATTTTCCCGTATTATGCGGATATCTCATGATATATTATGAAACATACTGTATTTCCCGTTATATACGATATCTCGATATGAAATTATATACAACATTTACTGTATACGTTTATTATTTGCGATATCTCATGAAATATATATACAACATTTACTGTATTTCCCGTATTATCGATACTCATGATATTTTCGTATTATGCGATATATGATTATATACAACATTTACTGTATTTCCCGTATTATGCGATATCTCATGATATAAAATATATTACAACATTTACCTGTATCGTATTATGCCCACGATCTCATGAAATATCTATACAAACATTTACTGTATTTTCCGTATTATGCGATATCTCATGTATTTTCCGTATATCGATATCTCATGAAATATATAATGCATTTACTGTATTTCCCGTATTATGCGATATCTCATGTATTTTCCGTATTATGCGATATCTCATGAAATATATATACAACATTTACTGTATTTTCCGTATTATGCGATATCTCATGAAATATATATACAACATTTACTGTATTTTCCGTATTATGCGAATATTATAATGTATTTTTTCCGTATTATGCGATTTACTTCATGAAATATATAACATTTACTGTATTTCCCATCATCATGATATATCATGATTATGCGTATACAACATTTACTGTATTTTTCCCGTATGCGATATTCATGATATATACAAACATTTACGTATTTCCCGTACTGCGATACTCATAAAATATATATAACTATTTTACTGTATTTCCCGTATTATCGATATCGATAAATATATACAACTTTACTGTATTTCCGTATTAGCGATATCTCATGATATATGTATACAACATTTACTGTATTTCCCGTATTATGCGATATCTCATGTATTTCCCGTATTATGCGATATCTCATGAAATATGTATACAACATTTACTGTATTTCCCGTATTATGCGATAATGTCTCATGATTATGTATTTCTACATTTATGTATTTCCGTACCTTATGCGATATCTCATGAAATATATATAACATTTACTGTATTTCCCGTATATTGCGAGTTCTTCATGATAAATATTATACAACATTTACTGTTTTTCTTTTGTATTATGCGATATCTCATGAAAAATATATATATATTTTCGCATTTACTCAGAAAATATATACATTTACTGTATTTTCCGTATTATGCGATATCTCATGAAATAAATATATATACACATACTGTATTCGTATTATGCGATATTTCCCTCATGTATCCGTATTTATGCGATCTCTCATGATGTTATGTATTACAACATTTACTGTATTTCCCGTATTATGCATATTCAGAAATAGTATATACATTTACTGTATCCGTATTATGCGTACTCATGAAATATATACAACAAAATTTACTGTATTTCCCGTATTATGCGATATCTCATGAAATATGTATTTATTTACACATGATACTGTTTACTTTCCGTATTATGCGATATCTCATGAAATATAATATACAAAATTTACTGTATTTCCGTATTATGCGATATCTCATGAAATATATACACATTTACTGTATTTCCCGTATTATGCCGATATCTCATGAAATATATACAACTTTTACTGTATTTCCGTATTATGCGATATCTCATGAAATAGTATAACATTTACTGTACGATTATGCGATAGTCTCATAAATATATATACATACATATGTATCGTATTATGCGTTTACTGATCATCGATGAAATATATATACAACATTTACTGTTATTTCCCGTATTATGCGTATTTTCTCATGATAAATCAGTAAAACATTTAGTATTTTCCCGATTATGCGACTATCTCAATGAAATATGTATACCAACATACTGTATTTCGTATCTGCCGGATATCTCATGATATATACACATTTACTGTATTTTCCGTATTAGCGATATCTCAGATCCCATTTACGTACATTACTGATTTTTCGTATTATGCATATCTCATGAAATAGATATACATCATTTACCTGGATTTTCCGGTATTATGCGATATCTCATGAAATATATATACAACATTTACTGTATTTTCCGTATTATGCGATATCTCATGAAATATATATACAACATTTACTGTATTTCATGTATTATGCGATATCTCATGAAATTATGTATACAACATTTACTGTATTTCCCGTATTATGCGATATCTCATGTATTTTCCGTATTATGCGATATCTCATGAAAATATTTATACAACATTTACTTGTATTTTCCGTATTATGCGATACTATGAAATTTATAAAGTACAACATTTTACGTATTTCCGTATTTCATGCGATATCTCATGTATTTTCCGTATTATGCGATATCTCATGAAATATATATACAACATTTACTGTATTTTCCGTATTATGCGATATCTCATGAAATATATATACAATTTACTGTATTTTCCGTTATTTGCGAAGATCTCATGAAATTTTATATTACAAACATTTACTTGTATTTTCCGTTATTATGCGATATCTCATGAAATATATATACAACATTTACTGTTTTTCCGTATTATGCGATTCTTCAAGTAATATATTTCAACATTTACTGTATTTTCGTGATTATGCGATATCTATGAAAATATATATACAACATTTACTGTATTTCCCGTATTATGCGATATCTCATGAAATATATATACAACATTTACTGTATTTTCCGTATTATGCGATATCTCATGAAATATATATACAACATTTACTGTATTTTCCGTTATTAGAGATATCTCATGAAATTATATATACAACATTTACTGTTATTTTCCGGATTATGCGATATCTCATGATATATATATACACATTTACTGTTTATTATCCGTATTATGCGTTATCTCATGAAATATATATACAACATTTACTGTATTTCCCGTATTATGCGATATCTCATGAAATATATATACAACATTTACTGTATTTTCCGTATTATGCGATATCTCAAGAAATATATGTATGCAAAATTTACTTCATGAAATATATATACAAAATTTACTGTATTTTCCGTATTATGCGATATCTCATGAAATATATATGAGCCGCGCCATGCGAAAACCGGGCTTAATGACAACATTTTCAGTTTTTACTTGTTCGGGTATTCTGAATTGTACATCTTTTAAAAGCCATATGCCGCCAAAATTATCAATGTATCCAAATTATTTTTCATTTTAGAAGTATTTTTATGACGCGTGGTAAAAACTTGTATGACGTTTTAGATCAATGACGTTGAAATTACGACGTTTTTATCAACGGCGTATACAAGGGGTGTTGATAAAATACCCGGTCATCTTTTATCGCATGTCAACCAAATTTGGATATCTCGTAGTCTTTCCAAGTGTTTCCCATTAGGCCAAGACAAAGTATGAAAATACTGTTTATTGCAGTTGCTATTAATGTAACTTCATGTTTTGGATTGCGGCCCAAGTAACGTAATTCTGTATTAATTTCAAATAAGGCAGAATGTTGGCGTTTCCCTGTTGTTTGCTGCTCTCTGAAACAATTTTGGGGAATACTAGCGACAATATTTAACATTTCGTATGCGACGACATATTTTAAAGTAGGAAGTAGTCCGCTTATATAATTCAGGTCGTTTGAGCAAATAAGACGTCACGTAAAAGCCACGTCAAACGACGTTACAATTATATATAGTAAATACATGCTCAGTGCCGTCGAATATAACAAATTAATATTTAATATATTCGGTTGAGCCTTAGACAGCTTTATTGGGGCGAGCTTTAGCGAGCCCCTATAAAGTTGTCGAGGCGAAACCAAATATATTTTATATTCTACGGCACTAATCATGTATTTAATTTATACCGCATACTAAACGTAATTGCTTAAACGTGCGTGACGTCATGTTTTGACGTCATTCCCTCGCCATGTGTCACAAATCCAGTGACGTGATTCAAAGCAAAATGGCGGCGTCCACGCTAGGTAGATTCGGTATTGTATCTGATTAACTATCCGATTAAATATCCGATTTATTTACGATGCACTTCAATATTGGCTCGAGTTAGACTACACTGTTGCCATAATAAGCATTGCATATACACAATGGACATGTCCGTGTCGTTGGTTACGTCGCATATATACTGTTACTGTAAAGATGGACAAAATTCAGCATCACCGACAGCGACTTCGATTTTAAAATTCGCCGCCATCTTGAATTTGCTGTTGAGACTGACTAATATTAAAGGTACATGCCCATGCAGTAGGCACACACTGTTCTTTATAGGAATTAAAGAAGTGTATAATTGTGTCACTAGTCCACCAGTTATAAAAATACAAGTGCCCGCTATACAGATATAATCAATTAGTAATATTTATTTTACTGATAGTGACGCGCGGTGGTATCAGGCTATTTTCATATACAAATGAGGCATGACATTTTTTAATTATTTATACTAATTAAATGTGTCAACTGAACAAATTATATGTTCGACAGATTATCAAGTATGATCATTGCACATCAAAAAATAAATAGAATACATAGCATACAGAGAATAACTAGTAATTTCCGTTAACATTTTAAGGAAACACGGTTATCGCCCCTGATATCGTGTGTAAATTTACGGCTAATATAAAATGTATAATAATGCCAATCAATACGTGGAATAACGGTGAATTAATGTTTATTTTGCCAGAAAATGTGTCAGATGATGTCTTTGATGTAAGTAAAATGTTGTGCCTACTGAGTGGGCATGTACATTTCAGCTACTTCAGGTGTAACATATTAGGTTACTTCAGATATAAACAGCATTTATTCAAACCCTTTATTTAGTATGCTTTTCAAATAGTAATGGTCGTGAAACTAAGTGTAGTGTGTCTTATTTTCATGTTAATTTCAACTAAAAATAGTTTTATCCATTACTCATGTTGATATTCGATCAGACGTTTTGTTATCCGTATCCGGATCCGGATCCTGTAATGCTAGACGATATTATTCATACAAAACCGTGATCCAACTTATTTATCACATCCTGGGGAGATACTTCATAAATTAAATGAGCTAAATGCCAGTAATCACACGTTGTGCATGTGTGGATGCGCCAATCCATCCGTCCGTCTGTGCATGTCTATGACCAACTGCACAGTTGATCCACCAATAATTTGACATTCGGAAGATTCCTGTGGATATGATATTAGATTTTTAAAAGTGTGTCCATACTGCTATTTTTTCATTGACAATGCTGCTACAACCTTTGACGATTAACACGTAACCCCCTAAGTTTGAGACTTCCACTATGCAGAAAAGGGGTCATTTTGCAAAAAAATATAAAAATATCCTCAAGTGGTGCAGATCACGGTCCATGATACTAATGTCTCCAACATGTGTTGCCTTGAAATATCATCCCACCGTATCTATGTCTTATATTAACACGTCACACACGTCAGTGTGCATTCAGAGTTAAGTTGTTCATATTCAGACAACAGAAATGTAGAATGTTCACGACATCGTTCCGCTTACAGCTGTACTTGGACCACCTGCTGAAAAAATACGGACCTTACAATATCTGCAATAAATGTACGATCGGCAACCCATATCATGTCGGTAATCGAGAAATGATTCCCTAGTGACTGAATGGCGGACATCCTATGTTTTGATCAGACGGCGCATATGCACAGATGAGACATCGTAACATCCATGGCTTTGTTGTTTTTGCAGGTAAATGTTGCGATAAATGTTAATTTTATACATTACATGTATATTAGAAAGAAATAATTGAGCAATAAACTGAAAATTCGCGTCGAGTTAACCAGATCTGAAACATATAGTTGTGCGGGAAACCGGACCCAGGCTACAACGGTCAACAAATATGCTGCCGACCATCTGTACGTAAATAAAAAAAAATGTAGCTTACACAGAGTTTTCACCTGTAAATGGTGATCGATAGCAGTAAATGTGGACAATTTTATGTAAACTGTGTCAAAGAAAATATTATGTCAAAATAACGGAACATAAAAAACACATATCAATAACAGACAAACATTTTTATATGTGATATCGGCAGCAAAATAATAAAAGAAAATTACCCTTACGCCATTATTGCTAATAAAAACATAATATAAGATGTGCCCGTTTCGAATAAAAATGGTGGATTTCGATCGTACGACCGTACGGCAGTCTAACGTTCATCCAATACATTCACAGACAGGATCCATGACAGATCGCTTTTTTCATACCCATATATGCCAGATTATAGATGAGCCGCGCCGTGCGAAAACCGGGCTTAATGACAACATTTTCAGTTTTTACTTTTTCGCGTATTCTGAATTGTACATCTTTTAAAAGCCATATGCCGCAACAATAATAAATGTATCCCAATTATCTTTCATTTTAGAAGTATTTTTATGACGCGTGTTAAAAACTTATATGACGTTTTAGATCAATGACGTCGAAATGACGACGTTTTTATCAACGGCGTATACAAGGGGTGTTGATAAAATACCCAAACAAGTCCTATAGATGTGTCATCTTTTATGGCATGTCAACCACATTTGGATATCTCGTAGCCTGGCCAAGTGTCTCCCATTAGGCCAAGACAAAGTATGAAATTAATGTGTATGGCTCGTGTTGTAGTTGCTAATGTAACGTTATGTTTTGAATTGCGGCCCAAGTAACGTAATTTGGTATGAATAATTTTCAAATAAGGCAGAGTGAGAAGTGTTGGCGTTTCCCTGTTGTTTGCTGCTGTCTGAAATAATTTTGGGGAATAATATCGACATTATTTAGCATTTCGTATGCGACGACATATTTTAAAATCTGACATCATGACCGGAAATGACGTAGATTAACGACTGCCAGCGATTATATTAAAGTTTGTATTTTAACACAAAACACGAGATATTGATGATGAGAGAAAGTCCATCATCGGGATGAAAATATGCGAAAAATACAGTCGGATAGACAAAGGACATGAAGGTGCGAAAGGCTAGGCCAGACATGGATGTCCAAAAGTGACGTCGTCAGACGTTGTGACGCACAGTAAAAGTCTTGGTCGACTGACCACTTTTCGTGAAATGCCAGATCGGTTGAAATCATTGTGTGATTAAAAAGATTTAAATATGAAGAGACATATGGCTAGATGGATCCCGATGATGGTGAACATGTAGCAGAAGGCCAGGCGAGTTACCAATTTCTCTCGAGTTTTAGGATAGTTGAAGTGACATCTGTACATTTTTCCAATTGAGTGGTTACAGTGGATGAATCTATTATCAATTAACGTCGATTGAGGCGTTATTCAATCCTCCATATTCGCCCAATCTTGCCCTATCTGATTTCATTTTTAATACCGTACACGAACAACCGCATAAAGGGAATCCACTTCGACAACGTCAGCAATCAATAATGTTACTGCTGGTATTTCATGTGGTATGTTTGAAGGTGAATTGCATTGCCTGACTTAGCTGTCGGAAGTGCATGTAGTATAAAAATAAGATTTTATACCGTTTATTTTGAAAAATAATAACCAATGTGCGAGCATGAATGAAAGCATGGACATGTTCTTCTTCTTTTGTACAATAAGGAGCATAACATTTACATAACGTTATGTTGACGTCGGGCCCCATATCGCGTGAAGACGCTGCGTTGGTAACGATGTGTAATTGTCCATGATATATTAATGATGAGTTGTGCATATGAAATCGTTGTAGCATTTATCAATCATCATGGATGCGAATTTTCACGTAACCCAAGGTATATGGATGTTGCAGCATACTAATAATGGTTATTCAACCAACACTGGAAATCGAAAACTCTTACAAGCAACCTATCCGTGATGATCGGTGGCTGGTAATAATGTGATGTGTTGTCAGTTTCAACATTAGCCACACGACACGGTGACCGTACAACTTTATGTACATATTGTGCTTGCAAATCTTCTAAAATTATCCCGCGGGATCATAACCCAAACCGCGTGAATATAATACATAATTGGATATTGCAGTTGCAGGTTGTGCATATGGGATGCGCATCCCCCATATAAATCCGCCACAGCAGGAAGCTCACTTTAGATATGTTTGACGAATGACTTTCATATCATGATAAAGTTGTGTTATTTTAATTACTACAGACCCACATAGATAGAAAGAAATATTAAATTTCTGTTTCATTTCATTTCAATATGAAATACATTTCAGACACACCGATTGGCATTCAGGGATGAACTATATTCCCAAGGGGCGCTTGTCCCCGAATCCCGAATCCCCACCCTTCGTCGCCGGATCATATGAGTGTGCCCACACGTAATTTTCACGTTAATTGTTTTCTATTCAAATATTATATTATTACAAAATATTCTTTATAACAGAGACAGCTGAGACATTTTCTGGCAAATAAACATTCATTCGCCATTACCCCACCTATGGATTGTCACTATTATACATTTTATATCAGAAGTAAATGTCCACCCTGATATCAGCGGCGATAACCGTGTTTCCTTAAAATGTTAACGGACATGACTAAGACTATTTCGGAATCAACGTGCAGTGTAAGCGAAGACTTCGCTGATATGTAGCCAGTTAAATTATGCGTTCACCATTTTGAATTCAGAAGAACAACCGACGAAAAAGAGCGACAAAGTCAAAGAACGACAGATAGGCGATAATGTACAGCACCTCAAGCATTTCAAGTCATTGATGCTGCGTGGAACTCGTGCAAGTATCGTTGCTATGCTATTTTGTCACGACACCATGGCCATAACGTCAAACAAGGATTCACGTTCAGTGACGTCACAAATAGGTGACGTCACGACGTCATAATATGTGTACTGAGGTACAAGGCATCGCGTCTCATATTAGTGAACGTTTCAATAAGTTATCATTTTCCGTTTTCTGTTCACACTTAATGTTAACTGACACTAGTAAACGTAAATGGGAGGGCAACATGTGAAATTTTACGGCGACGTTAGACAATTTGAATCGTCGTTTTTCCGACGTCGTCTACCGCTTTTCACGACGTCATGACGTGACAGCACGCACTTGTGACGTCACTGAACGTGAATCCATGTTTGACGTTATGGCCATTGTGTCGTGACACATATTATAGCAAGGATACTTGCACGAATTCCTGGGAGCATCAATGACTTACAAATGCTTGAGCCGCTGTACATTGTCGGCTAACTGTCGTTCTTTGACATTGTCACTCTTTTTCGTCGGTTGTTCTCATGAATTCAAAATGGTGAACGCATAATTTAACTGGCTACATATCAGCGAAGTCTTCACTTACACTGCACTTTGATCCCTAAATAATCTTAAATACAATGTATGAACAACCTAGTGTATGTCAACGGTATTACCATATATTATCTTGGTAAATTTAGACTTTTGAACAATTAAAGCCAGTACTTAGCGAATGATATGTCATTTAATGCCACTCATTTTATCATATTCGGAGGTAGACACACAGCTATATAATGACATATATATCCGGGGTTTGTATTGAATTTGGCAAAACAAATGCATCAAAATCTCTCTAATAGATTCAGAATCAGTGATGTCAATGCAGCTTCTTGATTGTTTGTGTATACGCAATACGTAATGCACAAAACACACAGTGAGGTCGGTGGAGTTTTCGAAAAGTCCTGAAATTAATTGGAAATTTGATGGTCATAAGCTTGCTTTTCGCACGATTTGTAGTATCAAATCATCAGCTTGTCACTTGATTGCATAATAATGTATGTCTGAATCAGGCGATGGTAATGCGATCCTCAAGAAAGACACCTGGTGACAATTATAATCTACCAAATCTGCCAGATTTCGCGCTCGCGCTACATCCTTACGATATAATATTGGAATAGAAAACAATTATGATCGTGAAAATTACGAGTGGGCACACTCATATGATCCGGCGACGAAGGGTGGGGATTAGGGATTCGGGGACAAGCGCCCCTTGGGAACATAGTTAATCCCTGAATGCCAATCGGTGTGTCTGAAATGTATTTCATATTGAAATGAAAAGAAATTGAAAGCTTGTACGTGATCTTTTTATCACTTCTTTCTATCTATGCTGGTCTGTAGTAATTAAAATAACACAACGTTATCATGACATGAAAGTCATTCGTCACACATATCTAAAGTGAGATTCCAGCTGTGGCGGATTTATATGGGAGATGGGCATCCCATATGCACAACCTGCAACTGCAATATCCAATTATGTATTATATTTACGCGGTTTGGGTTATGGTCCCGCGGGATAATTTTAGAAGATTTGCAAGCACAATATGTGCATAAAGTTGTACGGTCACTCGTGTGGCTAATTTTGAAACTGCCAACACATCACATTATTACCAGCCACCGATCATCGCAGATATGTTGCTTGTAAGAGTTTTCGATTTCCAGTGTTGGTTGAATAACCATTATTATTATGCTGCAAAATCCATATGCGTTTGGTTAACTGAAAATTCACATCCATGATGATTGATAAATGCTTCATCGATTTCATATGCACAACTCATCATTAATATATCATGGGCAATTTTATCGTTACCAACACAACGTCATCACGCGATATGGGGCCCGACGTCAAAATGATGTTATGTTAATGTTATGCTCCATATTGTTCAATGGAAGAACGTGTCCATGCTTTCATTCGTGCTCGCACAATGGGTTATTATTTTTCAAAATAAACGGTATAACACCTTTTTGTTTATACTACATGCATGCATGCACTTCCGACAGCTAAGTCAGGCAATGCAATTCACCTTTGTTCAAACATACCACCTCAAATACCAGCAGTAACATTAATGATTACTGACGTTGTCGAAGTGGATTCCCTTTATGCGGCTGTTCGTGTACGGTATTAAAAAATGAAATCACATGGGACAAGATTGGGCGAATATGGAGGATTGAATAACGCCTCAATCGAGGATATTTGATAATAGATTCATCCACTGTAACCACTCAATTGGAAAAATGTACAGATGTCATTTCAACTATCCTAAAACTCGAGAGAAATTGGGAACTCGCCTGGCCTTCTGCTACATGTTCACCATCATCGGGATCCATCTAGCCATATGTCTCCTCATATTTAAATATTTTGAATCACACAATGAGTTCAACCGATCTGGCATTTCACGAAAAGTGGTCAGTCGACCAAGACTTTTACTTTGGGTCACAACGTCTGACGTCTCTCATCATCAATATCTCGTTTGTGTGTGCTAAAATACAAACTTTAATATAATCTCTTGGTTTTTCCGGCATATTCTCTTACACAGAGCTTGCAGTCGTTAAACTACGTCCTTTCCGGTCATGATGTCAGATTTTTAAAATAGTTCGTCGCATACCAAATGTTAAATAATGTCGCTATTATTCCCCACAATTATTTCAGACAGCAACAAACAATAGGGAAACGCCAACACTTCTCACTCTGCCTTATTTGAAAATTATTCATACGAAATTACATTACTTGGGCCGCAATCCAAAACATGACGTTACATTAGCAACTGCAACACAAGCTATGAACGAGATATCCAAATTCGGTTGACATGCGATAAAAGATGAAAAATCTATAGGACTTGTCCGGGTATTTTATCAACACCCCTTGTATACGCCGTTGATAAAAACGTCGTAATTTCGACGTCATTGATCAAAAACGTCATATAATTGTTTACCACGCGTCATAAAAATACTTCTAAAATGAAAAATAATTGGGATACATTGATAATTTTCGCGGCATATGGCTTTTAAAAGATGTACAATTCAGAATACGCGAAAAAGTAAAAAACTGAAAATGTTGTCATTAAGCCCGGTTTTCGCACGGCGCGGCTCATATACAAAATTTACTGTATTTTCCGTATTATGCGATATCTCATGAAATATATATACAACATTTACTGTATTTCCCGTATTATGCGATATCTCATGAAATATATATACAACATTTACTGTATTTTCCGTATTATGCGATATCTCATGAAATATATATACAACATTTACTGTATTTCCCGTATTATGCGATATCTCATGAAATATATATACAACATTTACTGTATTTCCCGTATTATGCGATATCTCATGAAATATATATACAACATTTACTGTATTTTCCGTATTATGCGATATCTCATGAAATATATATACAACATTTACTGTATTTCCCGTATTATGCGATATCTCATGAAATATATATATACAACATTTACTGTATTTCCCGTATTATGCGATATCTCATGAAATATATATACAACATTTACTGTATTTTCCGTAGTATGCGATATCTCATGAAATATGTATACAACATTTACTGTATTTCCCGTATTATGCGATATCTCATGAAATATATATACAACATTTACTGTATTTTCCGTATTATGCGATATCTCATGAAATATATATACCATTTACTGTATTTTCCGTATTATGCGATATCTCATGAAATATATACAACATTTACTGTATTTTCGTAATTAATCGATATCTCATGAAAAATGTATTTTAAACAACCTTTTACTGTATTTTCCCGTAATTATTGCGATATCTCATGAAATATATATATACAACATTTACTGTATTTTCCCGTATTATGCGATATCGATGAAATATATACACATTTACTGTATTTTCCGTATATGCGATATCTCATGAAATATATATATTAACATTTACTGTATTTCCCGTATTATGCGATATCTCATGAAATATATATACAACATTTACTGTATTTTCCGTATTATGCGATATCTCATGAAATATATATACAACATTTACTGTATTTTCCGTATTATGCGATATCTCATGAAAAATATATATACAACATTTACTGTATTCGTATTATGCGATATCTCATGAAATATATATAACAACATACTGTATTTTTCCGTATTATGCGATATCTCATGAAATATATACAACATGTTCTGTATCGCCATTATGCGATATCTCATGAAATATATATACAACATTTACTGTATTTCCGTATTAATGCGATTTATCATGAAATATGTATACAACATTTACTGTAATTTCCCGATTATGCGATATCTCAGAAAAATTATATATACAACTTTACTGTAAATTTTTTCCCGTATTATGCATACTCATGAAATAATATATAACAAAATTTACTGTATTTTCCGTATTATGCGTATATTCATGAAATATATATACAAACATTTTACTGTATTTTCCCGTATTATGCGATATCTCATGAAATATATATACAACATTTACTGTATTTCCCGTATTATGCGATATCTCATGAAATATATATACAACATATACTGTCCCGTATTATGCGATATCTCATGAATTATAATATACAAACATTTACTGATCCCGTATTATGCGATATCTCATGAAATATATCATACAAAAATATTTACTGTATTTTCCCGTATTATGGCGATATCTCATGAAAATATATATACAACATTACTGTATTTCCCGTATATATGCGATATCTCATGAAATATATATACAACATTACTGTATCCCGTATTATTTTGCGTATTATGCTTTAATATCCATGAAATAAATATGTATACAACATACTGTAATTTTTTCGTTTATATTTGATGCGATATCTCAAGAAATAAAATATACAAACATTTTAACTGTATTTCCCGTATTATGCGATATCTCATGAAATATATATACAACATTTACTGTATTTTCCGTATTATGCGATATCTCATGAAATTATATATCAACATTTAACTGTATTTACGTATTAATGGCGAATATCAACCATGAAATATTATATACAACATTTTCTTTTGTAATCCGTATTAATTCGATATCTCATGAAATATAGTACAACATTTACTGTATTTTTTTTCCGTATTATGCATATCTCATGAATATTATACAACATTACTGTATTTTCGTATTATGCGAATATCTCATAAATATAAATTATACCCCAATTTTCATTTAACTGATTTCACCGTATTATGCGATATCTCATGAAATATGTATACAACAATTTACTGTATTTTCGTATTATTCGATATCCTCATGAAATATTTATACAACAATTTACTGAATTTTCCCGTATTATGCGATATTTTCTCATCGAAATAAATATATATACCAACATTTACTGTATTTTCCCGTATCCCGTAAATATGCATTATTTCCCTCATGAAATCTATATAACAATTTATACCCCTGTCTCGAAGTTTTGTATGCGAATATCTCATGAAATATGATACAAACATTTACTGTATTTCCCGTACTATTCGATTTTCTCATGAAATATATATACAACATGTTTTTTTATGTTTTTTCCCGTATTATGCGATATCTCATGAAATATATATACAAAATTTACTGTATTTTCCGTAGTATGCGATATCTCATGAAATATATATACAACATTTACTGTATTTCCCGTATTATGCGATATCTCATGAAATATATATACAAAATTTACTGTATTTTCCGTAGTATGCGATATCTCATGAAATATGTATACAACATTTACTGTATTTCCCGTACTATGCGATATCTCATGAAATATATATACAACATTTACTGTATTTCCCGTATTATGCGATATCTCATGAAATATATATGCAAAAGAGGAAGGTGCGGTAAGGCCCTGAAATCGCATCCGGTTTTTCCAAAATTTAATCTCATCTCTTTAAAAAATGTAATTTTGATCAGTTTACATCATGCGATGACGTCATGACACCGCGTGGCGTGACGTCATGAAACCGGAAATTGGCATTTTCTTGACATTTTCTTCCCTACGTTCATGAATTTAATACCCAGACCACCCGTGTACCAAGTTAATATTTTCAATTTAAATTACCTCTGCAGTCATAAACCTACTGTAGAAATTAAAACTTGGTACACGCGTGGGCTGGTAGCTAACTTTTGATTTGAATAAAAATAATTGGGCCCTATTTCCCCTACCCCACCCACTTGCCAACCACAGCTGTCTGGTTATTTTGACACTCAACAGCGTGGATAGCGTGTTTATTCCGATGTAAGATATCTATATATATATTTCTATACAACAACACACCTTGTGTATTCACTGACATAGTTTATTTCATGCATTAATAGCCAAAAATAAGTAATACAAATGAAACATTTGCGCCTTCAAAGTTTGTTTATAAAGGGAAGTCAACTGAATGTGTGTAATGATATAAATTCTCACCATCAAATTCATCCCATGCTAGGTTAACTTACACCAATACATGTATTTGTTTGATGTATCATGTAGACTAACGCATAAAATAACACTGGATAGTGTTATGTAGTTCTAAGTCATTGGATCTTTGTTACTTTATTGATGCATTTACAAGTGTGTGGAATTGGTTGGTTATTGGAAAGGGATATACTGTTCTAGCTATCGGATATTTAAAGGGACATGCATTTTTTGGCCTCATTTATTTTTAGGATTTCATCTTCAAATATTGGCCTATATTCTAGATTGGCTATAATACTGACACAAAGTGTAGCTTTAAATATATACTGTTTTTACAGTTTACACATGAATTATATCGGTATACACCTTAATACCTATGGTCTTAATGTACGCGTTAATAACCATTTTGTTTTGGTCACACCAATTATCAATAGTACTAAGTCTTATATCTGCTTGTAATAGTAAAGAAATAGAGTACGTTGGTCCAATAATTCATCATTGAGGAACACCAGCTATGACATTAGCGAAATCGGAAGAGATACCACCGTTTTGCTTACGGTCAGTTAAATACGATGACAACCAGTTAAGTGATGCTATTTTGAATTTATAGATTTTCAATTTTTGCAGTGCGATCTACCAGGTCAAAAGCTTTCTTAAGGACCCATTCTATACCTGATCATCGTTTGATTCAACGATAATTGCTTCGTAAATGTGATGGAATATACGCATAACATATATGTGAACACTGCCTCGTCACTGTATCCTATACGGCACATGGAATGGTGAACACGGCATATTGTGTGTTCAAGCCATCAGCCACTTTCACCTCTTCTGGCGTTTGACACAAAGCGCAAAATGTGAAGTAGAACATATCGTATAATGTAGCTAATCATATGCAGAAGCCCCAAGAGAACAGACTCCTATCAATTATATTACACCAAATTGTAAAATATGTCAGTTTTCTGGACAGGTTTGTGCCTGTGTTTTTAACAACATGAACCACCATTATAAATAGCCGCATACACATAATTTCGCACAGTGTATCACTTTTACCTGGCAAAACACACAGCAAATACAATATATACCCACTACTGTACTCTGTTATTATCTATCACATCCAGTGACATGTAAGCAGTTACCTGAGTGTATTGTCCCTGGTGTCTACTCACCTAATATGCTAGTAAATATGGCTCTACCTAACAATGTACACTAACAATAGGCTGTGCTTCAGATTGAAAAGTTTACACATCAAACGCACGAAGTGGTGAAACTGTACGATGGCTTGTACATACAAAGAAGGCGGAGATGGCAACTCAATGTACCATTAACAGTAACAAGACAATATGTGCATATGTTATATTCATATATCACATCACATCATATGAAGCAATTATCATTGAAGCCAAATGTATATTTATCTATGACATACTACCTTAAAGGTACATGCCCACTCAGTAGGCACACAATGTTCTTTATAGGAATTAAATAAGTGTATAATTGTGTCACTATTCAACCAGTTCTAAAAATTACGAGTGCACGCTATACATATAAGTCATTTAGTAATATTTATTTTACGGATAGTGACTCGTGGTGGTATCAGGTTATTTTCATATGCAAATGAGGGATGATATTTTTTAATTATTTATACTAATTAAATACGCCACCTGAAAAAATACTATTTTCGACAGGTTATAAAGTATGATCATTGCACATCAAAAAATAAAATACAGAGAATAAATAGTAATGTCCATTAACATTTTAAGGAAACACGGTTATCGCCCCTGATATCATTGTGGAAATTTACGTCGGATATAAAATGTCTAATAATGTCAATCAATACGTGGGTTAATGGTAAATGAAGGTTTAATTTGCCAGAAAATGTCTCAGATGATGTATCTGATATAAAGAACATTGTGTGCCTACTGAGTGGGCATGTACCTTTAAAGTCCAGAAAGTGTGGCAAGAATGAGATTTTCGAAATTTCACGTAGCAGTTTGTACTTGTTTACAGACTCCTTCAGGTGTTTGTTAACATGCTTTTCAAATACCTTTTAGTCATGGTCGTGAACATAACCTTATTTTCATTCTTCCATTAACATTCGTTTAATATTCGATCAGATGTTTTGCTATCCGTATCCGGATCCAGATCCTGTAGTGCTAGACTATATTATTCATACAAGAACGGATATGTAAATGTGTATTCATTTTCTCTCGCCCACCAGGTGACTTGAGATAAGGATATCCGTATATAGTCACGCGAGGCCTGAATGGTGATGACATTGAACATTAATTTAATAATAATTTGTAAACGATCCATTGAACTGGTATTAGCATCCAATTCGTGGGTTAAAACAAAGTGTTGACGTTTTGTTGACGTGGCGTTTTGTTAGACATATCAAAAGTCGCATACATTCAGCGAATACAAAATTGGGTATTATTCTGGATCAGATACATATTTTGAGATTAGCAAACATGTTCTATATAGGGGCGAGAAAAAGTATCCATCATATGCACTGGTGTGATAGTTGGATATTCCACCCTCGTGATCAGAATATGTCGTCAGAAACTCGGCAAAGCCTCTGACGACATATTCTGACATTCGGGTGGAATATCCTAGCCCCACACCAGTGCATATGATGGATACTCTTAACCCTTTGAACCCGAAAGGCCGCTATATCGGTTTATGCAAACAGTGCAGATCCAGATGAGCCGGCTCGTAACGAGCCGTCTCATCAGGATCTGCACTGTTTGAAAGTAATTTTCATATTTTTGAGAACAACAAATACCCCCTATTTATAAATGGAATAGTCTGAAAATCATTTTGCGATGATTGGATTGGTTGTAAAATTAACATGTCGCAGCCCATTCCAGTTACTTAGGGGTGAAAGGGTTAATATAATCTCACTGTTCCTGGAGGAAACCCTGTTCTCGGTCACGTAGATATTACTGATGAGTTTGCATTCAGGGGTGGCATGATTCCAACATAAATATCGACTTCTGTGCTTATATGTAGGACATTCTAAGAAGTAATAATTATTATGTGGGCATATTGCGTTGCTCTTGAGGTTCCGTACGTCCTTCCGTCCGTACGTCCGTCCGTGTACATTTACGTCGAAACTTTTATAAGAGTTATTCCAACATGTAATATCGTCAATATTACGATAAAGCATTGCTTCAATACTTGGACACTTGTATCACATGAACACCCGCGCCACTATGAACACGACCTTCACATTTGTCACCTTCAAACTATCACTGAAACACTTAGCCATTTTGTTGCGTCGAAAAGTTTGTAAGAGTCTCGCCAACATGTAATATCTTCAATATTACGTAAAGGATTGCTTTAATATTTGGACAGTTCATTCACCTGAATATGTGTGATGCAATCACATCACCAATGACATGACATGTGTGACCTTCAAAATGGTGCTGAAACAATTAGCCATTTTCTTACGTCAAAAAGTGTGTAGGACTTTCTCAAATGTGTAAATTAAAAAAAAACATTTTTGACACACAATTTCTAGTTAGAGTCCATTATGTCATAGGGGCATATCCATGTTTTACAAACATAATTTCTAGTTTTACATACGAAACATAATTTCTAGTTGTGTATACATTGAGGTTCCAAATAAATCAATATATTTATTATTATTATTTCCAGATTTCGAATTTGCACCATTAGTGGAGTATCAATGTGTGGGTTCGAATCCCAATGCAACCTATAATTTTTATTTCCGAAAAGTGTCTCATTTTCCAAACACAACATTGCCGTATGTATCTTTAACGATGTGATAGAATAGCACCGAAACAAATATGATTCGAAAATCATTCGAAAATAAGCTTTACTTGAAGTTAAACTGGTTTACTCGATTAATCCGAGTTAATTCAAAAGTTTCAACAAAGCCGTGTAGACACAGGTAACCCTCTCATAACGAGCCGTGTCATCAGAATCTGCTCTATTTGTAAGTATTTTTAGATTTTATAATAAATACTCGCAATTTTCTTTCCGTGTGTGGGTGGAGGAGGGGGGGGGGGGGGGGGGGGGGGGGGGGGGGGGGGGTGGGGGGGGGCATGACCCCTGCCTCCTCGTTATTGGCTTCCTGGTTACGGCCCTGATGATGTGTCAGGAACCTTTTATCCTTTTTTTTGCCTTCCATAATGCAAATTTTCTATTTATATCACAATACACACTATTGTATTTGATCAAAATCCGAGGACTTTGTATTTTATTTTACTTGATATGTATGTTATAATAGACTGATAAACAGGGGAGATACTTCATCAATTAAATGAGTTAAACACCAGTAATCACGTGTGGGGGTGGGGGTGGGGTGTACACAGCAAATTAGATTAAAAACAAAAATTTGTCGAGGTAAGAATTCGACAATCAAATAATTATTTGTCATGTAATATTAGATGTCCATCGGCTGTACAGGCTGTTTCTACTTTAGAATTAGACAAGGATTTATTTATGAGAGACATGGATTAAATAGCTTTACTTTACCTAATTTTAATATACACATGTGTCTTTTTGTTTCAGATGTTCGTCTCTGATTGTTTCAAATCGCCAGATGCATATACATGTATGTTCTATAAAGTTACTATAACATCTTTAGACGTGAAACATCACCAGATTTTCACCAAACATGATTGGATTTAACATATTGTTGCATGGGCGTGTTTTGTATTGATCATGCGGTGAAGTTAAAGTAAAATGTTATTTCTCCATGATGATAAAATGCTCGACTAGCAGGGATTTTTCTGACGCAGCGATATCTGAAAACCAATGAACTTTTTGTATGGCCTTATACATATATATCGTGTATATATATACCAAGTTCCAGGTATGTAGCTATTACGGTTTGAAAGTTTTACGAGTTACAAGACAAAATAAGTCGAAAAGGGGGCGATAATCTATGACCCCGGGGTCGAATAAAAAATCAAAATAAACTTTGCGCATATATTCATCATAACGAAGCTACATACCAAGTTTCAGGTGTGTAGCTAGTACGGTTTAAATGTTTTACGACTTACAAGGTTGGTGACGGGCGGGACGGACGGACGGACGGACGGGACGGACGGGACGGACGGACAAGGGTAAAACTAAATGCCCCCTGCATTATCGTGGTGGGGCATAATAATAAGTGCACTAAGGCTAAGTCACTAAAGGTGCCCCATATCTTAAATTAAAACACAATTTATTTCATGTTTAATGTTTCTAGAGTAGATTGGTGCAATAGGACAGTGGACAATGTTTTGTAAAATTCCGAAAATATTTGAAAGGAAATCGGCAAGACAATTTATTTCCATTATAATATATCATTAGCATACATTACCCAAATATCCGGTTTTAGCAACTCCGATTTTATGCATGTAATTTAAACTTTATTGGGTCGGAAAAAGAGCCCCTAATTTATCGATTGTGTGTATTTTTTTTCGAGGGATACCCTCAAACCGCCTGACCGCCACAACCCAGACCGCCCTCAAAAGTCTGCCATGCCATTATTTTAGGCACAACTATGCGCCTGAATGAAATATATGTACATGTATATACGGCCATGTACTGTGATATTATTTACCGCATTCAAATAAGGATATAATTGTAATTGAACATACTTTATACCAAATATGCATAGTAGTATAACACTTCAATATAATCATGTTGTAACGCTATTCAAAACATCTACTATGTCTGTACTTACGTTTAGTATGTTAGCGCTGCTACACCGATACACAAAATTAACACAGACTTATGTCGTTTTTGCGAAGAATCGATTTCCGTGTCGGAGACACGGAAATCGATTCTTCGCAAAAACGACAGAAGTGTTATTACTACACATAATTACCATAATGATTGTAGCACATGTTGCTATTGTTTGTTTAACTGCAGCATCATTATGCTATGACCATAATGATACATACACTACGAGTCTCACAATGTTTAGCATTTTCTACTAACATAAGCATGTCATTTGAGATACATTTCAGTACATGGGTGATTTTGTTACCATGGTAACATGTATACATATTGAAATATTGAGGATACATGTAAGTGCATGCTATATGTAGGCAGGAGTCATGATGATTTGAAAAAATAAATGTAGTATAAAATGCAATTCAAAATAATGAATTTACATTTCTATTAATACATTATTATTTCTTGGTTGTCATGGTAACAAGGAATCATTTCAAATATTCATTGAACAAAACTATTTGTGAATTATATGGACAATATGCAAAATATAATGCCGTGTCTCGAATTTTACCTTTTTCGAAATCTACGTTTTCATAAGCCATGCTCGTATATAGTCATGAAATTGATAAAAATGGCGGCAATTTTGAAAAGGTCAGGCATCTCGAAACTGAAAATATGTTTAGGCCCCAGTTATATTGTCTTAAATCATGGCAATCAATTATTCCCTGCAAGCTTCATGATGTTTGTCTAGAATGCCAATTATATTTCGATCACAAAATCACCCGCTTCCCAGTAACGTAACGTCATCTCACATGTTTTAACGTCAAATTGACGGTGTTGTCCATTGAAATGTGCCATTGGGTTGTATTATGAAAAACGATATTGTCCGAAAAGTAGTAAAGATATCAAATCCAAATTTTCAACAGCACCCCCCTAAATTCGCCGAGGTCCACTATTTTGCAAACAGTAATCTCAACAAATCTTGAAATGCATTAATATACAGGTAATTTGCATGAAAATGTCACAATTTACCACCGTTGAAATCCGAATTTAAATGACATAAAATGCAGGAGAGTGCATTTCAGGCCATCTAGGTCTAAACAATGTCAGGGGGGTGCGTCAGGGGCGAGCCCTATGTACTCGCGCCACTACATGGGGCGAGCCCCTAACGCACCCCCCTGACGTGTACCCCCCTAGCGTACTCGCGCCACTACATGGGGCTCGCCCCTGACGCACCCCCTGACGCACCCCCAATAGAAAATCCTGCGTACGGGCCTGTTCTAGCGTGTCTTGGATGGTCAATTATATCTTGTCAGCGCCATGCCCCATATAGTCTTTGGGCCACCAATAACCCCCCCCCCCCCCCCCCACCCCCCCCCCCTGTGGTACATAACGCCACTATGATTTTCAAATTCAGTAGTCAATTGTCTGTCATTCCAGAAGGTCTGCCATTAAAAAGCCGCTGGATGAACAAATGGCGGCCATTTTGCAAGATGGCCGTCAAAAACAATTGTTTTGGTTTACAGGACTAGCTTTCTCGCCTGTTAACTGGTATTAGGACCGATTTAAATTTTCTAAATCGTTCTTATCTACTCACTAATTGAATATAAAACAGTGTGTGATACATTAAAAATCAATATCTTTTACCAAATGGCCGCCATTTTCAAAATGGCCGCGAATAAGTGTGTTTTTGCGAAAAGTTTGCACTGTAACTGCTGTTAAGTGTTATTGGAACCGCTATTAACATTGTAACTTATACCTTGTAATGCATATCAATATGCATATCAATTATGTAATACATATTGACTTGACAGCATGATATAAATGGTGGAAATTTTCAAAATGGCCGCCAAAAAGGGCGTTTTTTTCAACAATTTTCTATGTTAACAATTGTCCATGTTAACTGATGATATGTGGCATTTGAACCACTTTTTACACCGCAAATTAATGCCATGTGATGGATATCAATATACATGACAATTGCGTAATATAATGTGTGTTTTACGCAGGGGTAGGTTTTCCATATTTGGCCCATGGCCTAATCTTATGACATATGCGACCTATGGATGTCTTGACTTACACATGTATTGAAATGCAGTCTGTCCTGGATCTAAGATATTCAATAGAAATGACACTTCATAATATAGATTGAATAGCGAACAGCATGTGCCATTATCATACTGTCACATCTGGCGTAACGCTGGTCTCAAATGTATTTCGGTACATTTTGTCAGTGAACGTCACAAATTAGCTGCCAGGTGCAGACTGAAGTCTGTTTGTAGAAAGATCTGCCAGCTTACACGCGCCAATAAAGCAACAAAAACTCAAGACATTTGCAACGCTTGCAAAATCGGTGACACTTACGAGTCCACAGCGAATGTCAAAGAAACTAGTAGCAGAACGGAATGTATTTGGACAGCTCGTTTCCATTGCACTCAGGAACAACATTGACATGGCTAAGGTCTTCAGTTACCCGTTAGGTCCAGTTCCATGGTCGCTTGCAACAGCTGATGGATCATCGGCAAGGACTGACAAAGCGAAATTGATGCACCAACTGGAAGGGCAGATGCATATGGTTTACAGGCCTCCGCTAGAACAGGTGAGCTACATCATTGACGGAAATGCAATTCTACATATGCAAACTGCTTTGCCCAACACATTTGCAGATCTGGCGGAGAGTCTATATCACCAAATGCCGAAAGCAGAATGCGTGGATTTTGTAACAAACGCGTACCATCCTCTGTCAATTAAAACCAATGAACGACAACGAAGAGGTACCACAAATACCTACTTGATCAAGGGACCGCTGACAAATGTTCTACGTGACTGGAAGCAGTTCCTCTCGAACGATGTCAACAAGACACAATTGTGAAAACTCCTACTTAATGAATGGATGCAAGATAAATACACACACAAGGTGAAGGGAAGAACAATTGTGTTTGTGTGTGAAACCAAATGCGTCAAATTACTAGTATGTATGGCATATCAACACACACTGACGAAATAGAAGAACTGAATTTGTCACAAGAGGAAGCAGACACACGACTGGTATTGCATTGTTTGCACCATGCATCGCATTTATCGGAGAACAATACAATTGTTGTCAGATCTCCAGATACCGACGTGTTTGTACTGTTACTCGGGTTTACACAGCAGGTGAAACAGCATGTGCTGTTTGACACCGGTGTCGGCAACACACGACGACTGCTTGACGTACACAGTATCATTGCTGAGGTTGGTACGCAGCTGTGTTTGGCATTGCCAGCACTTCATGCATTCACCGGCTGTAACAGCACAAGTGCTTTCGTTCGTCGTGGAAAGGTGACACCGCTAAAACTACTTCAGAAGCCCCAAAATTCACCGATACATTCATGCAGTTGGGTTTGTCCCCTTCTGTAGAACCACAACTCTTCGAAGACCTTGAACACTTTGTGTGTCTGATGTAAAGGAGTACTAGTACTGGTATTACAGACATAAACAAACTGCGCATGGAGCTATTCCTGCAAAAGTTCAGTCCCAAGTCAGGAGAGCTGCTGTGAAGTTACAATGGCACTGATATTAGCATTCTGCCACCATGCAGGTCATCGTTGAGAATGTATATAATGAGAGCTAATCACCAAACCCTCATTTGGTGCAGCACTGACCAATCGAATGCATGCATACTGCCACCAAATGGCCGTGGGTGAGAGGTCATAAACGGAACACTAGAGTGCAAATGGACAGAGGGGGATTACCTGCCAACTGAAATGATAGATCTACTGGTAGAAGAAGAGGAAGAAGTGGATACGGCGGATGTTGATGAAACAAATGCGCATGAGCCTGACAGCTTACTAGATAGCATGCTTGATGCGGATGAAGCATATGACTAGGTTGCTTCTCTTAAACCGGATTCACTAGATATGTATCTACGATTTGTACAGCATGTTAGGATAATACCTGAGCGCTGTTGATGTCAGAAAATATCGAAGAGTTTCGTACCTGATGCCATGGGTATTGACTCCGCCACAGGTGCGATGCTTCCGAACCTGATTGAAAATGAATTACTTTGTTGTAACCAACCATACGTGAATCAAGAACAACGAATGCACCGGACACATTATGTAACTGTATGTATGTCTATATATGCTGATATGAATATGCTGATATGCTGATATGACTGATATTGTGTACCATATTTTATTTCATCTGTTATTGTAAATATCGAAATATGTCTTACCTGGTATCGAGGCTTTCAATTCCGAGTGAAAATTAATTACCTTGTTGTATAATCATGCAAAAATCAAGAACAATGAAAGGCCTGGACACATTATGTAACTGTATGTATGTATGTCTATATATATGTGATGCTATGTATATGTAAATGATTTCATGAACCATATTTGATATGACGATGCAAATAATGAATAGTTTCTTACCTGATGTTGTGGGGATTGTCCCCGTCACAGGCGCGATGCTTCAAACTTTGATTCAAAATTAATTATCTTGTTGTATAATCATGCACAAATGAAGAACAAATCAAATCACAAACCTGGACACATTATGTAACTGTATGTATGTATGTATGTATGTATGTGCGTGTGTGTGTGTGTGTGCGTGTGTGTGTGCGTGCGTGCGTGCGTGCGTGCGTGCGTGCGTGCGCGCGTGCGTGAAATGTATGTATGTATGTATGTATGTATGTATGTGTCTAATGCTATGTATATGTTAATGATTTCATGAACCATATTTGATGTGACGATGCAAATAATGAATAGTTTCTTACCTGATGTTGTGGGGATTGTCACCGCCATAGGCGCGATGCTTCAAACTTTGATTCAAAATTAATTACCTTGTTGTATAATCATGCACAAATCAAGAACAATGAAAGCCCTGGAAACATTATGTATGTATGTATGTCTATATATATATGTGATGCTATGTATATGTTAATGATTTCATGAACCATATTTGATGTGACGATGCAAATAATGAATAGTTTCTTACCTGATGTTGTGGGGATTGTCCCTGCCACAGGCGCGATGCTTCAAACCTTGATTGAAAATGAATTACATTGTTGTATAAGCATACGCAAATCAGTATACGCATGTCTATAACTGTTGTGGTGCATTATATCGATGCTCACATTTAACATGTTCTATTTCACAATATAGCATTGATCTTGTTGTAAATATCGAATCATTTCTTGCCCGATAATGTGGGGAAATTCTCTTTTTTCTTCACACTTGCTGCTATACATACTTCACTCCATGCACTTTCATCATGGACAACTCACGATATTTTTGTGTATGCAATGACGCCAGTGTCATGTTGAAGTAGTTGACTATTCATATGTACCAGTTAAAAGTAAATGTAAGTGGAGACAGCTAATGAAACTCAATATGTGTAAAATGTACATTGTAGACTTAGTGGGTGGGGTAACGGTTTCAAATTCAGTTGTGGTTAACTTAGTATCATGTGCAGTAAGCATAAGAAAAACAAGAACTATAGTTTGCACATGTTTCATGAGCACATGCATGTATATTTTCCATAGTTAGTATTTATAAATACCGTATGGGAAGAGATGTGTGGCAATACATGTGTTACCATTGAAATGGAGTGGGTGGGGCAATTAAATATGCAAAATATTTGCTTGAAAGGACCGGACGGTCCTAAATTCTACTTAAATGCAAAGTATTGCTATAAACATCTCTCAAAACCTGCAAAACAACAGCAGTTTCCGTGTTTAACAATATAATTTTGTCACATTTTTACAAAAAGTGTGATTTTTTAATATGGCAAAAAGTTGCTGGGTGGTATACTTCAAAATGGTGCCATACATTCATCCAGCGGGTTACAGAGCGCAGACAAGTTGCATTAAACTCGTAATTGATTGTAGTTATCAGAAAAATATGTCTGCTTATGTACCACAGGGGGGGGGGGGGGGGGGAGGGTTTCCATATTTGGCCCATGGCCTAATACACAAAGTCAAGGGTCTACACTCTGGTCACACAGACAGCGGTAACTGGGGGCCGTTTCACAAAATTTCGTACGGCTAAAATGTTCGTACGTGTAAATTTAGGATCGTCTGGAAAGTTCAATTGGCGGATTTACATTTATTGAGCATAGCCTATGCTCAATAAATCTAAATCCAATAATTGTTTACAAGAAAACATTGTTAATGTGAAATTTACAGACTATCATTTGTTTGCACTTACGAATATATTAGTCGTACGCAGTTTAGTGAAACGGTCCCCAAGTGTTTTGTTTTGACGTGATTCGTGGTAATATATCTCTAATTGCAATAAATTGCAATATCTGTTTCAAAATATGTATAACAAGAACTGGCAGCGTTAAACGAAGCTAATCCCCTCGCTGGCAACCTTAATAATAATAATAATAATAAAACAAAATAAAGTCCTCAGTGCCCTTGACCGAACGTGGGTCGTATGCAAAACAAAGCAGCATCCCTAGACACACATTGTGGCCAAATATTATCAAAATCGGTAAAGCGGTTGATGAGTTATCGAAAAATAAAGAAAATAACATTTTTGCCTTACAAACAAGGTGAACATATGTCGTCAGTGACCTTGACCTTGGGCGGTCGGACGTGGTTCGTATGCAAAGCAAAGCACCATCCATAGACACACATTGTTGCCAAATATTATCAAAATTGGTGAAGCGATTCAGGATTTATTGAAAAATGAACCTTTACAATACATTAGGGAACGTCTTCGATGTTTTTTTCTTTCGCTCTATCGCCAACAGTTTCTGCGGTCTCTGTTGTAAATGTCACGGGCGAATCGGCTCGTAAAGTTTGATTAAACCGTATTTAGGAAGTGAAGGCGAGGTTGGCCGCTATCTAACGCCGATCTCCCTAAATGCCAATAGTCGCGAACGGAATATGGGAAATTGGAGAACGCTCAGATAGCCACAAGCCAGTGTAACAATCGAAATATCCAACATTGGCTTTGTCATGCTATTTGTTGGTCTACTCCATTAGTGAAGAAGCTTTTCAGAATCGAATTGAACAATACAGACAAATACTGCAGATCCAGATGAGACGGCTCGTTACGAGCCGTCTCATCTGGATCTTCAGTATTTGCGCATGTTGTCTTTATGTGTATGGTATGTGGAGTTGAAAAGGTTAAATCCACAATCAGTTGTCCAAGCCGCCTTATGGCTAACGACAATAAGTCACCTACGATATGTTATCTCGCGAGAGGTATGGAGTTGGGTAGCAATTTTGTTTCTACGTTATGTCAAGTAACAAACAGCTGTAGTGCTCCAGATAAACGTTGTGTCTAAATAGTAGTGTACCCCTTGATTCTAAATACAATGCGTATTTTAGTTCAACAAATGGATTACTGAATGTATCACATGTATTTCAATATACAATAGTACGGAGCCCCACAAGGGACATGCATTTTTTTTTATTAATTCGTTCCCACGAAATAACAATTCGTTCCCTCGAATTAATAATTTGTTCCCACGATATAACAATTCGTTCCCTCGAATTAACAATTCGTGCCCACGAAATGACAGTTCGTTCCATCAATTTAACAATTCGTTCCCTCGAATTATCAATTCGTTCCCACAATATAACAATTCGTTTCCACGATATAACAATTCGTTCCCGTGGGAATTCTTAAATTGAGGGAACGAATTGTTATTTCGTGGGAACGAATTGTTATTTCGTGGGAACGAATTAATAAAATAATTGTACGTCCCCTGCGGGGCTCCGTACAATAGGGACTAAATGATTATATTTTGTTATGCAATGGCATTTTCTTTCTGGTAGCCGTGCTGATTAATCACGTGGTTGGATAAGGTATATAGTTTATTAAACTGTTGTTGTTGTTGTTTTTTCAGCTCAATTATAAGACGATTAATTTTAGGGGAAGGGGCCAAGTGCCTTTGGTGCGGTATGGACATCAGGTCAGGTTATTCTAATTTCAGGGTTGAATATATATGAGCCGCGCCGTGAGAAAACCGGGCTTAATGACAACATTTTCAGTTTTTACTTTTTCGCGTATTGTGAATTGTACATCTTTTAAAAGCCATATGCCGCCAAAATTATCAATGTATCCCAATTATGTTTCATTTCAGAAGTAGTTTTATGACGCGTGGTAAAAGGTTTATGACGTTTTAGATCAATGACGTCGAAATTACGACGTTTTTATCAACGGCGTATACAAGGCCTGGGGTGTTGATCCGGACAAGGCCTATAGATTTGTCATCTTTTATCGCATGTCAACCAAATTTGGATATCTCGTAGCCTGGCCAAGTCTCTCCCATTAGGACAAGACAAAGTATGAACATAATGTGTATGGCTCGTATTGCAGTTGCTAATGTAACGTCATGTTTTGGATTGCGGCCCAAGTAACGTAATTTCGCATGAATACATTTCAATAAGGCAGAGTGAGGAGTTTCCCTGTTGTTTGCTGCTGTCTGAAATAATTTTGGGGAATAATAGCAACATCATTTAAAATTTCGTATGCGCCGACATATTTTTTAAGTAGGCTGTAGGCCGCTTATAACATTAACTTTGTGGCAAAACACGATACCGGGCAGATTTGGTATCGTGATACCTTATAATTGAGGATCGCATTACCATCGCCTGATACTAATTATTATGCAGTCAAGTGATAAACTGACGATTTGATACTATAAAAGCACTTTCGACTACAAAAGCAAGTTTATGACCATCACATTTCCAATTAATATGTTGATGCATTTATTTTAAATTCAATACAAACCCCGGATATTTATGTCATTTTATAGCTGCGTGTCTACCTCCATTTATGATAAAATGAGTGGCATTAAATGGCATATCATTCGCTAAGTACTGGATAGAATTGTTCAAAAGTCTCAATTTACCGAGATAATAGATGTTAGACATCGACTCTATTGTTTATCAGAGGTTGGTAAGCAACTTGAACACCTCTGAAGACAAAAGAAAAATTTACATCTATATGCAAACCTGGGCATGAAAAAGTCGTGCGTCACGGCAAACCACACACGTTGAGTGTCTATGGTCATTATGTGAATTGATAGCATTGACACAAGGAACACCGGCTTAGAAAAGCGGTCTTACGATGGATAGCGTAGCCCGGATCAGTCTACGCATCCGCGCAGTTTGATCATTGCATGTGTTGGTCGGCATTCGATCAATACCATTTCCTATCTTTACTACATGTCATCAATGTAGCAGTTGTTGATGTTTTGCGATCAGCGGAATGATTACATGTAGAACATAAAACGCTAATTTGGATGGTGAATGATGATAAAGGTACACATATTCGCCTTACAAATGCTGCAAGGTCCTCCGTGCCAGTAACGCATATGTAATCACAAATCGTGTCAATGTCGTGGACAGATGTATAAACAAAAATATATATATAGACGGACGGCAGAAATGTCTAAACTATAATGTAACATTGTTGAAATACTTTAAATAAAAGCTTACCTGGTGAATTTCTGTTTACGTATAGTTTAGCACGTGGAAAGACACTTGTCAACGACAAACATAGGGATATCATTGAGGGGCGTTCAGTAAGTGACAGAAAGTGTTATAAACCTACACCCACTCGTGAAGTGGCATATTTTATCAGGTCTCAAAAACAGTGCTATATATATATAGAGAGAGAATCTTACTTGCGTGATGATACTTTGATATTTATTAACGAGTTTACTGATGTCATAAGAGGCGATGCTGAGTTTCTTTATAAATCAGTGAAGGAGCTTTAATTATGTTAATAAATATAATATTACATCAACACAAATGTTAAATTTGCTTTATTGCAGGAGCACAGCATCATATATATACTGATCACCTAATGTGTTTTATTGTACCCGTCTGAGTTGCACATTTATTTCACTAGTGTATAATGATATTGAATATAAACTAGTGCCGGCCTTTTAGGACATACGAGTCGAACTTAAGCTATGCTTATTGATAACTTGTGATCAGTGCATATTTAAGATACAATAAAATAGCTGTAACGCTTTTTTTGCCTCGAGAACATTGTTCACTTGATCCCAATTATACAAAAATAGGACATATTATGTTTTACGCCACCTACGAAAGTCAAATGTATGCATAATAAAATGCATGTACACGTGAACTGGCATACAACTATGATATATTCTGTATTTTGACTGAGAATAGTTATGTTATCGTAAAAAAGGGCATGTTTCATTGTTGAATGACAACTGCATCAGTCACTTAAGTTCAATCACTTAAGTTGGTTTATTACTGCAGCTGCATGTGAAAATACAGTGGCTAAACATATGAAGGATTAAATTATTAAGATGTGCACTCTACAGAGACCCAGCTGATGATATATGACACAGAGATGTCCTAACATATTTTAAAGAAACAGTGTCTCACATGATGTTTCAGATGTTGTCGAAGATATTCAATATTCCTTTAAGTTTCGCATTATTGAATCCAAATGCCATATATAAGGACTGTGTGTTTTGTTATATACAATGTACTACAATTGACTCTGATGAAGAGGGGAGATAAGTTGGTAACGCAATTCCGTTCGCTATTTCAGTACCAGGAAGCACATTTTGTGAAACATAACATTTTTTATTTTTTTTTAGTTTGAAATCAATATACTGTTCCACACATATATTATGTTGCTATTTATAGACACATGTGAAATTACTTCAACTAAATACAAATACATGAAGTACCATCGACTGTCAACAAAACTAGCGTTCGCAATGCTATTTATGATTTGGTATAATAAACATATTTTACCAAGACGACTTATAGGCACGATTTGGTTAATACAGTCCATGTAAATTTACCATTACATTATTGGTTACTAAGTTAAACATGTTTCATCACTTTCTGCACATACATAAGACAACGTATCTTTAAATTTAATTGTTGTTGTAAGTATGCCAATAGTTTTCATTCATTAAATTAATGTCATTTCATTTTATTGGGATCACGTATGTGTTGGGAAATTAATTGTTGAACACCCCTCGAAATGACTTTTATAACTGACCACCCAATAATAGATATACGCATGCATATGCTGCACGTGCAGGTACAGTTGTACGTACTGCACCAGACGATGAGAGGCCCTTCAATTACAAATATATTCTACATGGCCGGGTGCTTATCATTTCGTCGATGTTTTGACAGAGAACTGCTGAACGTAAACGTGGTGGGCTATGTATACACGTGTAAACCGGACACCCTGGGGACCACATTGCGTTTCATTTATATGGCACTGATTGTAGTTCGTTCATAGGCAGTAAGGGGATATAGCGGTAGTCCATGTACTGCGTACGTACGTACATGCATAGTAACACCTTTCATTTTTCAAAAACTCATGAACCGCTTCATTAATTTTGATAATATTTGGCCGCAATGTGATCGTGCTTTGTTATGCATGCTACCCACATCCGACCGTCCAAGGTCAATGTCACTGAAGACCTATTTTCACCTTGTTTGCAATACGACACATTTTTAAGGCAATAATGTTAAAGTCATTATTTAATTATCAAGGCTGCCAGTACGACCGCCCAAGGTCAAGGTCACAGAGGACTTGTGTATTGTCAAGGCAGACAGCGAGGGCATAAGCTTCGCTTAAAGCTGCCATTTGATTGTTACAGTTGTACCTATCTAAGTTGGACACCCTGCGAACGACGTCACATGACGTTACCGAACGACGTCAGACTAATCAGACACGTAACGTAAACAAGTCGGCGTTCTTTTTAACGAAAACTGCTTTAAGCTTGATTATTGGCTAGCATAAAACGTTACCTGATAAAATAAAATCTAGTCTAATGTCTTTCGATATCATGATAATGAGGCTCGGCTCGGAAAGAAACGGCCCAGTCTTGCCTGATAAACTGGTATTTCAAACTACACTAGCCTGATATTCTCTGTGAATTAGTATGATTTATGCAAGCATGTTCCCATGCATATTATACAGCATATTGAGTGCTTGCTTCGTATACGTATACGTTAGACGTCAAACACAAATAATAATGAGAAATGTGTCAATGGGACACCTATAATCCCACTGGCAGCATGCCTAAATTGATGTTATTGATCGACTGTCATAACTGTAGAGACAGTTCCTTTAATGTCAAATGGAAATTCAAAATCTCCACTGAATACTAGCCAACGGTAGTCAGTAAGTAGATGTGTAAGTCAGTTACTGCCCTAATCGAGGTGTCCATGTGTTTAAACAACCTACATGTGCCCATGAAACACCTCGCCGCTTCGCAGCTCGGTGTTCCATGGGCACATGTAGGTTGTTAAGATTATTTAGGAATCAAAGTGCAGTGTAAGCGAAGACTTCGCTGATATGTAGCCAGTTAAATTATGCGTTCACCATTTTGAATTAATAAGGACAACCGACGAAAAAGAGTAAAAATGTCAAAGAACGACAGTTAGGCGACAATGTACAGCGCCTGAAGCATTTCTAAGTCATTGATGCTGCGAAGAACTCGTGCAAGTATCCTTGCTATAATATTTTGTCACGACACCATGGCCATAACGTCAAACATGTATTCACGTTCAATGACGTCACAAGTACGTGATAATATGTGTACCGATGTACAAGGTATCGCGTCTCATATTAGTGAAAGTTTCAGTAAGTTATCATTTTCCGTTTACTGTTCACACTTAATGTTAACTGACACCAGTAAACATAAATGGGAGGGCAAACTGTGAATTTTTAATTTAATTTGAAACGTCGTTTTTCCGACGTCGTTTACCGCTTTTCATGACGTTGTCATTAAGCCCGGTTTTCGTATGGCGCGGCCCATATTTATTTCTATGTAACTATACCGTTCAGATTTTGAGACCCCCCCCCCCCCAGATACAGCAGGTTAAATGCGGGATCTAACCCGTTGGCCCGGCGTTAAATGACATTAGGCCATTAAACACCAATGAAATCAAATAAATTAGCTCAAATTATTGTGTGGGTTTTTTTTTCAGAACATTTTACAATATTTATAAAGTATTATGAGTATTTTGTACAACCGTTTTTGAAAATCGATGGTTAGTCAGCTAAAATAAATGCCCAACATACATCACACACGATATTCTTGAAATCTGTGCTCGAAATCAGGCAATTTGATTGGCCGCGACGGGGCGTAGTTCGTAATTTTCGTAAGTTTCGTAATTGCGAGTAGAAAATACAATAACATGCTCAACATGGTTTACAATCCCGGCGCCCGGATGTCCGTTTTATAAGTCGGCAGCCAATTTCCTCTTACGTTCATATGATGGCCACAAACGCGAAACCACATGCTCAGCTGTGAGTATTGCCCTCGCACCGGAATTCGGCTTGCTTCAGCTTTCTTTGCTACTGAAATAAACGAAACTGAAACCCAAAGAAAGCCGAAGGAAGCCGAATCAGTGGTTCCAATTATAAATGGCGGGGGCGCTGTTTGTGTTTCCATTGTGTTCACCACGGCCGCCAGTTACTATGGAGACCGACCCAGTTACAGGACAGTCTATGACACGGTGTACGTGTGTATTGTCACGGTCGTACCGCCGTAACATTGACACGTCTGCTTGGAGGACATATTATTATGTTTGAACGTATATATTAAGCCTACGGCAATATTAGCACTATAATGTGACTGGTTAGGAACTTTCGTTCCGACGCCGCATAGATACGAACATTAACTCTTTGCATGCTAGCGCCGAAACTATCCGCCAAACGAATTAGGAGAATATGTTTTATTTCTCTCTGTAAATATGTCTTGGAATTTCATTAGAATTGAGTCCTCAGGACTCAATTATAATGAAATTCCAAGATATATTTATGATATTTCCCAGCATGCAAAGAGTTAATAACCTTACTGTTCGTCTCTGTGACATAGAAACGAAGGAACGAACGTTCAGGTTTTAAATGTTCGTCTCAACGATGTGTATCATACAAATTCCGAAGGTAGCCGAGGAATTCCTTCAGTTTCCAAGCCCAGCCTGATAAACTTAAAATCAAAATACGCTAGCCTGGTATTCTGTTTATCAGGTAACGTCGTTTTATGCATTAGACGTACACATACAGTTGAACCTCTCTCCCAGGGTGTCCGGTTTAATTAAGTACAACTAACTTGTATCTGCGTTCGGTTTAGAGAGGTTCGACTGTACTTGAACATGTACATGTACTTGTACAGGTAATATATGGGATTTAGTACTAAACCCATTGACCCGGCCTTAAATGACCTTAGCTGATAGGCCGTTAAACCCCAACAAACAAACTGTACATGCAATATCACATGGCTCTAAATGTGTCGTGTCCAACCAACCAACGATACGAGTTCGTATCGTATCGCAGTTTCACAACAATTCTCAAGACCTAATATTTCCTAAAGATATCACCTAGCTTAGTAGCTGCACGTTTTCCGCTCTATAGGCAACAGGTTGCACTATATCGCTACACCACGCTACACAGTAAAAATGTGCGTAATAGCATTTACATTTCGCGCACTAAAGTATAGAAAAAAACAATAGGGTGTTGACGTTCATACTTTGCTATATTGTTATTGAGAAACAATTATACAATATGACACAAACATATTACCATAAACTTACATAAGAACGTATGTATTAGCAAAATGCTTGGGTCACTCTCCACGAAGTAGAAAGTAAACAAAGAACGCTTCAAACGCACATTTGGAAAGACTACTCCGCATAACTCTTATGTAATGTGTAATGAAATGTAATTAGAGTTATGTACTCAGACAAGGTGCATGATCACGTGCTTACTACAACAACAACGTCGCCCACTCAAAAGTAAGTATTCTTTCGGATATTTTCCTTAATATGCAACGGATGTTGATGAAATATGGCGCAGCAAACGCGTCTTAATGAGCTGCATTTGGTGGTCTAGTGAGTTTGGCACAAACTTATGTCGTTTTTGCGAAGAATCGATTTCCGTGTCGGAGACACGGAAATCGATTCTTCGCAAAAACGACAGAAGTTTGGGCGAAAATACAGAGATCACCAAATGCAGCTTAACACGGCGCGTTTGATGCGCCATATTTCATTACAATCAGTTACGTAATAAGGACACTATAAAAGAATACGTACTTTGAATCGGTACGTGTTGTTGTTGTTAGTACCACGTGATCATACACCTTGTCAGAACTACTAATCAAGTATTCTAGAGAATGGTATGCACAGTGGAACCTCTCTAAACCGGACAACAAGAAAACACATGAGCTCTTATTTTTTGAAGAGTCCGGTTTAGAGACGTTTCACTGTATATGTTTTATCAAACATACGAGTTATAAATCTAACACAACACAAGCGCATGCTGGTTTCATGAACTAAGTGAAATTCTAGCGTTGTGTCAGGGTGGCTTGACATTTGAGACATGCGATTTGAGTTTCCACCTAATGAGATTTGCGATATTGCATGAAAACTAGATTCAGGCGCGGATCTGGGGGAGGGGGGGGGGGGTTGGGGGGGGGGGGGGGGGGGGGGGGGGGGGGGGGTGGGGGGGGGGGGGGGGGGGTGGGGGGGGGGGGGGGGGGGGGGCGGGTTTGGCACCCACCCCACCCCCCACCCCCCACCCCCCACCCCCCCCCACCCGTTCAGCAACGGGGTTTACGTACATTACAGTTTACCACCAGTTGAAGTCTGAATTTAAATGCGTAAAAAACAAAAGTGGCATTTCTCGAAGAGCTTGAAAATATGACAACCCCCTAGTTGCCAACGGTAACTCTTGCAATTACTCCATGTAATTGCAAGAGTTACCTTCGCAACTAGACACTAATAATCCCCCCCCCCCCCCCCCCCCACGCATTTAGACCCCCCCCCCCCCCCCCCCCCCTCCCCCCCCCCCCCCCCCCCCCCCCCCCCCCCCCCCCCCCCCACCCTCGTCCACCAAATGCTGGATCGGCCCCTGTATTTTCAGAAACTCACATTTTCTCTAAATTACACGTACGGCTTGACATTTGCGGTTGGACTCGACATTTCTGGACTTGACATTTCTACTTTGATACCACGGGGAGTTCCTTTCTACTCGAGTTATATATCAAGGTGTATGATCAAGTGGTACTAACAACAACAACAAGTACCGATTCAAAGTACGTATTCTTTTATAGTGTCCTTATTACGTAACGGATTTTGATGAAATATGGCGTATCAAACGTGTCTTGTTATGCTGCATTTGGTGGTCTCTGTATTTTCGCCAGAACTTATGTCGTTTTTGCGAAGAATCGATTTCCGTGTTTCGCAAAAACGACATAAGTTTGTGCCAAACTCACTAGACCACCAAATTCAGCTCATGAAGACGCGTTTGCTGCGCCATATGTTATCAAAATCCGTTGCATATTAAGGAAAATATCAAATAATACATACTTTGGAGTGGGTAAAGTTGTATTCTATTCTCAGCACGTTCTCAAATGATGGAATAGACAGCAGACACTTTGGATGATAAGGCCATCGGTTCAGCCAATGAATCTCGGGGCCGTTTCTCTAAACTTCGTACGACTAAAATGTTCGTAAGTGCAAACTTATTATAGTCTGTAAATTTCACATTAGCAATGTTTTCTTGTAAATCATTATTAGATTTAATGTATTGAGCATAGGCTGCATAGCTCAATAAATGTAAATCCATCAATTGAAATTTCCAAACGACCCTAAATTTGCACTTACGAACATTATAGTCGTACGAAGTTTAGTGAACCGGGCCCCTGTAGTATTAGACTGGAAGACATGCTCAGAACATTTGACTATAAATCACCGATCCGGTTCTGACGATATTACCAATAGTATTGATCAATAACCAGTTCACGACTAAATATAAATGATATTAATAATTCCATGGTTATTTATGGACGTTTCCATCAATAAGATAAGGTTTTGTTATTGTTTTAAATATCTGAAAAATACTGACAAACACTGCAGATCCTGATGAGACGGCTTGTTACAAGCCGTCTCATCAGGATCTGCAGTGTTTGCAAACGTTGGCTTTATAGTCCGTATGTATAAAATTCCAACCCAGTGGCCGTAATGTTAATATTTGCACATATGCACTGTCGATCCGCAGCCAGAAAAACGGTACCGTGAAACCTCTCTAAACCGGCCACTCTGGGAGGTTGCCAGGGTGTCCGGCTTAGAGAGGTTCCATTCTGAGCCATAGTCGTGTGCTCTGCGATCACGAACAGACATTATCACCTAAGATAAATGACCAAGAAACTCATAAAAAATAAGATCACATGCGTTTTCTTGGTGTCCGGTTTAGAGAGGTTTCACTGTATATGAATTCTAAATATTCCAATAAAAATAATATCTTTGTCAAAAGTATTGGTCCGGCCGTTGCACATGCATGCTATTTTTGGAAATTTAATTAATGAGAAAATGTTGCGGTTTTTTTTCTTCAGAATTGAATAACACTGACAAATACTGCATATCCTGATCAGGCGGCTCGTTATATGTCGTCTCATCTGGATCTAGAGTATTTGCACTAGCTGGGTTAATTTGATCGCGCCAGTAACGCGTGGTTAATGGCAGGTCTCGTGGGAGTGTAGGTATCACGTACGTTCCTGTGCCGCACGCCCCCACATGCTTCCGCTACGCACTCTATATATAGGTATTGGTACACGATACTATCAACCGACACGGCGATTATCCACCCTTCTAAACATCTATTGGCAACGCCAACTCCTCGTAATCAAGCAGCTTAATTGGCTGATCCTGAGCTGTGCTACAGCTCAGACTCAGCCAATCAAGCTGCTTGATTGCACAGCTCATGCTCAGTCAATCAAGCTGCTTGGTTGCACAGCTCAGGCTCAGTCAATCAAGCTGCTTGATTTCAAGTAAAATATTATATATTTTTTAAATAAAGAAATCGACAAATATTGCCAAGATTAGCGCAGGCGGTAGTGTACGTATTGACATGTGTGTGCTTTGCAATCATGAACATACATTATCATCTGAGATAAATGACCAAAAAACTCATCAAAAATAATATCCCAGATGTTTCCTTGTTGCCCGGTTTAGAGAGGTTGCATTGTATATTACAAAATACAATTATATATAGCTCAAACATTGCGTCTACAGCGGATGTGGGAAGAATTATTATGAATGAGAAACCTTAAACAGCATGAAATATCACGTGCAGTTTTAGAAACACTTGCTATGGTATTTCAATGTTAAGTGATTTAAAGGTACATGTCCACTCAGCAGGCACAACAAGTTTATTATGTCGGATACATCATCTGGGACATTTTCTGGCAAAATAAACATTCATTCACCATTATTCAACTTATTGACTGGCATTATTATACATTTTATATCAGACGTAAATTTCCACACTGATATCAGGAGCGATAACCGTGTTTCCTTAAAATGTTAACAGACATTACTATTTATTCTCTGTATTTATTGTTTGATGTGCAATGATAATACATTAATCTGTTTAAAAAATATTTACAGGTGACGCATTTCATTATCATAAATAATTAAAAATGTCATGTATCATTTGCATATGAAAACAGCCTGATACAACCAGTAAAATAAATATTACTTAAAGGTTAATACGTGGCTTGTTTGATATCGGCCTAGGTATCGGCCCGATGTAACTTGGTATCAGCCTGAGACCGAAGGTCGAATGCTGATACCAAGTTACCGAGGGACGATATCTAGGCCGATATCAAACTGCTGCTTGTTTGATATCGGCCTAGGTATCGGCCCGATGTAACTTGGTATCAGCCTGAGACCGAAGGTCGAATGCTGATACCAAGTTACCGAGGGACGATATCTAGGCCGATATCAAACAAGACACGTATTAACGTCTTTATTACTGACATTACTTAGATATCAATTTCAATATCAATCATCCGGCAGTTGTGATAATCCTATATTAAAATATATACCGTTATCCATGATTGAATGATGAAATACAGAGCCGACACATTTAAATTCCCGGCATCTGTCAAAATTTACGCAGCCGATAAAGTAAATATACGCAATGCGCATGCCCAACGGAACTGGTTTAATACGCGCGCGAGACATGGTATCAGACTGGAAACGGCGGTATCAGACCAGTAACGATGGTATCAGACTAGAAATGGCAGTATCAGACTATAAGTTTCAGTATCAGTATCAGTTTCAGTATCGGAAAACACGCCGTATCAGCCTGGACTGTGTATGTGATTGCTGTAGGCAAATACAGGCAATTTATAGGAAAAAATTGATATCTAAGTAATAATAAATGATTATATCTGTATAGCGGGCACTCGTATTTTTTAGAACTGGTGAAATAGTGACACAATTATACACTTGTTTAATTCCTAATAATTCCAGCACAAAAATATTTACACAATTCCCTAACATTTGATTGGTCCGTAGCAAGTCTCTGTCCAAAATTTATATCCCAGTAAACTCCCATGCCGAACTACTTTCCGTAACCGTGAGACGCAGTTAAAATAATTCTTAAGAAAACGGAAAATAAACACATTTTCTTGATGAATTTATTTCAAATGCTGGAATTATAAGGAATGAATGGCCTAAGGCCTCGTCCAGTATTCCAGCGACTTTTCCAAGTTTATACCACGATAAATTCCACAAAAAGGCCATTCATTCCTATAGAGAACATTTTGTGCCTACTGAGTGGGCATGTACCTTTAAGTGATTTAAGTATGTGGCGACTCATGGCAATTTGAAAAATACCAAATAAATGTGTCTGCGATCCATACAGCCTCAGTTCACATCGATTCTCGGCCAGGGCGTCAGTATTTCTGAGATACTTTGTATTTCCTGCTCTACTAGTCCTTTCGGATGGGGACTTTAAAACGCGTGTATCAGATTTGAAGGAGAGTCTGTGAACGTTAAAGAACCAGAGGGGACTATTCTAATAAGAGCTATGCTCCATGGGGGCCAGTCTCCTCTGTATCCACCTCATTCCTTTCTCCCCTTCTTGGGAGACAACATGCAAGGTCATCGAGCCAGTGCCGTCGTTAAATCCAAGCATTTACATTTTATCATAATATTGGTCGGGCAAAGGTAGTGGGGCGGACCCCCCACCGAGCCCCACCCCAACCAAAGTGTATGTTGTTACCACTCAGTTGAACCGTCTCGTCGAGACGGTTCAACTGAGCGGTAACAACATACACTTTTTATGAGAAATGAGAATAATTGCGGAATAAATGTTTAGAATTGTGTGCATTAGCTGAAGTAATATTTCCAAACGAAATATAGCCGACATACTGTACTTCACGTTTCCTTAGAATAACGAATCACGATATTTCGCGTTATGTATGTCGTCCAATGTATATCTTGTATTGCTCAGTCAGCTGAATACTTCACATGAGTATTCATATCGAAGCCATATGGAATGTCCCAGCAAGGTGGAGGTCATGGGTGCTAAATATAGATCGTTAATCGCACAAGTGTTTCCGCGCTGTTACTAGACTACAGTCTATCCGGCCGTCCCGATGCTTCACAAATCGTACACGTACGACATTACATGTGTAAACCTATTGAATTATGGGATTACCATGCTTTGTTGTTCGATTTGGAGCGGTATGTGGGAGGTTTTATTGTCTGAGAATCAGTTTTACGGCGACGCGTTAGAATGTGGGCTTCGTTCCCTCAGGGTCACGGATACTTGAGTGCTCACGAGCGGTGACATTTTGTTTTACAATTGAACGGGTCAGTGGAACAAGGGGGCTAACTCCAGGGAGTTAGCCCCTTTTTCCACCGACCCTTTCGATGTTGTTGTTTAATTTATAGCTGTACGTCATAGCAGCATAACAGACAGCGGGAAATCGCGTCACAGTGACACTGTTAATCTCTAAGCTGCCCGATTCACTTCAATCACTGACGATAGTAATATGTCTGCCGTTTTCAATTCAGCTATTCGTCTGTAACGGACATTAAATAGCGGGCGAGACAGATGGCATGGTGGCATATTATTGTCATGCACATTAAAGCGATAACGCGATAGCTAAGTCGTCTTAATACACGGTATAAGTCGTCTTAAATGCATAAGTGTCGCTTCAAAACGACTTACTAATAGTTGCATGTGTCTGTCATACACATAACATGACAGCTAAGTCGTGATACTACATCCTATAATTCGTACAGATCGCGTCAAGACGACGTATTAACTGACCAAGCCGAGATAATTTGGACGAGATAACTAACACGAAATATCGTCAATAAAACGTGATACTACCCATTAGTCAGTGGTAGCGATTTTTAATTTAATGTATACAGCTTGCTTTTTCACGTTTTCTACGATATTTCGCCGTATTTTTTCTCGTCCAATTTATCTCGTCTTGACGCGATAATTATGCAGTTAAGATAACTTATAAAGTGCAATAAGACGATTTAGCTATCATGTTATCATATTGATTATACGACAAACATATGCCACCATAAAATGGTAGATGAAATTAATTTCCAGATGTGTCATTTAATCATATTTATCTGTCTGTATCAAATATGTTAAATACAAATGTCCGTTTGTACGGAGCCCCGCAGTGGACGTAGATTTGTTTTTATATGAATTCGTTCCAACGAAATAACAATTCGTTCGCACGAAATAACAATTTGTTCCCTCAATTTAATAATTCGTTCCCTCGAATTAACAATTCCTTCCCACGAATTAACAATTCGAACGTTGAGGGAACGAATTGTTATTTCGTGGGAACGAATTAATAAAAAAAATGTCTACGTCCCCTGCGGGCTCCGTACGTTTGACCTTTTAATTTCATGTAGTTATTTTTGACAGACGTACTACTGTATTAACCCTGGTCACAAACGCCGTTAGGTGGAATTTGTCGACAGGCGCCAGCAGTTTGTCCATCATAGCATAATGACGAAAATCTATTGAATTTCGTTAATTAACTCGCGTATATCTCATTATTAGATCTGTTATTGCGTTGATAGAAGCGGCCCACTTATCAGGACATATCCCCGGGTTGTAGAGGATTGTCATCTAATTCTGTACAATAGACAAAACCTCTTATGTTGCAACAAATTGTAAATGTGTCTGCAGAAATGGGGCTTATCGTGTTTTTGGTGACACCAGGGACACGTTTCACTAAACTTCGTACGACTAAAATGTTTGTAAGTGCAATTTATGATCTTCTGGAAATTTCAATTGATGGATCTACATTTATTGAGCATAGGCTGCATATGCAGCTTAGTCGTACGAAGTTTAGTGAAACTGGTCCCCAGCTCCTGATTCGCGCGTGCTCTCATTCAGCATGTATTGTTAGTGATACACTGTTTGTTGGAAGCATGACGGGTACTTAACGAAATTATCGGCGACCAGTGCAGACCCGGATCAGACTGCGTAGATGCGCTTGCTGATCCGGTCTACACTGATCGCCAGTGCTATAAGTCCCATTTCTGCAGTTAAAGCCATAATTTACCAATACAACAAACGCCAAATTGTCTACGAGTTTATTACTAATTTTCGTCGATTTTCTGGTTTTCGCAGATTTTAGAATTGGATTCAGTTTTCGAGATTGATACTTGTATACATTGGCTAATGAGGGAATACTATGTGTGATTGGGGTTGCCGTTGGCGGGATGGCTGGGTGGAGAGGGGTGGACAAATACCATTGAGAACAATATTCCCAATTATGAACTGTGTATATAAATTATGTTTCTATAACAAATATTTATCAGCCGCTATGGACGTCACAAAGTGACTCCGTCCGCATCTCACCTATAAAATATATGGGCTTTACAGTGTACAGAGTTGTATGTCATTAACCCTTTCAACCCCACAGGCCTGTATAGAGGCCTGGGCAAACAGTGTAGATCCAGATGAGCCGACTCGTAACGAGCCGTCTCATCAGGATCTGCACTTTTTGCAAGTAATTTTCATATTTTTGAGACCAAAAACACCCCTTTTTCACAAATGGACTAGTCTGAAAACCATTTTGTGACAATTGGATTGGTTGCAAAATTAACATATTAATAGTCCATTCTAGTTATTTAGGAGTGAAATGGTTAATATGGTAGACTAGTCACATGGCAAAGCCCCGTGTAAAATGCATGGCATTCTGAAGTCTGGTTAAATCCACAGGTGGAAGAGTCGGACCTATGACACCAAAAAAAAATGCCTATTAAAATAATCCCATTACCCCACCCACTTGGTCTCGTACAGTACCATACGCTATATAGGAAACAGAAAACCAATTGATTTCCCATAGACCCACATTCACACAAACATGATAATCGCAAACTACCTGCGACAAAATCAATTTTGTTACTTCCATTCCTGGAGTCAGTGACCTAAGCCGGTTCTAGATCCATGCCAAACACGGGGTCATGCGGGTTGGTTTCCATGAGTTATTTCCCCTTTTTTGACGGAACCGTCTACTTTCACTTTCGAAATCTCTATCTCACCCCCACATCAAGTCGCACACAGAAAAAATTTAACCTGCATGTGTAGAGCATGCAAATAATATAATAAAATGTTTGGCACAGACATACCTTTCCTGCAGCATCTATTTTATTTATCTATCTGTCATAACAATAACAATCAATGCCGTTGTCCTGAGAATTTACTCCTTGTTGCTAAGCTGTACCAGGACTGGTTTACCGTCTATATTATTCATAAGTTGACTGTGTCCTATAAAGGTGAGTATAAATAGGGCCATTATAGAAAAAGCCCTCTCTTTTCCGGCTCGCACAAACACAATAAACATCGATTAAATGTATGACTTCTGTCTCTGGCAATCGATAAAGGTATTAGGTGTGTGAATATACTCACTTCAAATCGCTGTTTCCAGCATTTATTCAGTTATTCGCATTTTGTATACCCCATCCAAAGCGAAATTTGCGTGTACGAAAGAATCTCACACAGAATCGGAGGCCGTCCGGCTGGATTATCGGTCATATTTGGCCGATAGCTGATCGCCAGCTCAAACTAAAGTCATGCACCATGACCATATACATCATAGACTCCAACCATACAAAGTTCGTCCAATTGTGATCGTTCGCCGATCTAAAAAACACTTTTTTTTCTAATTTCATTGACTTTCATTCATGATTCGCGTACTATCAGATTATGTCTTCCGGAAACCCTGAAAAGGGAAAGTCCTCGCGTCTATTTTTAGGTTTAACCAATCAGAGATGTTCTTACATAGACGCTTCGGTAGTTGTATTATGGAAGATAGTGCATTGACCCAGTTCCAGATAATGAACGAAATTATAGAAAAAAGTGTTTTTTAGATCGGCGAACGATCACAATTGGACGAACTTTGTATGGTTGGAGTCTCTAATGTATATGGTCATGGTGCATGACTTTAGTCATGACTTTAGGGAAATAAAACATATACTCCACTGGAGACGATTTGCATGTGCTGTCAAAACCAGGTTTTTGTCGAGAAATATTGAAAATAAAACATTTCCAGCAGACGACAACATTTAATTCAGCGTAGTAAGGGTTAAGCACAATAGGGTCACATGGTGTCCTGTTTAAAGGGGTTCCACTGTATTCACTGTACACGCGTTCTAGTTCAGGTTGGAATGGTCTCGTATTGTACTTAAAACATGTTTAACTGAATTATTATTGATGAACAAGTACGTACATTTAATTTCTGTTTAAATATTAATGTGCTTAATGGACAAATGTTCGTCGGCAGCAAAAAGGCCGAAACACGCCGAAAGCCTGTGACTGAGACCTGTCTAAGAATAACCCGCATTTATGGAACGCCATGACTGCCTTAACTGAACTAATATTGTTATCTTATGTGGATTCATCTTTATTATATATGGATTCATCTTCATCTTATGTGGAATCGTATTTATCTTATGTGTATTCATCTTTATCTTATGTGGATTTGTATTTATCTTATGTCGATTCTTATTTATCTTATGTCAACTCGTCTTTATATTATGTGGATTCGTATTTATCTTATGTCGCTTCATCTTTATCTTATGTCAATTCGTATTTATATTATGTGGATTCGTCTTTATCTTATGTGGATTCGTCTTTCAATTCGTCTTTATATTATGTGGATTCGTATTTATCTTATGTCAATTCGTCTTTATATTATGTGGATTCGTATTTATCTTATGTCGATTCGTCTTTATCTTATGTGGATTCATCTTTATATTATGTGGATTCGTATTTATCTTATGTGGATTCATCTTTATCGTATGTCAATTCGTCTTATCTTATGTCGATTCGTCTTTATCTTATGTCGATTCATCTTTATCTTATGCCAGTTCGTCTTTATCTTATGTCGATTCATCTTTATCTTATGTCAATTTATCTTTATATTGTGTGGATTCGTATTTACCTTATGTGTATTCATCTTTATATTATGTGGATGCGTCTTTATCGTATGTCAGTTCGCCCTTACATTATGTCAGTTTGTATTTATATTATATCAAATCGCATTTACCTTATGTCATTTCGTCTTTGTATTATGTGGATTCATATTTATCTTATATCGATTCATCTTTATCTTATGTCAATTCGTCTTTATCTTATGTGGATTCGTATTTATATTATGTCAATTCGTCTTATGTATTATGTGGATTCGTATTTATCTTATGTCGATTCGTCTTTATCTTATGTGGATTCATCTTTATATTATGTGGATTCGTATTTATCTTATGTGGATTCATCTTTATCTTATGTCAATTCGTCTTTATCTTATGTCAGTTTGTCCTTACATTATGTCAGTTTGTATTTGTCTTATTTCAAATCGCCTTTATCTTATATCACTTCGTGCTTATCTTATGTCAGTTTTTGTTTATCTTATTTCAGTGTATACTTATCTTATGTCAGTTCTTATTTATCTTATGTCAGTTCGTATTTATCTTATGTCAGTTCGTATTTATCGTATATCAGTTCGTATTTATATTGTATCAGTTCGTATTTATCTTTTGTCAATGTTGCGGGAAAGAAATAGCCGGTGTCAACACAAATATCTCCCCAATAAATAAACCCCATATTAACAATGTTCGACATAAAGACGAAACGACAGAACATAAAGAGAACTGCACTTAAGATAAATACAAATCTACATAAGATAAGAAGAACTAACCCGGACCAGGGATAAATACGAACCCACATAAGATTAAGATATACCCACAAAAGATAATGTCAATCCGACACAATATATGCCCCCCCCCCCCCCCCGGCTGACAAAATGGACCTTACGACATATGCGACCAGAGTAGCCCCAGACCAGCCTGTGCTTCCGCACAGTCTTATCAGGGACTACGCTGTTCGTTATTCCATCAATGGAGTAGCATTAATAACAACAAGACGATTAGAATCGAGTCATTTTCTATGTGAGTTTGCAAAAGGAATTATATATCCAATTAGTGTCAATTATTGTAAAACCATACTGTCCCATTTCTCAATATAAAAAAAATAAAAAAGTTAGTTGAAGTAAGCTAAAGACAAATTGACCTAATATACAGACGATTTTGCATAAGATATAGACGAACTGACATACAATATAGATGAACTGACATAAGATAAAGATGAACTGACATAAGATAAAGACGAATTGGCCTAACGTAAAGATACACTGATATAAGATAAAGTCGAATCCACACAAGATAAATACGAACTGACATAAGATAAAGACGAACTGACATAACATAAACACGAATCCACACAAGATAAAGACGAACTGACATAATATAAAGACGAACTGACATAATATAAAGACTAACTGACATAAGATAAAGACGAACTGACCTAATATAAACACGAATCCACACAAGATAAAGACGAACTGACATAAGATAAAGATGAACTGACATAAGATAAAGACGAATTGGCATAACGTAAAGATACACTGATATAAGACAAAGTCGAATCCACACAAGATAAAGACGAACTGACATAAGATAAAGACGAATCTACACGAGATAAGGACGAACTGACATAAGATAAAGATGAACCGACATAAGATGAAGACGAATTGGCCTAAAGTAATGATACACTGATATAAGATAAAGTCAAGATAACAAGATAAATACGAACTGACATAAGATAAAGACGAACTGACATAACATAAACACGAATCCACACAAGATAAAGACAAACTGATATAAGATAAAGACGAACATGAGCTTTTAACGGAGCCCCGCGGGGGACGTATAATTCATTTTTTTTATTAATTCGTTCCCACAAAATAACAATTTGTTCCCACGAAATAACAATTCGTTCCCTCAATTTAACAATTCGTTCCCTCAATAGTTAATTCGTGGGAACGAATTGTCATTTCGTTGGAACGAATTGTTAATTCGAGGGAACGAATTGTTATATCGTAGGAATGAATTGTTAATTCGAGGGAACGAATTGTTAAATTGAGGGAACGAATTGTTATTTCGTGGGAACGAATTAATGAACAAAAGTCCATGTCCCCTGCGGGGTTCCGTAGCTACTTACCGACAGCTGTCACAATTTACAGTAATGTATTGCATGCAATGTGTTTCCGCAATGCAATAATATTACACTCATATTACAGTGTAATAAACAGGGAATAGTAGGTTAGTGCCGTGAATGGAAAAATATATATGGAAATGCTTAAGAAACGGGATGGGCGAGGCTCTGCCGAGCACATCCTGTTTCCGTGCCGCGCCAGATATTTTTTCCATCCATTCACGGCACTAACCTACTATTCTATTTATACCGTCATCACCTACAAATGGCTTTAAAATGCAAACAAATAACCCCAGCCACCGCACATATTCATACGCAGTGATTAGGTCATATTGACAGGATATCCAAAATGTTTCACGGCACCATGTTTCATGGCACATACGCACTGTGTTGACGGGATAAATATGCAAATGAACCCGCTACAGAAAACATGCTCGATGATCATTATCAAGGTGCATGATCACGTGGTTACAACAACAACAACAATGGCTCAAAGTGTTGAAAGCGCGCCCACTCCAAAGTAAGTATTATTTTATCTTTTCTTTAATAGGTAACGGATTTTGATGAAATATGGCGCAGCAAACGCGTCTTCGTGAGCTGCATTTGGTTGTCTAGGAAGTTCGGCATATACATACACGGACATCGATTCTTCGCAAAAACGACAGAAGTTTGGGCCAAAGTACCGAGACCACCAAATGCAGCTTAACAAGACGCGTGTGATGCACCATATTTCATCATAATCCGTTACATAATAAGGAAAAAATAAAATAATACGTACTTTGAATCGGAGGGCTTCTGGAAGTTTCAGTATTTGTTGTTGCTGTTGTAACCACGTGATCATACACCTTGAGTATTACGTCAATGGATGAAGATGTACATATACAATACTTAAAGGTACATGCCCACCCAGTAGGTACAAAATGTTCTTTATATCAGAGACATAATCTGGGGAATTTTCTGGCAAAATAAACATTCATTCACCATTACCCCCCATATTGATTGGAATTATTATACATTTTGATAACAGACGTAAATTTCCACATTGATATCAGGGGTGATAACTGTGTTTCCTTAAAATGCTAACATACGTTACATTATCTGTATTTATTTTTTGATGTGCAATGATCATACTTTATACTATGTCGAAAATATTATTTTTTCAGGTGACGCATTTAATTAGTATAACTAATTAAAAACATATCATGCCTCATTTGCATATTAAAATAGCCTGATACCACAGCGAGTCACTATCAGTAAAATAAATATTACTAAATGATTATACATGTATCTGTATAGTAGGCATTTGTAATTTTTAGAACTGGTGGTATAGTGACACAATTATACACTTATTTAATTCATATAAAGAACATGTTGTGCCTATAGTATTGAGTGGGCATGTACATTTAACATTTATATTGACTGAATATGATACTTATTAAAGTCGTTGGCCGGTTTCACAAGAAACCAGTTAATCGTTTACTAAATATCATATTAAATCATCACTACTGTCTGTTTCACGAAAACTGCCCACATTTTACGGCTATATAAACAATGCAAAAACAATATTGTTTTCGATAATATTAAATTAAAGCAAAATTTAAGAATGGGCCTTCTTTTTATTTCGTGAAATTTGGTCAAATATTGGTTTTATTACGAAAAATTGATTTCTCTATGGGAATTTAACATGGGGGGAAAAGAGGTAGAGGACTTGTGGGAGGAGTAGAAAAACATTTTTTTTTTGGAAATTGACTCCGAAACCTAGCTAGATAGCTTGGAAATGATCTAACTAAGAAAACAAAAGTTAAATTTTAAAAATCGGTCCAGTATTTCTGAAATTCTAAAAAATGTCCCCATATTAAGATGTCTATGGGGATTTAACATGGGGAAATTGTTTTTCGCAATAAAATCAATATTTGACAAAATTTCACGAAATAAAAAGAAGAGTCATTCTTAATTTTTGTTTAATTTAATATTATCAAAAGAAATCTTGTTTTTGAATTGTTTATATAGCCGTAAAATTTGATAAGGATGGACACACGCCAAACGACTGGACCTAGGACGGATGGCAGTCAAACCCGACAGGACACTGACATCCCGATAGTGAACATCCTTGGACCGAAGACGACACGACGAGTGGGCTGCTGTAATGTTAGAACACTCTACCAGACCGGACGGCTAGCTCAAGTGATCAGGGAGATGGAGAACTACAACATTGGTCTTCTAGGAGTTAGCGAGACAAGGTGGACAGGAACGGGCACTAGACAACTAGCAACAGGACACCATATTGCCTACTCAGGACGCTCAGATGACCAACACACCAGAGGAGTTGCGTTGATAATGACGAAAGAGGTACGCAGAAGCTTGATAGAGTGGAAATCCATCAGCGAGAGACTCATGACAGCGAGATTTAACTCATCATATGCAAAGCTCACCGTCATCATATGCTATGCACCCACTGAGGTAGCAGAAGATGAAGAAAAGGATGCTTTCTATGACCGAGTACAATAAGAATTAACACGCACACCAGCACATGATGTTCTTCTCGTCTTAGGAGACTTTAACGCTAACGTTGGCCGGGACAACACAGGAAGGGAAACCACTATGGGCACACAGAGTTGCGGGGTCATGAATGACAACGGAGAACGACTGGTCGATCTCTGCGAGGAGAACAATTTGGTTATTGGAGGCACCATATTCCAGCACAAAGATATCCATAAGTGGTCCTGGAAATCACCCGATGGTCGAACAATGAGGGGAGCTGACGTTGGAAGTGATCACACACTCATCCTAGCCACTGTCCAATTGAAGCTCAGAAAAGGTAGTAATGTGGTCTCAGAAAAGCCCAAAAAGCCGGCCGGAACAAAGAACAAACCAACCTAGAATGGTAGCGAAGCATGAAGGATCCAACTGTGAAGAGGTCATTTCAGATAGAATTGAGGAACAAGTTTGGTCCATTGAATGATCAACAAGAGATGGATATTGACACCTTCAATCAGCGGATACTGGAAGCTGGAGAGAAAGTTTCTAGGGACACCAGAAAAAGGTAAAAAAGAAGGAAGAGGTGGATATCTTAGGCGAAACGTGGGCAAAAAAGATAGATGAGAGGAAGGAGGTCAAACGGAAGATACTCCAGGCTAGGTCAGAGCGGCTAATAAAAGGGGCAAACTCAAGACCACATATGCATCCTAGACAAGGAGGTTAAAACAAAAAGGAGCGAAGGTTTGGACCAAGCGGGAACTAACATTGTCAAGCTGGTGAAGAAGCAGAGATGGCAGCTGAAAGGCAGGACATGGGGGACATTGTTACAAGATTTCCAAGACACTGACAGGAGGATTAAAGTTCCACAGACACAACCAGTGGGAGAGATCCACCAATGCAGGGGATTGTAACATAACGATGAGGGAAAAGCTAAGATTTTGAAGGACCACTTTGAGGAAACGTACTCAACAGGGAGGATCCAAACGGACAGAGCCAACATCTTACCCAGCAGAAATAAACCACTATCGATATTAGACACAGTGTAGCCGCCAAAGGTGGAAGGAAAGAAACCAGACGAGCTATTCAGCCAGCAAAACTAAAAAAAGTGGAAAAGCACCTGGGATTGATAGAGTTACACATAGAAATGCTAAAGGCAGACGGATCAAATACCCCCACCGTAACTCACAAAACGATCCTGCAGGAGATTTGGAATTCTGAAATGGTACCAAGCGCCCATGCAAATGGTTGGGGACTGATTGTCAAACTCCCGAAAAAAGGGGACTCTAGTGACTGCAATAAACTGGAGAGGAATTCATGCTACTGTCTAGTGACTAAGCAAGATCCTGTAGCAGAATCATTCTCAATCAGGACTAACTACCGCTGTTGACACAGCTTGCTGCGTAAACAACCAAGCAGGATTTAGAAGAGGCAGATCATGTTTGCAGACCAGATCTTCACACTACGTCATGATCCATTGAGCAGGGAGCAACGGAATGGAATGCCACAGTATATTTGCCAATTTCATTGACTTTGCCAAATGCATTTGATTAGTGTACCACAGGAACTATCATTTGTGGAAGATAATTTTAATTCACCATTTATTGGGATTCCAGATAAAATTAAATTTTTTCCGTCATCAAGATGCTCTACACCGACTTCATGTGCGCAATGTCATTTGCGGCAAAGACCTGAAACCCAGTTTCCAAATCAAAACTGGCGTTAAAAGCAAAGGATGTCTGTTATCTCTCTACTCTTCATCCTATGGGGTATTGATTGGCTAATGAAGGAGACTTTACCAAAAGGCGTCAGTAGAGGCTTACAGTGGACCTTCGCAGAACCACTAGAAGAACCTTGACTTTGCTGATTGACATTGGATCTCCCTTTGCACAACGACACCAGGCGTATACAAGGGCAAAAGAACGGACACACCCTGGGACACACTTGGGAAACAGATCTTGGAGCTCAGCATTGAATGACCAACTAAGACCTAAACTCCATGAAAGTCAATTCCAGGAAAACAAATCCAACCAGTAACGGATTCAACAACAACAACATTCAAGAATGTATAAGAATTTGTATACCTCGGCAGCAACAACTTTCCACCGACGGAAACGCAGAAAAGTGGACGTAAACAACAGGAATTTCCAAAGACCAGAGGAAGCTTTTGCGGTTTGGGCTAAGGAACATTCTGGAAATCCATCTGAGCTCAGTATCAAGAACCAAGTTAAGGATTTTCAAAGAGCAACATCCTTGGAGTCATCCTATATTGGATCTCAGTCCAGGGAAAGTGGACACAAAGCCACGTCTCGCAAGCTGGAACCGTCTTCCCAAACGAGGATGTCTTGCGCAGACTCCTCCGGATCTTCTTTGGCCAAAACACCATCTCCAACCAAGAAACTCCATCGACGAACAGGACACAACTCCGCTTATCTTTGGAAATTAAAAACGCCGGACGATGGCGTTGGATTTGGGCATTGTTAATCGGATAGATCAATGATGCCATTCACAGAGTTGCCATGCGGTGGACACCTATTGGAAGGAGAAAATGTGGACGGCCAAAAGAGACCTGGCGAAGATCAGTGGAGAAGGAGATGAAAAGACAGAAAAGGGTGGAGCTGGGGCCAGGTGCAGACATGGGCGTATGATAGAATAAGAATTGGCGGTCTTTGGTTGTCGGCCTTATGTGCATAACTCAGCACGAAGAGGATTAAGTAAGTAAGTAAAATTTGAGCAGCTTTCGTGAAACAGACAGTAGTAATGAAAACTACTTTCATAATAGTTCCATTCCCTTTGTCTTTCGAAGGAAATTTGAAAACTAAGGGCTTAACACTGGCCTGCGTAGTGAGTCACACACATCGTTAAGGGTACCTTTCACGGACAAAAAAAAACGTTCACCCAGGCCTTATTTCACATTGACATTGATCAATGGTTAAAACAAAAACAATTCAATGTTAAACGAACATTTGTAATATCCAAGACGTTGGCCAACTGTGGCGGTGTATCCTCTACGCTTTGTATTACAATTAATTTTGTATAATTTATTCATGCAAACGCTGAAACAATAACAAAGGTAACATTACACGATGCAAAATACGTCTTTTGTCCTTTTTTGTTGCGCTCCCACGTTTAACTTTTACTGTCAGTGGGTTATGTGTCTTTTATATCAAAACGCTTATATTATTATGGAAATACCATGTAACGAGGTAAGGTGAGAGCGTGCGTAGGCTTAATTAACTGCATAATTATCGCGATAATAATGATTGCCGTCTAAAACGAGATAACGGTGGGTGCGCTCCAGCAACGAAGTGGACCAAAAAACTTTCAAAAAAAAATCAGACAGTACCCTGTGGACGGCCGAACTTATGAAGTAAACGCACACTTTTTGAAGTTACCTCACCACTTTTGAAGGTAAAGATCGCCCAACTTTTAGAACGTACCTCACACTTTTGAAGCAGCTTATTCTTCCCACTTATTGATGTAAAATTGCGTAGGCCACCAACTTTTGAAGTAATCGTTTCACCACTTTTCGAAGTAAGCAATTTTTCCGGTTGTCGAAGCGTGATATACCTTCTTTTCTCACCCCCTATATTTGCGTCCTAAACGATTTGATTTGGTGCTCAAATTCATAATGTTAACCATATAATTTATAATACTCATTGATTCGGGAGAGGGGTTTGGAACAGGTTCGGTTCTTGGGGCCCCTGTGTGCATTATTGAAGTGATAAACTTGTGGGGCCCCATGTTGTCACAGCGCCACGGCTTATGTTGCCGTAAGGGAAGACCCTGAGTTAAAAACGTGCCATATAATGGGGATATACGGTTAACGTGTGTGCCATATAAGGGTCGCCTGGTTACGTCTCGTATAGGGGCACCTGGTTATGTGCCATGTATGGGGAACAGGAAAGTGAAAATGGGATATATACATGTACACATGGCCCTTGGTGTATGTGTTTATAGGGTAACGGGTTAATCATTGTGTTCCTATATATATTGAATGGGCCCCTTATTTGTGCCACAATTATTTAACGCTTTTGAATAGTGTACCAATAGGGCCATGGTTATGGCTCATATATACAATTTGTTACATGTGGCTTGGCAAGTGCGAAGTGTTACGCGTAGTAAAGTTCCATGTATATATATGGGGTTCCGTTAAATGGTGACAAGACACTGAATGGTTACCAAATGTAGTTAGGGGCCATCGTGGACGTGGTTAGGTTCCTTTAGGGGGTTATCAAAATTGTTTAATTGTATCCATACATGTGCATCATTTGAAATGTAATATTTGTGTGGCTCGGGCAGCGGTGTGGCACCCATTTAGTTGCCAGTCTGGATTTCGTATTGGCGTTATGCCACGGGACATACAACCGCCCTTTTCTTCTGGGGCCAAAATCACAACAATCGCTTTGTTCGGCCAAAGCATATGTATTATTAGTTGACTGGATAGGCCATGGAGTGATGACGTGGGTCTACCCTTGAAACAGCAATGTTACATGTATATCAAGAGTCAACTCAAACACACTCCGAGCAGTATTAACGAATTGCTTTTACACGATTTATGTTCACCTAAAGGAACTACGCCAGCAAGGGGGACCCTATGGTGTTGGTCATTCGCCAAAAATCTTGTAGACATACTAAGGAAGAACCATACTTTTGTGTGCTGTACAAATAAGAAAAAACGGCAAAGAGCAAGCCAATCATTCAGAGGGTTGACTTCAGAATCAGAGGTCTCATAGGAGTCGTTGCAGAAGAACAAGGTTGTATTCCTGGATAATAAATGTGTACCAGTCATTATTTTCATTGCAAGACCACGACTGGAAATCAACTGTCTAAATGTTAAACCGAGTTAGTACGAGGGGTGATCAAGAGTTAAATACTCATGTTGGCGTTTGAAAACGTTAATTGTTAATGGAACTTTTTTTTCTTTCACATCATTTGCAAACAACCATATACACATTATCACACACGTAAAAACCAAATATCCGCCCGTGCAAGTAATTCTTTATTGTTTGAAGCAAATGAACAATCATACACAGGCTAATATCGCGAATTACCATTATGGTTCGTCCGAGGCCTACCCTGGTTCGATTTTCAAACGACGAGAGGTATTGCAATTGAATTTGGTAATTTTTTGGTAATAACGTGGACACATTTATGAAATTACTGTTGACATTAATTTTGTTAATACCATTATCGCTTGTCAGAATCTGTGTAATACATCCATCGCTAAAGTAAAACACGTGTTTATGTTTTTTTTCCCCGGTCTTGAAGAAGCCGGTGGACATAATAGTGTTTGGTCTGTCCGTCCGTCCGTTTCAGTGTGGTCCGTACGGGGTCTGTGTGATGCGGTTTTTCGGTTCCGTTTAGGACGTTTGAAACCAGTTACTCCAAACCAGCGGTAGGGGCCATCCGTGTCCGCTGAGGCCACAATTTCTTGGTTTATTTATATTTTCATTATTTTTGTGCATATCTTATTTGTTATCCAAATAAAATGGAACCTTACCCGATTTATGATTTGTTAACTAAAAAAGGTCGAGGAATTGTTTGAAATGCCTGGATATACGTGTACCCGAGTTATTTTGCCAATTTGCGCAGAATGTCCAAATGTGCAGTTTTCCGAAAGTTTCACTATTTTTTTTCAACGAATTTGTAAACGTTAGTCTTAACACTTAACATGTATTTCCTAAAACTTCTTTGGATCTGATTAGTGGAAACACATTAAATCGTTGGATTACAAGTTTTTGTCTTTAGTGTACGTAATCAAAGGCATATAGGAAAACCTATCAGGTTATCTATATATAGACTTATAAGAGAAAACCAATCCTACAATAGCACATGTTTGCGGCATATCTTTACTGTAGTGTCTAAACGAATATGTGTTTCATAGACTGTGTTGCATGCATTTTTTTCAACTTCAGCCACCAATGTACAGAAGTTCCTTGGGCGTATTGGAACCATTCGAACACATACTGTCATACAACAAGGGTCAAGGGGAGTCGGGGTGGTCATTCGCAGCTTCAAAACGAACCCGTTAATAAAACTGGTTGTTGTGGGCCCGAATGTATCAAATCCGCCGTTATAGTTATGAGCGGAATTTGGTCCAACGGACTTCCACGTCTATGTAAATGTATAATCAGTGGAAGTATACAATTTTATAATAATATGAGGAAACAATCCAGAAATACAGGAACTTCTGTCCAACATCCGGTTCCGTCCTCTGCCCGCCGGTTCATGCATCTGGTTCGTTGCTCCCGGTATCCCAAAAATCTTTTTAGCTTATTTAGTATTGAAGGAGGTATTATATTTTGAGAGAAGGCGGTGATTCGTATTTACAGAGCAACTAACGGAATTAATCGGTACCCATTTAACAGTGGGTGATACCGCTTTACAGTTTGGATAAAGTGTCTTGTTCAAAATGGAACACAAAAAAACGGGCCAGTGAGGGCTCGAAACCCACGACTTTTCGATCTTCAGTTTACCACGGCTTAAGCCATATTGAGCCACCGCGCTCCACTAAATCAATTTTTCATTAAAATGACTGATAATTATAGTAAAAAGAACCACCACCGTATGTAGTGTCTTTCCATCAGAATATGTTTATTGTTTAGGACACATTTTCAAACTGTGATTTACATTTAAAACCAAACGATAAAAAAAATAAATATTCGCCCGGCATGGACGAAAATCGAAACACGACGTACCATCACGGCGACCTGGGCTCACCTCCTATATATAAACTAACTTGTTTACCTTGAAGTGTCTGGTCGCGGGTCTCGGTATGTAATATAAACCAATAACTACATTTAGACGTGGCAACTAACAACCACCCCCCCCATTTATAGTCGTTTTTTTTCTAACCAAGGAGAATTGGTTTTTAAATTCAGGTTTTGCAGTTGTCTGTCGAACAGCCATGGGGGATCGTTGTTTCTATAATTCTTCCGGAAACCAAAGGTATTTTGTTCTCTAATCTATTCCTTTTACACGAGACCATGCTCAGTGCAATTTACCAGTCTTGTTGTTAGTAAGTTGCATTTACATTACGCATGTACATATATTTTTTTGACACAATTTCAAACGTGACCCAAGTTGGAAATGGATGGCCGGGTAAGTTTAAGGTTGTTTGCGGCTTTACCACCCCCCCCCCCCCATTGGGGAAATGTTTTCACTTGGGGAAACGTTTCAAGGCCGTTTTTTTAAGCCTTACTGTTTTCGTATTTATTGTGACGTTTTGCATATTGTTTCGTTCATTTGTTCTATTTTAGGACCGTTAATTTCTTGGTGATTTATTGGGGAAACTTGTTTTTTTAAGTTTTGGTTTTTGGTATATTGTATTATTATTCTTTTTATTGTTGGTTATTCTTTTTTGTTGGGACAGTACCAAGCTGGTTGTGGGCATTTTCTTTTTGGTTTGTTGAAAAAACTTCCATAGCCACCGCTGTACCCGTGCCATAGTTATCTATGGATATCGTGTTACTGATATGTTTATCCTTGCTCTTGCTCATTGGGCCCCTTAGGGTTTATTTCTCTATTTTATTTTACCGGCAGGTTATCTCCCTTGACGATATTAAAACGCCATTTGCCAACTAAATTATGAGTTGCACCAAATATTTATGTTGCAGAATTACTCCTGGAAAAATTGGTACACGACATATCACACTTTGACGTAACTGTTACAAGTCTTGACAAATGCTAGTACATGTACTTATCGATGGCTATAAAACTTATTTCATATTTTTATGATCAGTATTAATAGTAGAGTAAGGTCGCCTAATGGGCTATTCCAGATTTAGACATAGCACTATGGCTTTCACTACCGTTACAGCCATAGACCTCACAGATACCTACTGTAGCGACTTGATTTCAAGATTTGAAATCTGTCGATTATTGTCTAAATACGCGTCTAATGGTGCTAAACCAGCAGTGCAAAGCCAGAAATTATATTAAATAGCCTGTATGAGTTATGCATCAGTCAATGTAAATCCCCGCCCCCTCCGGGGGAGGGGCGGGGCTTTACCGGGGCATACCCCGGGGCTTTTACCTTTCATGATGCCCCGCACTGCGGGGACTTTACGGGGGCTTTAACTGTTGCTAAGAAATTGAGCGGGGACATACCCCGGGGCTTTACCGGGGTTTTATCAGACTGTTATCAAGATATGTACATGTATGTTTACCTGAATACTGTTGTGTGGGAGGGGTGACATGGGTTTAAACTGTTTAATACGATCTACTTTCACTGTGGACTGTTTAAGATTGGCAAATTTTGTTTAATATAAACAAAATTGTTTTCAAATAATTCCTCTGTTTATATTGCACTGCCGTTATCCGTTATCCCAGCCCCCCCTCCCACAACACGTGGAAAATTCTGAGGACATTCCCCCCCCCACACACACTGAAGGAAAACCCAGACGACCACCCCCCCCCCCCTGGAAAGTGATTCATTACCCGACCAACCCTGGAAAATCACGAGACACCGGAGTGATTCTTTACCCAACAAACAGTGGATTCTTTACCCAACAAACCCTGGAAAATCCCGAGACCCCCCCCCCCCACTGGAAAAACCATTTCTCACACCACACACCCTCCCCATGTAAGTAAAAGTATAAAGTGCTGCATTTTATACTATTAATAGGGGGGGGGGGGTGTACTTTTTATGAACCCTGTCTCGAAGAGCCGGTGTCATATAGTGTTTTGCACCGTCCGTGTGTCCGTGCGTTAATACGGTTAAGAAGTTTGTATCATGCAAGGGTCCACTTTTGCGCTATTTAATACTATTCACACATATCCGACCTTCCTTCTACCGAGTCCGTGGGTGGTGCCAAAGGTTAGCGGCTATTTATTTGGTTACTACTATTAACAGGAACGTACCTATTTCAAAGCAACAAACACATATTTACCCTGTACTTAGTCGACCCTACTTGTCCTAACTGTCATTTGGAGGCGGAGCTAGGATGCGTCACACATGCTACTAAGATGCCCAGCACTACACGAAGTTCGGAAACAGACCTACCCGGCGTTTCGTCAAGAAATCCAAAAAGTGCTAGGAGACTCGAACTTTTACAAACTAAACATATCGGTCATTACCCAGCTGATCATCGACTGTAACGGTTTCAAAAACAACTATATCACTAAGTCAACCACCCTAGAAATAGAACGAGTAGCAGGCCAAATGTGCTACCAATTACATCTACAACGAATAAAGCTGCTTGGGTTGTAATAATGGCTTCCCATACTAATAAAAGTTCCCAGATATCTACTATTTATAAGTGACATTTTGCTCTACAACACATCATTTTCGTGCAAGATTTCACATTTAAAATCACATGGCCCCGAGTGCGGGGCATTTTACCGGGGGCTTTTACCGCCATGTTGCCCCGCAGTGCGGGGCCTTCACCGGGGCTTTACCGACCTTGCAACGAAAATATAAGCGCTCATTCCCCCGGGGAACAGCAAAATGAGCATTCCCGGGGGGGGGGGGGGGGGGGGGGGGGGGGGGGGGGGGCGGGGACTTACATTGACTGATGCATTACAATGGGTGACTTGCCTATTAAAATAAAGTGTTTATCGCTCCTTTTGTCCGACTACATAAATTGTACAAAGTTTACACGCTACTGTCGCCATTTTGCCGAAGAATTTCCGGCAGAATAAATTAACTTCCGTAATTCTGTTTTTAGTCCGGAGGCCAAAGGCCGATTTTGGGGCTTAACTTCGTTTTGAATAACTTAAGTTTTTTACTACTGATTTTGCCTATGTAGACTTTCTAGTTTTATAATCCGACTGATGCAAATCTGTTACCCTTGAGCATTTGGAGAAATCTGCATAAATTAAAGATGGCTGCCGCCAAGATATATTGTGCGATATAATTGCATACCCAGGAGGAAATTAAACCATCTAAGAGAGTATAAAGAATGTATTAACGTGTTGACACAAACGGGAAACTTTAAAATTCAATTCCTTAACAGCATATAGAAAAAATCCAAGATGGCCGCCAAACATTTTACATACTTTCACTAATTCGTCATATCAAAGAATATACGTTTTTTAATTATGTGTTTAAAACAATGAATGTGTGTTTTTTGTAACTTTGATTTGTGAAATTATATACTAATCTATATAACACAAGTCCAAGATGGCAGCCATATATGAATATATTACAATGTACTTGCAACCGTATCTTGAAATAAGAAACACTATATACTTGCAATCATATCAGAGCGAATTTGCATACCAATATTGTATTTAGGTATATAATTATTCCAATACATTGGGTATGTATTTAGACACATGTTTGAATCGCATTAGTCCAAGGTGACCACCAAATATCAAATTACCTGACAACTAACTTGTGTAGTAAATAGCTTTTGTAATTACACCTTGATATACACCATTAGACAGCATCGGCAATAAACGTAAGTCTAATATGGCCGCCGGATATGAATATAGTAACTTATAATAGTAATACAATTATATTATAATATAAGATTTAAACTCGTGCATTCAGTTAGATATTTTGATATTGTTTTGTCTTGTCTTGTCATTACATAGCAGCATTCATACTTCTATTGTTGGCAGGGAGATATATTGTACTTCCCAATTTGCAAAAACACCAGATGTCGTTGTTTATATCATTGGCTCCAAAAACGCAAATGCTCAATGTGATTTACTGTGCAACATCGCATGAAATGGCTCCTCTAGATAGTGTCATTAACAACTTGAGTGTCTGGATATAGCAATTGAATAAGTACAAATGGATGATACGTCTATATATTTCTGTAACAATCGGCGACTACGTACAATAACATAGTTCAGCCATCCAGTAGCTTATTCCAGTTTCTGGCTACCATTACGTGCTTTCAACCCACTTAGTACAACCACATAGCTGATAGTATTGGCCACATGTTTTCTTTCTGTGAAAGTAGTCAGTTTCCACAAAGCGGCTGTATGCACATAATGGTTGATGTACACCACTTTAATATCACTTATTACTTTGTAAGCTGCAAGTAATTGATGTGTTTTCAGACCGCTATCGCCGATGTAGAGCAACATATTTATATGATGAGATAAAGTATGTACACATGTACATCAATTTTCTCTGTGTATTGTTTCAAAGATAAGCAATACAAATACTTTATTTTTGTCGAATTATTGTGTAGTTATATGCCATTTAATGAGTTTTACTTATTTAAACATATGACAGAATTCAGCACCTGTGAATGCATATGATATGTAAAAACTAAGACATGACGCCGTCAGTATACATACATGTGGATCAAAGAAAACAACCGTAATCACAAATATAATAATTTCGATAAGAACATGGAGATGCTATATATTAAATACCACAGGTAGGACACAGCTAATACAAATGTAATTGATATTATATGACAGACAATCTAGTTGTGCCACTACTAAATACCCACGGTAGCAAAAACGATTATAGTACATGCAGACAGCAATACACATGGTACACACATATATAGAACGTGACAAACTTCAAAGTACCATAATATGGATATGAGGCATACATTATTCACGCTATTTGATAGACTAATATGAAAATGCTGTTTGTGTCATCATAATTATATCATTGTTTTCTTATAGTTATACTTACAATATTAGCTTTCAATTACGGAAACCGATACATTTTGTGTAATTAATATCTTTTTGTGTACAGTATACATGCATTAATAATGTTTGATTCATCATTGCCTTGTATAATACTGTCCTTTTCACTTATGATGGAGAGGTTTGCGGGAGAAATTATATGGTGTTTAATCAGGTTCAACCACCCAACTGGACTGTTTTGACAATACCAAAGCGGCATCCTTGTTGTCATGTCTTCGTGTATTGCACTTCAATATGATTGTTTTTTTTTTAATGTTTGGACTGTTGGGTAATAGTTGTTGTCCATGTATACTGCATCTCTAGAGCCTAGATTAGCCATATATTTATTTCCTTTGAAATGTAATATTTAATCATTACACGATATGATTGCCATTGCGAGGTAATGTATCTTTATATATACGTCTGCCATATATATAAGTATCTAAGAGATATATTTACTTATAATCCTAGTAATTATACTGAGCAAAACTAGAAACGTCCCTCCATGTTTAAGGAAAGATTCATCAAAAACCAAAAGGGTTACTTTTAAAAATCAAAATGGAAAAATAAGTTCATTCATTTCTGTATCAAAGCCAATAAATTGCATTTGGATATCTTGTTAAATATTCGAGAGATAACCGGCCAAGGGCGGTAGGGGTCAAAATCAAAAATCACAAAAACTCAGAAATGTGTTACTTAATGTTTAGAGATGGAATTTCAATAAGTAATGTGGCAAATTCAGTAAATCTCGTTAGTACCGAGTGTGGCCACCATTTGCATGAATGCATGCAATGATCCTACGCCGCATCGACGTGACGTAACGCAATACCAGTGCGTTGGGCAAATTCCTCCAATCCCGTTGTAACGCCCGTGTAAGATCGCGAACATTGTCAATCTGATGGTTAGCTCGTGCTTTGCGGCCCAGCTCATCCCATATGTGCTCAATGGGATTGAGATCCGGGGAGACCGCGGGCCATGGCATGACGTCGACGTTGTTTTGCTGTAAGTATTGAGTGGTGACCCTGGCTACGTGAGGGCGGGCATTGTCGTGCATCAATGTCACACCAGGACCATGCTGACGGATAAATGGTAAGGCATGTGCATTTAGCACATCTGCAACATAACGTTGTGTATTGATGTTGCCCTGTACAACAACCAAATCTGTCTTCCGGTTTCCCATGATCCCACCCCAGACCATTACGCTCCCTCCCCCAAACCTGTTCTTCTCAACAATGCAACAATCGGTGAATCTTTCATTTGTACGCCTGTATACCCGTAATTTTCCGTCAGCATGACTAACTGTGAACCGAGATTCATCGGTGAACAAAACTCGGTTCTAGTCAGCCCTTCTCCAGTTCAGATGACGTCGCGCCCATAACAGTCTGGCAGCACGGTGACGTTGGGTCATTATCTGACCAGTGTACGGGCGGCGTGCCCGGATTGGTTGGGCGTTACGACGTAACCGGTTGCGAATGGTCTGCCCTGAGACACCGTATCGCCTAACAGTGACTGTGGCTGCCAATCGACGTTGACGTAAGTGCGTCAACGTAATGTAACGATCGGCTCTAGCCGTCGTTACACGAGGCCTACCAGGTCGCTGCCGGTCGTGAACAGCCCCAGTCTGCTGGTACCGGGCTGCAAGACGATCAATCGTCTTCCGACAGCAACCAAACCGAGGCCCGACCGCCCTGGCGGCCATCCCACCCGCAAGCATCCCAATTGCCTGATTTCGCTCGTTTTCGGAAAGCCGTGGCATATCGAAAACAGTGAAAAATTAAAAATGTTTTTTAATTTTCCGAATAGCCCCTATCGCATGAATGGTACGACATGAACTGAATCACCTTATCGATGACAAGTATAGCGTGCACGTGCAAAAAGTGGAAATCAACGTTCCGGTCACTGGCCGCTATGTAAACCGTGTGTATCGGCTAAACTCTACACGATCGTATTCTGAACATCGCCACGGTTTAAAATACATGTACTTTGAACATGTGGTACATACATAGACAGAGCTACACCGGCTATAAAACAGGGACGTTTCTAGTTTTGTTGAGTATATATGCAATTTGTTCAATATAAGGCAACATTATTTTTATAGTTGGCGGCCATCTATGATTTCTGCTATTGGTAGTTATCTAATTGTATTCCTAAGTTAGTAAAAACGTTCATAGTATACATAACTTCAGTACTTTTATTCCAATTTACTACGATATGACATCGATGTGCAATTATATACTTAATTATTATTCTCTGTGATGATCGTCATGGGATAATTTCTGTATATATGGCGGCCATCTTGGACTTTCGCTCTTCACAAATGTGTCTAGTTACTATCAAATTTATAAATTTACTGTAAGTTTATCATGTCAATATATCCAAGATTAGTATACATGTTGTTTTCATATGGAGTGTATGTGGGAGCAGTCATATACAAAATATCATGTTACGTTTGGCGGCCATGTTGGATTTTTACCATTTAACAGTGAATTGAAATTTAATGTTGATCACTTATCTCGATAAGTCAAGTAAATCCACTTTATGCTGTTAATGTATGCTAATACCTCATGTGGAAACAACTATATATGACACACTATAACTGTTTGGCAGCCATTTTGGATTTATGCAAATTTCTCAAAATGATCAAAGATGACATAGTGTCATCAGTCGGATTCTTGATGTTGATGATCTGCGCAATCAAAATCGCCAATAAAAAAAATAAAATTATTCCAAATAAAGTTAAGCTCCTGCATGGAACGTGCCAAACACTTGGTTGCCAGACTATCTGACATCTGAGCGGGAAACCCCCACATACGTCAATCGATTTCATTTGTCGGTTACTTTGCAGATTTCCGATATTGTACCTCGGAAAAAAAAATGGCGACGGTGATAAACTGAACGTGTTATGCACGCTGTTTTACAAAGAAATGTTGATAAATAACTAGTAAGGAAAGTAGTTGCATATAAATTATGAATGAAATTTGGTGTATTAATATTATTTAAACGTACATGTATTGTCAGATGATTTCGGTATCGCTACAGTTCACGAAGGTGTCTAATCATGCGCGTATTCGTATCGAGTATTCGAGTTTATTTAGAGTTCGCTATGTGACCCAATGGGATGGAAGCCAGTCTCTATAGCAAAGAAAATAATAAATGAAAAAAAGTCAGATAATGAAAAATAGAGTTAAACATGATATAGAGACATGCATGTTAGTCTATTCCAGATTATCCATACCGTACCCCCCCCCCCCCCCCCCCCCCCCCCCCCCCCCCCCCCCCCCCCCCCCCCCCCCCCCCCCCCCCCTAAAATAAAAGAAGGATTTATTTCTGTCCAGGGGGGAGGGGGGTATTTCAGCTGGGGATTTGTCCAGGTGGGTCAATTTGGTTTGTCCAGGGGGGTCAAATGTGGTTTGTCCAGGGGGGTCAATTTGGTTTGTCCTGCGGGGTCAATTTGGTTTGTCCAGGGGGGTCAATTTGGTTTGGTTTGAGGGGGGGGGGGGGTAAAGAAGGGGTTGTTCAGGGGGTGTAAAGAAGGGGTTGTCTAAGGGGGTCAACAATTTGGTTTGTCCTGGGGGGTCAATTTGATTTGTCTGGGGGTGGTAAAGAAGGGGTTGTCCGGGGGGTGGGGAATCAATTCGATTTGTCTGGGGGGGGGGGTGGGGGGTAGAGATGGGTTTGTCCGGGGGGTCATTTGCTGTTTTGTCCAAGGGGGGTTACTTGTAATAAAAACTCATTCTTTAGGGGGGGGGGGGGGGGGGGGGGGGTTGGGGGTGGGGGTACAGATATTTTCTGGAATAGCCCAATTCCGACATGGTCCTAATTTCGACACACTTCTCAGCAGGCATTTCACCATTCAATACTATTGAATTTTGATAGGTGAAATGACGTTGAAATTCAACGTTGAAACAACGTCGCCTGCTAACGCCGAATCGACGTTGAAGTTAGATAGTTCCATTAGTTCCATTAATTTTTTTTTGTTAAAAGCAAACTCTCGCTTGATTTTTGATTTAGATCGATTAAGCTTTCAGAAAAAATAGGGTGGCAATTTCTTTGAACACAAAATGGCTGCCAAATTCAAAATGGCCGCCATGACTAACAAATATAGAGGAACACTAACTGTACCACATATAGTTGTAATACAAATTGTTTTTAACTCTATACTATAGTCATACCCACTTTTTGGGAAAGAAATGGGTATATTGTTTTCGTCCATAGTGTCCGTCTGAGTCTGTCCGTCCGTTACGTTTCTTGTAACTCGAACAACTTTTTCACTTTAATACCTACGCGTCTGATATTTGGTATGTAGCCTCGTTATGATGTGCAGATGCGCAGAGTGTATTCGGATTTTTGATCTGACACTCCGTCATGGATTATCTCCCCACTTTCAGACTTAGAATTTCACTATTTTTCCTTGTAACTCGAAAAAAAAATTCACCTTAATACCTACGCGTCTGGTATTTGGTATGTAGCTTCGTTATGATGTGCAGATGCGCAAAATGAATTTGGATTTTTGATCCGAGGCTCCGTCATGGATTATCTCCCCCTTTCGGACTTAGAATTTCACTATTTTTCCTTGTAACTCGAAAAACTTTTTCACCTTAATACCTATGCGTCTGATATTTGGTAGTCTGATATTTGGTATGTATCCTGATGTGTGTATTGAGATTGCCATTTTGAGAGAATGACATACCACAATAACTACATATATGTGGCTGTGGCTGGTCGTTGTGAATATACATATGCCTATTCAAGTCCTTGACCAGTGAGAACTTCTTGTCGCAAATGTTACATGTATATGGCCGTTCTCCAGTATGAATCTGCGTGTGTTTGGTGACATCTGACTTTGTAGCGAATCTCTTTGTGTGATAAGATGTTGTTTTGCAGTGAATTTATTATTACAATAGTTACATATATGTAGTCGATCGCCGGTGTGGATGAGGATAAGTCTCTTAAGGCTACTACCGTCGGAGAAAGTCTTGTCACAAACACTACATTCATATGGCCGTTCGTTGGTATGAATCATTGTATGCGTGATGAGATTCCCCTTTGCAGTGAATGTCCTATCACAATAATTACATGTATGTAGTTTATCCCCGGTGTGGATGAACATGTGTATCCTGAGATTGCTACCGTCGGTGAATGTCTTGTCACAAACACTACACGCGAATGGCCATAATCCAGTATGAGTCCTGGTGTGTCTGTTGAGTTCTGCATTTATAGAAAACTTCTTATTACATTGACTACATGGATGAGGTCGTTCTCCGGTGTGAATGAGCATGTGTCTTTTCAGGTTGCCAAGTTGAGAAAACGTCTTGTCGCAAACACTACATACAAATGGCCGTTCCCCGGTATGAATTCGAATGTGAGCGGCGAGATTTCCCTTCCCGTAGAATGTCTTGTTACAATAAATACAGGGGTGAGATCGCTCTGCGGATTTAGCCGCCATGGCTTACGTCAGACTCTGTTTATTAATGATGCTCATCTAGCAAACGTGACATTTATATGGTCGCATTATCTGTGAGTTAAACGGTTGCCCGTATGTGTCAATAATGTGTTTCCTCTAGTAATACTGGTTCACCCTGTCCGTTCGTCCATTCATTCGTCCGTCCGTCCGTCATAGATTCCCTTCCGATCTGTATCTCTTTCATTACTTGGCATAGGCTATCGAAACCCGCAGGCTACGATCATCATTACATAAGTGTGTGTTGCAAAACACGTGCACGTCCCTCCGATGTACAGGTCTTGGATCATGGTCACGGACAGGTGATTCGCACCACATTCCAACCATTCCCTTTGTGGTCTGTATCTCTTTCATAGGCTACTGAAACTCCTTGGCTACCATCAGCATCACATAAAGTTGTGTGTCGCGAAACAAATGTCCGTCCCTCAAGATCACGGACAAGATCATCGCCAAATTCCAAAAACATATCTTCCGGTCTATATCTTACACATTAGTTGGCCAAGGCTACTGAAATTCGCTAGCTAGATTCATCATCACAAAGATGTGTTAGGGATCAAATTTACAGCGCTCCGACATTCTTTTTGATAATGACGTAGGAATTGCTGTACATGGTTGGCGCGGGGGGGGGGGGGGGGGGGGGGGGGGGGGGGGGGGGGGGGGGGGGGGGGCAGCGCCCTCGCTTACTGGATATTGCAGTTCTGATCTCATATGAACAATTTCTGTCATGTTTTGGTGGGATTAAGCGCTATTGACGTCAGCACATTGGACACTAGTTTTGAAATTGAATATTAAAGTTGTTGTCCCTTACTTGACGTATGGCGTAAAACATTATTGTTTAAAACGAATAAGTGTATACTACTGATTCCGCTGCTTTAATACATAAAACTGGTATGTAGAGAAATTCATGGCGAGAAATCACATAATTGCTGTTTCCTCGGGTTCAAATGGACAGATAATCTTACTGAATAAGCATATATAATATATATTGACATACACATATGCGTAACCAGACGCCACAAACACTGAAAGTTGAGTCAAATCTTGGAATATGCATGTGGCGAGGCAAATGCCGGGATTTACGAGTCACTGCAGTGACTGTGGTAAATTCCTTTACTATGTATGTAATTCAAATTTCTATCGCCCACTAATAATCGTAAACCAGCTGAAATAGTTTCAGTAGTATACACTTATTCATTTTAGACACTAATATGTGTTACGCCATTTGCTTTTGGAAGTAAGGGACATCAGCTTTAAGGTCAATTTAACCTGTAAGTATCGGGCTATTTTTTCAATGTTTTAAATGTGGTTTCTATGTCTTTCTCCAGTATATATGATAGTGTCTTATCTTTTCAGTCTCATGTAGCAAATCATTTTGAATGCACTGTTTATTATTTCGAATTTACGCCTTTTGCCATGAGCCGGCAAATGTCTTATGCCTCTCTTTAAATAAATACACCACCCTTCAGTAAAGTAGCATATCTGATAAATGTCTGGTTAGAATGTTATAGACCGTGAATAGAGCGCCGTGCCTTTTTTCGTAGATTCATGGAGTGTCGGGATAACTCGTGTGTCTACACCAATTCCCCACTAAAATAGGATTGTATGGGATTATCGACAAAAAATATTGCTATCTTGTTCCAGGTAATTGAAGATGGTCAGCATGAAGATGGTCACAGCTTTGGTCATCCTGTCTCTACTTGGAACTGGTTTACTGATTCATGCAACTAAACATCCTCTCGATGATAAATCGTATAGCTTGCTCCTCCAATTAGCAAAGTCCGGTGGTAAAATATATATTCCAGTTCAGGAACGAACACGTTTTCACAGATCAGTCTTACTTAAGTGGTTCAGATGGAAGCACGATTTGAAAGTTGTTGGTGATATACTGTACTTGAGGGGTAAAAAGGTCATGAAGAAGGAAGGTGTGGCCAAACAAGTTATGTTATCGTTTAAATCCAAAGGAGCAGGTGTAAGAACTGTCACCAAGAGGCTGAAGCGTGATTGTTCCGGAATAAGTGAGCATCGTGTCAAAGACATATTGGGCAAATCCAAGATATATCAGCGTTTAAATGCTAAATTTTGCAACCGTCCTAGACTTACCCCAATAACAGCCAAAGAAGTGATGGAGCGCGTTCAGATTGATTTGGTGTTCCTGCCAGTCACTAACGTTGGAACTGAACGATTTCGATATGTACTTTCCGTAATTGACGTTTTCAGCCGATACACATTTCTGAGACCCCTTGCTTCAAAAAATAGCTATGAAGTCGCCAGTGAACTTCAGAACGTATTTCGTCTTTATGGCCCACCACGGATTGTTCAAAGTGACCGTGGGTCAGAGTTTAAAGGAAAGGTTACGAAATTGTTACAAAAACTGAATGTTAAGGCGGTCTGTAGTAGAGCGTATCACACACAAAGCCAGGGTAAGATAGAACGATCTCACAAAATGCTTCGAAAGAAACTTCTATATGAGTCTATGAGAACACATGGCATCAATTGGGTTGAAAAACTAGGTGATCTAGAAATGAGTATAAACAACGATCCAAAGGAGTGTTTAGCTTGGTATTCGCCCTTCGAGGTATGGCAGACAACACAACTCAAACATAAACTGCGATGATCCTCGCCTCGGGTATCTATCTTGCACGGTGAAACTGACCAAGAGAGATGCCAGAGAGTAAGGAATCGTATACGAGGTAAAGCCGCAAAAGCATCAAAACGACTGGCTGACCGAATGATAAATTCAGCCCTAAAAATTGGCTCACAAAGGGTGTATGACATAGGAACTCGTGTGCTAGTGAGAAAGTCAAAACGTTCTATAATGTCATCTAAACTTCACGTCCTTGATGGAGTCGTTGTTAAACGCAATTTAAAAGCATGTACATACAAAGTAAGAATGGTGCCAGGACATGAAACAAAATGGTTTTCTGTCAGTGACATTGCCAGCTGCACCAAAGCTGATTCTTCCAAGAATAAAGTCAAACCACACTCATGTAGGTACTTAGCCCGTCAGAAGTACTACCACGTGTTGACACATGAAGACCGTGTCAGTGCATTTACAGATATGGGCTTCAGCGTCTCACTGAACCCTCCTGGAGATGGTAACTGCCTTTTCGCCGCATTGGCTGACCAGTTGAATATGATCGGCATACATAGATCGGCCAGAACACTGAGGAGAGCCGTAACTCAAAACATGAGAGACAATATGTTTACTGGTGATGGAACTCCCCTACAATTATGCATTCCACATGAGAATATACACAGGTACATTGAACGTATGGCTTGAGAAGGAACTTATGGCGACCATTTCCTTTAAAAAAAATATCTTGGTATTCACTAAAGCTTACTAGTTAACATTAGAGATGTGCGATATAGTACATGTACGAATTGTGTATGGTCAGACTAAATTGTATGTTGTTATTAATGTATAAGTTTACTTAGCTCTTTCAACATCCATATATAGTGTCATCATGTGTAAACAGCGCAGATCCAGACGAGCCAGTTTGTAACGGACCGTCTGATCTCCACTATTCTGTAAATATTTTTTTATATTTGAAACAAAAACTTAACTTTTCCTAAGAATGGAATTTTTGAAAATAAGCATGGAACCAACGAAATTGCACATAACTTAGGTTGGAACGGTCCATGTCAGCCAGCTACTTTGGGTTGAAAGGGTTAATGCGATTTTACAAAAGATGCTGCCACTACCTGTGCCACTGTACCTGGTTTACATCCTGGATCTGTAATATGTGCATTGTGCCAAATCATATTTGAGATTACATAATTTTAAATTTACAAAATGTGTTGTAGTAAAAACACTTACTGTTTTTGTTTTATTTAGTCCCAATCATGAGATAATAGGCCAGCTTTCTACACTGATCACAAATGTCAAGGTTTCAAATGCATCGTAAATGTAAACTGACTTTCAAGAGAGCTTCCCGGTGCTGCCTCAAAGTTGTTTTCATCCACTGTTACGCCGACTTGTTAAGTACCTCACCACATGTGATGTAAATATCACACACTTAATAAGTAGACGATGTTTACACACTTTCTTTCAAAGTACTTCCAAAGTAGGCGATATTACTTTAAAAGTGGTGAGCTACTTCCAAAGTAGGCGATATTACTTTAAAAGTGGTGAGCTACTTCCAAAGTAGGCGATATTACTTCAAAAGTGGTGAGCTACTTCCAAAGTAGGCGATATTACTTCAAAAGTGGTGAGCTACTTCAAAAGTAGGCGATATTACTTCAAAAGTGGTGAGCTACTTCAAAAATCGGCGTCACCACTTTTGAAGTAAACATCACCACTTTGGAAGTAATGTGAGGTCTCCACTTTGATATACTTCGAAAGTAGGCGATATTACTTCAAAAGCGGTGAGCTACTTCCAAAGTAGGCGATATTACTTCAAAAATGGTGAGCTACTTCCAAAGTAGGCGATATTACTTCAAAAGTGGTGAGCTACTTCAAAAGTGGGCGATTTTTACTTAAAAAGTGGTGAGGTACTTTTGAAGCAACGATCGCCCACTTTCGAAGTAATATGAGGTTTCCGCTTTTGAAGTACTTTACACTATAAACGTTTCACCACAATAAACAATGTAAACCACATTGTATATAGCTTTGACCACAGACGGGTAAAAATCTAACGAAAACAAAACTTCTCAAAACGCTCCCATTTGGTGTAATTGGACATATTTTAGTGTTTTTAACAATTTTTGACAAATCCCCGCGCTGTTTGCCTGTGGCTTTGACATGATGTTATTAATGCTTTAGAGTGAATTACTCCTCAAGAACATTACGATATTCTCTCCAGTATGTCAAAAATAATATGGAACATTCTGAGAAAGACTGTCCATAAGCAATCAAACGAATTTTCTCTCCTGTGTGAATTGGTGTCTTTGTTCTGGTAAACCTGCGAGTACGACTATTCACAAACCATCACATTAATGTAGCTTCTAGTGTGTGCATCATGACCTGAGGGTGAAATTAAATTACCGTGGATTGAGCACAGGGCGGTAGCGGACCATTATAGCAACGCTTATATGAAATATGAAGCTGATCCGTGAGACAACACATACATTATAAGACATTTACTTGAACGTTAACGTTTTGGAAGAACTAGTCTAGATATGCGACCCTGTGCTTGGCGGGGGCGTGACAAACGCGAATTTGGCACAGGGCGGTAGGGAACCATGAGAGCAATGCGTATATGAAATGTGAAGCTGATCCGTGAAAGAAAACGGAAATTATAAGATATTTACCTGAGCGTTAAAGTTTTGGAAGAACTAGATATGTGACCCTGTGTTTGGCGGGGCCAGGACGAGCATGTATTTGGCACCGGGTGGTAGAGGACCATTAGAGCAATGTGTATATGCAATATGAAGCAGATCGGTCAAAGGATGAAGAAATTATGAGACATTTACACGAGCGGTCACACTAAATGCCCCCTCCACTATTGTGGTGGGGCATAATGATGCATCTAATAACGGACCAAACGCTAAATCACCGAAATGTATCTGATGAAAAGCAAACAGCGGAATCAGGTAATTAATAAGCGTGTGTGATGCTATAAACTTTCCACTAGTATACACAGCCTAAAATGCATTTTATTTAAGAAATAAACAACTCCCCAGAGGTGTTGATACACCCAGATAAATACCGTGTGGGCGGAGCTTGAACAAAATGAATTGGAGGGCGCCAATCCGAGGTTTTAATTTAATTTCAAGATCCAACCATGTCGTAAGTGTATACATGTATATCTCTCCCCAATAGCCATATGTTTCGTCGTTTTTGATACTTCAAGTGGTAAAATGATTACTTAAAATATATGTAAAAAGGGTATATCAGCTTCGACATCCGGAAAAATTGTTTACTTCAAAAGTGGTGAACGATTACTTCAAAAGTGGTGGCCTAGCATTTTACATCAATAGTGGGAGATAAGTTGCTTCAAAAGTGGTGACCTCGCATTACTTCGAAAGTGGGCGATATTACTTCAAAAGTGGTGAGGTACTTCAAAAGTGCGATCTTTACTTCAAAAGTGGTGAGGTACTTCAAAAGTGGGCGTTTACTTCATAAGTCGGCGTCACAACCCCCCAGTGCCCCCCAGTGCCAGTGATTTATATTTCAAGTTATACTGTAATACAGCGTCACAACCCCCCAGTGCCCCCAGTGCCAGTGATTTATATTTCAAGTTATACTGTAATACAGTAAGCTATCATTTTATCTAATTATAGGCGAATAGTAATATGGCTGAGAATGGAAAACAAATAAGTCAAAGCTGATTTTGTTTTCATGAAATGTTCAGAATAGCAATTGTAATAACATATAAAAAATCCTCATGAATCCCACTGGAGCTTAAGTCGTCCGTCCGTCCGTCCGTCCCGTCCGTCGGTCCGTCCGAGCAAACGAGAGCTACATTGTGAGGTTAACCACACAGTGATGGACTTGTTAAGAGATGCTTATTTCGTTTTTAACCCCGTTATGAATTGCTCTTGTGGGGTTATTTTGTCTTGTTTTTTATGCCAAGTGATAAGTATTCATAAGCACATGTATGAATGTCAGAAGTTCAAGGTCATATTAAGGGAAGTGTTGATGTGTGGCATTTGTCTAGAAGTATGATGTATTGACATATTAAAGTAATCCATCAAGGGATATAGAAGATATGACAGAAATGAGAAGCTCCGGCGAACGTCTTTATGTGGGTAAAAGTTCAAAGTTGTCATGGTCGAAAGGTCAAGGTCAGATTAAGGGCAGCATGAATGTGTGGCATTTGTCCACAAGTATACTGTGTTGAAATATTTAAGTAATCCTTCAAGGGATATAGAAGTTATAACAACATTTCGAAACTCCGGCGAACTTCTTAATGTGCCGGACACACAGTCTAAACACTATATGCCTCCGGCTCTACCGAGACAGGGGGCAAACAACGTCCACCTACGAACACGTCGATTCCCCTCCGTGTAACAAATACTCCCAGTTTCACCCAATAACCAGTGTGTACTGATCTCAAGGGAACGGCTGCCAAACATGCCATCAGTTTAGTATATCATCATGATCACGGTCCTGTGGAATTATCAGGGGAGATGTCAGTTCAAACCGCCAGTTGTGTCATCATCTATCTGGGCCAGTAGAGAGAGAGAGAGAGAGAGAGAGAGAGAGAGAGAGAGAGAGAGAGAGAGAGAGAGAGTAACCAAGTGGTAACTCGTGATACCTGACCAAGGTGTGACCAGGCTTGATCCTGTTCAGACTACACCACGCATGCGGCTTTTGATATGGGGGTACACTGTTCATAATGTTGCTCCTGATCAGTACGAGCGTGTTCATTTACGGATATGGAGCTTCACTAACCTTACGTACAGACATCATCCCCTTTTTTTCTGCGGAGTCGTAATAATTATTAATCTGGTACTGAAATAATCTCTCATCGTCGATAGTCAATAACCTGTTTCACGTACACATAGTTACTGTGCCTTTGCAGACCGTTACCACCGGTCATAGTCTCGATATTATAATCCACTCCCGCACATCAGTATGTGACCTCAGAGAATGAACGATTATTATTATGATGACATTTAACCATTTCACCCTACATAGCTTACATGGATTCGTCCATAATGAATTTTAGATGATTCCATATATTGAACAGGTTGTGGCTGGGCTCCAACAGCATATGTTGTAATATAGGGAGACCTATTTGTGTTCGTCCATTCTTTAGATATGATATTTTCATGCAAATAAACATTCATTTACCATTACCGGACGTGTTAATTGACATTATTATACTGTTTATTTGCAACTTGAATTGACACTTTGATATCATGGGCAATAACCGTGATTCCTTAAATTGTTAACGAAAACACATATTGATTCTCTCTATTTATTTGTTGTGTACAATGATGGTTTCGACATACGTTAAACGGATGATTCAAATGTATTTATATATTTATCATATATGTAATGATGATTTAAATAAGTAGTGGAGTTTTACATAGAAAACAAAGCTTAGTCCGATGATTATGTCCGGTCCCTAAATTATGTTCGCTCATTTATAAATGCACGCACGCATGGTACGGCTGTACTCAAATACACACACTTCATAGTGGATATCCATCGATATTTCATTGCCAGAGACGATACCGCGGTTTATTTGATGTCGATATCAATATCAGTGAAATACTGCGATGTGATAAATAGAGAATAGTAGGTTAGTGCCGTGAATGGGAAAAATATCTGGTAAGGCTTAGGGAACGGGATGGGCGAGGCTCTGCCGAGCACATCCCGTTTCCGTGCCGCGCCAGATATTGTTCCCATTCACGGCACTAACCTACTATTCTATTTATCCCGTCAACACCTACAAATGGTTTTAAAATGCTAAAAAGTAACCACAACCACCGCATATATTCATACGCGGTGATTAGGTCGTATTGACAGGATATCAAAAATGTTTCACAGCACCGTGTTTCACGGCACATACGCACTGTGTTGAGGGGATAAACATGATAAATACGACAACTTCCATATCGCTTAATGTTGAGATGTACCTGTCATACTTTTAGCTGTAAATAATGTATTGTAACAATCATGCAGACTTTGTCGCGCGTTTGTTTGTGTGTGTTTCTGTCCTTCAGAAAATTGGGTTTGTTTTGTTTACCCGTTTGGCGGGTTAATCAATGGCTGTGGCCACCAAATTTGAATTAATTTCGCACGTGTGTAATTTTAATAAAATCGCTGGTTTGTATTTTATGTAGCTACGCTGATGCACACTTTAACCGTCGTAGATTCAGAAGACAATAACAATTTATGTTCAGGAGTCACTGAGAATGCTGAGAAGGTGAATCAGATTGTTGGTGTTCATTAATTTTAGGTGCACCAAATCTCTTCGCCACCTCTCCCTTCTACTCGGCTCTTACGAGCAACAGGGGATACCATTCACATCGATGAAGAATTACAAACTGAATGAATATTGCACAATAAAATTGACCAACCCCACATACACGACACTTTTATTGACCAGCCGTAAACAAAAAGCAAATACATTTGCATTCTTCAATATATTGCGCAGACAGTCAATATCGCCCACAAACGGTCAATTTTATTGAGGGGAATATTATGGAATATTACGTGCTACCCAGTGGTTTACTGTGATTCTAGAGGGATTTATTTCCTTGAAGGAAATATTTCCTCTCAGATGTTCGCGAGACGTAATTGACGTCATGTTTTGACGTCATTTCCGGCGAAGAAACAATTCATACGCTAACGTCAAAATTGTCAATTGTGACAACGTTATAAGCTGGTCTAAGGACAAATTTCACATTTTTTCGAGGAGCATGTAATATACAATTTATTCCGCTACCATTTTGAAATACCGGATTTATTTCCCTTAGCATGCTCCGCACTCGTTTCTTTATCGGATGTCTCGGGAAATAAATCCCGTATTTCAAAATGGTAGTGGAATAAATTATATTTATCTCCCCGAGGAAGCAATATCTCCCGAGGCGATAACCAAAGGTGATATTGTTTTTGAGGGGAGGTAATCCACAATATTTCCCTCAACCAAGGCCGGTATTTACTTTTATTTAATTATGCCGAAAACAAATATGATGACATCGTCATCGGCCAGGAACAAATGTAACGTATGCAAATATCGTCGGCATTACCACTGCGTCACGACGTCTCGGGAATTTTCGGCTAACGCGAGGTTGATATTGTAATTTATCTCAACACAGTTTCGTGAAACACGGTGCCGTGAGACATATTTGATATCTTGTCAAAAGACATAATCACAATTCATACGCGGTCACAAAAATGGGTAGTGTTGACCAGTGGCAGTGCTGGTTGATCAGACAGGTGAAAATGGGACTGTTCACAGTGTGCCGGTTGAATTTCGCAAATAAAAACGTTTTCGCCGGAAAATAGAATTGTTAAAATTAAGTTCATGCTATTTTCTGGATGTCAAATCAATTTCCATTATCCAATATCCAATTTCCAATATCCAATCGTTTGCTCTGTACCCCATTATGTGCGTCATTCATACATGGCTGACGTCATAATTGTAAGTACGTCAATAAGTCATTTAAAAAAAAAAAAAATGGCTGCTCCCTGTGATTCCAGTCAGGTATAAACGAATAAAATTGTTGTTTGTCGTGTTGATTATTATTCGCAATCGCAGATCGCTATCCTTGCAGAACCTGCTCCGAATGAAAATGGATGGGTCCGGTGAATTTTGAGAGTATATTTCGTTGAAAAGAAGCTGTAATTTCACATTGTCGGTGACAAAATGTAAACCATTCTTTATCGAACTATGTTCTGAGCGCCAAAGTGTGTTTGATGCAATTCGGTTCTAATTTATCTCCTTTTGAAGGCTAAATTAATTAAGTTGATTTAAATGCTGTTTTAGAAGTTTAACGGGATAAATAGATTTCGGGGTAGTCACATAGTTTGTAATTTATAGACATGTGTGCAGCCGCGATGTGCTTTACGTCAGGTGATTAAAATAGCATGACTTTATGTACATTAAGTCCTTTAAAAATGTCTGAGTCCGCCATTAATCTGCTCTTTAATATTGTTAAAATCATAAACAATAGAAAAGTTTCGAGTTTTCCTTCACTGTGACACTTTCGGAACATATCTCGAAAACTCCAACCATAAATAAAGGATCTCAAACTAGTTTCCATTTGATATGAGATTTATGAAACGAGTCCCGCACCGAGCATTTATGCACCGAGCCTCTGGCGAAATCAACATTACTATCCTACTCTCTGTGCCTGGGAGAGAATGAGCCGAAAAATCAACGGCTGAATCGAATCCGCAGTAACTGTTGCTCCCTCAATACACGACCTCAATACATAGCATCTGTGTGTCAGGTGTGGCGTGTGTCCGACCACAGGTGAAGTGACGGACCATGGATTATAAATACATTAAATATACAAAAAAAAAGCATAAATAAGTGAGAAAACAAATAAGCTAAAACAATTCACATTAATATTGCATGCTATGCATATTTAATTAATGCTTATTTCTGTATTATTTCATCATTAAATTATAACATTATCTAGCGGCCGCTTTCAAATCGCTGTTCAGTTTATTACAACACGCGCCATGGCATCTAAAATAATAGAAACGTTTAATATGACTGATCACTAGCAGCAGACGCCGTTCAGCGGAAGTTGCTGGTTTATATACTATAATTTTTACTACACTATTGCATAAAACATTTTAACATTTGAATTGCGCCGCTTCCTGTTTATTATGGATACGGACATGAATACACGTGTATAACGTGCACCGAGGTCAATGTCACTGGGGACTCGTGTTCTAATATCAATCTGAATATATTATAGTTTTTCTTAGATATTCAGTTCTCATTTGGGGTTTTCTCCATACCCTACAGGTTAAATAGGGTTTCGAATCCGTTGCTTGGCTTATTACCACGACTATACACTACTGTGCTCTTGTACACCGTATGCAGCTAAATATATAATAAACATTTATTTTTATAAACGATAAACGATGACTGATCATTGTTTTTGTTTTAAACTGTACAAGTGTAGCATTAGAATGGGTAAACTTTGGAACATTCAGCCTTCCGCATTCAATACAGTGGTAAACCCTAGCCGTAGCTAATGTCTCTTCCAGAATAGATTATCGGTATATCAAGCATCCGATGGGGGATCCGATTGTGAAATTAGCACCGTGACACTTGCCCGCTGCTTGCAAACTTGCATACGGTTTCCAGTTGTGCTCAGTGATTATTTGTTTAAAATGGACAAATGGCTAACGTTTCACTTTCATCTGCAATAATACACTACGTGCCCCAAATTCGTGTAATGCGCCAATACCTGCTGAACAGGGGAACCGCCATAAACCGGATACATATGCAGTGATTCGCTTACCAGCGCATCGCGCGGCAAGTACACACAATATTTGACACACCAAAACTCGGAAATATTATTATTATTTCCATAGGACGACATACCATTTTATCAGAAGGTACCTCAACCTTTAAAAGTGTCAGATAAAAGACTACCTATGTATGTTCGGCTTAGATAGACTTAATTATAAGATACGCAGCCTGATCAGGGTCTACACTGGTCACAAACGTACATTGTAAATATAAAATCGATAACAGTAACATGATGGCACTAAACATTTCATTAAAACGAGAGTAGCAATTAAAGAGTTAATAAACATGTCGCTTCTGTGAACAAACAACAAACCTATAATAACAAAAAAGACGTATGCAATAATAGTTAGGCACTGCATGGGTCTCAGATTTCACAGAAAGAAACTCTAGTCATTGTTCAATATTATAAACACGTTTTTCAATCGATGGTTACTACTGTCCGTTTCACGAAAGCTGCCCAAATTTTACGGCTATATAAACAATTCAAAAACAAGATTTCTTTTGATAATGTTAAATTAAAGGAAAAATTAAGAATGAGCCTTCTTTTTATTTCGTGAAATTTGGTCAAATATTGATTTTATTGCGAAAAAACAATTTCCCCATGTTAAATCCCCATAGACATCTTCACGGAGTGAAGATGTCTATGGGGATTTAACATGGGGACATTTTTGGAATTTTAGAAATACTTGACCGATTTTTAAAATTTAACTTTTGTTTTCTTAGTTAGATCATATCCAAGCTATCTAGTGAGGTTTCGGAGTCAATTTCCAAATTGTGTCGTTTTTTGACTCCTCCCACACTTCATTACCACTTTTTTCCCCATGTTAAATTCCCATAGACAAATCAATTTTTCGTAATAAAATCAATATTTGACCGAATTTCACGAAATAAAAAGAAGGCTCATTCTTAAATTTTCCTTTAATTTAATATTATCGAAAATAATATTGTTTTTGAATTGTCTATATGGCCGTAAAATTTGGGCAGCTTTCGTGAAACAGACAGTAATTTACTTTAGTTAATGTAATTACACTAGCGTCTATAATGGAAACTTCTTTCTAAATGGTGTATAATTAATATGATCATTTCACAACAAAATATAGACATTTTACATTTTTTCCTTACTGCTAGGCCTACACGTACACCACCGCCTGCGATAATTATCCAGGTTGCTGGCAGTCCTGCCACACACCAGAGATAACAGCAGTATCATGGCACATATAGCCAGGTTACACATCACAATAGCTCCCGACTCCTCTGTGCCCACTGCTTGTAATTCTCCGGAGTATTGCCTTCATATGACTATCAGTGGCGAAAATGGAATGCAAAAGCCGTCCGTCCGTCTGTCCATCTTTAACCAGGTATATTTGTGTAAAAAATGACAAGTGTGTGGGCTTGTGACCTTGACTCTGGGTTTAGCGGGGGCGGCACGAACGTGAATTTGTTACAGGGTGGTAGAGGTCCATTGGAGCAGTGCGTGTGTGAAATGTGAAGCAGATCCGAGGAAAGAAATATAAGTTATAACCGATGTTTATAACCGATGTGACATTGACCTTGAGATCAGCGGGGATTTGTCACAGCATGATAGTAGAGCCTTAGAGGAATGCAGGCATGAAATATTAAGAATTTTCGATGAAGGAAATATAAGTTATACCTTATTTCTCCGATGTTAAGTTTTGTAAAGAGACATTGACCTTGTGATCAGCGGGGGTTGGACGGTCGTGGATTTGGCACAGCATGACAGTACAACCTTAGAGGAATGCACGAGTGAAATATTAAGCAATTTAAATAAAGATGAAGGAAATAAAAGTTATAATATATTTATCTGATGTTAAGTTTAGTGTCTGACGCACGCACGCACGCACGCACCACGCACGCATCGCACGCACTCACGGACAACCTGACTCCAGTATACACCACAACTCGTTGCGGGTGGTATAAATATATTCTATTTGTAAGATCCATTTTTTGTCAAACAGCCGTTCAGTTGCATATACATGTAGACGTACAAAGCACACGTATTCGTATGCGATATTTACATGTGCATTGGATCCGAACTGTAATAGAAAACACTACATTGGCATTTGCTGACAATTACCTACTTTTCGCAAACTATTGGTCAAGTCCAATGGTTTCAGATATAACCTGTACAGACACTATGCAGCACAATAGGATGAAACGAATGAAACATACATGAACTTCAATTAGCATGACCTTGGTCTTTTTGACCGTCGCAAGATCGCTGAAACACTTGGCCATGGTTTACGTCGAAATGTTTTTAAGAATTTCTCCATGAAATAAATTAAATACAAACATCATCTGTAGTTTTGTCTGGGAATTTCATCGTGCATGTATTATATAATAAGCATGTAGTTATATAAACTTAACTGCATTAACCCTTACATTGCTGAATTATTTTTTGTTGTCTGCTGTTTATTTTCTAATTTTCATTTTTCTCATCAAAAACATGATTTTACAGCACTTGAGAATCATGTTCATAGTTACAGGAATGCATGATGTTTTCAATAATTAACATGATCAATGGTATGGCCGCGTCATCTGTCTGACTCAACACGTTTATAATGTTTTCACACTGGATTAATGGGTTACATAAACATGATAAACATAAAATATCACAATGATCATGATGGTAGCATGCAGTTAATGGCGGGCTTTCCAAACAATTTGTTTCCGTTGGGCACCACTGTATAACACACTTATTGCAACCTACATGACCTACGCAGACCCATATTAGTTTGCAAATGCGGAAAGTTTGATAAGAATATACATTCAAAAGAGTTAGTGTGTTGTTGGTGGTTACCAGTAGTGTTCACATTTTGATCCAAATGATATGTTTTGACTACAATTTGAATCGTCTCAACAAGACTGATCACATGCTCTCACGACAGAGATACACGTTACCATGATTACTGGCATAGGTTATTTTTGAAAACTAACCATGCTAACAGGAAATGTGTTGAATATCGACATAACTAGGAAGTTATTTAAAATAGCTTGCACGGTTATCCTAGCCATGTAAGTGTATCGTATCCGATATATGTATATATAGTATATGTGTCCACGCGCTACGGGGTTTCCATACACTATCAACGATCACGTGTATTGGTTGTAGATGCTCTCTAAAAGCGGTTACTGTCCCAGGAAACCCCCACGGGTTCTATAAATACGACAGACCAACGATCTCTGGAAATATATATACATATATTTACTTGGTTATAGCAGGATTATTATCAAATATGTAAAGTGATAACTTCACACATACATGGTGTATTGGCTACTGCCTAGGTCCCAATTACAAGACATGATTACAATATCAACGTGAATAAAACAATACATTAACAAATGATAACAACTTCGACATGCTGTGTAGACACGGCGGCGCACGTGTAGAGTACCCAAGTGCTAGTCCAGCATTATGTTGTAGCTTCATTTCTAAATAACTACAAAACACACAATATTGAAACAATGTACAATTATAGAGGAATATATAATAAAGAAGATAGAACACACCTGGAAATATATATACATATATTTACTGGGTTATAGCAGGATTATTATCAAATATGTAAAGTGATAACTTCACACATACATGGTGTATTGACTACTGCATAGGTCAACGCGCAGAGCGCACGCAAGCGGATTATTGGGAAGCAATGACCCGTAAACACAATAGCCGTATAGTCGTACATGTGTATGATAATAGTTCCCTGGAGTAAATAACAACAAACACGAAGAAGGGTTGTTCAGCAAGATTATTGAATTAGAATACATGTAATACAAATGTGTCCTATGACATAGAGAGTGCATGCACCACATAATGAACACAGCGAAACTTGTGTACATGTTATATGCACATGTGAAACACAGTGTAGTATCCATGATCATGATGGTACCTCTTACAGTTTGGTTACTCGACTGATGCTAGTCACCATGGTCGTATTGGTTGTTTTTCTCATTATAATTTGAGGACGTGATTACACATAACTGGCATCGATTATGTTTGCCCAAAACAAACAAAAAATGTGTTGAATGTCAACATAACTTGAGAAAGTTATTCGAAATAACTGACACGCGTTATCCGAGTACTGAAAATATAATGTGGCCGCAATCAAACCATACATGGTATATGAAAATTGCATGTACAACATCATGAATATAACGAGAGCCGTGTATGATGTGTATATCTACATGTTATGTACATATGTGAAACCCAGCTATGGGGTTATTGTTTTTTTTTCAAGATAACGTGATACAGTTAGTACACATAACTGGCGTAGGTTATGTTTGTCAAAAACAAATACGAACTATGTTGAATGTCAACATAACTTGAGGAAGTTATTCAAAATAACTGACACGCGTTAACATAGCCCTGAAAATATAATGTGGCCGCAATAAAACGTTTCATGGTATATGACAATTGCATGTATAACATCATGAATATAAAGAGACCTGTGTATCATGTGTATATCTACGTGTTAGGTACATATGTGAAACCGAGCTATGAGTTGTTTTTGAAGATAACGTGTGACAGTTATTACACATAACTGGTATAGGTTATGTTTATTAAAAAAAATACGAACTGTGTTGAATGTCAACATAACTTGAGGAAGCTATTCGAAATAACTGCCACGGGTTATTCTAATATAGTGCATGCCTGCCATGGTATATGGAAATTGCATGTACAACAACATCATGAAGATAACTCGACATGTGTATCAGTCATGTGTATATCTGCATGTTATGCACATATGTGAAACCCAGATATGGGTTATTTTTCAAGATAACGTGAGACAGTTATTGCACATAACTGTTATAGGTTATGTTTGTCAAAAACAAATACGACCTTTGTTGAATGTCAACATAACTTGAGGAAGTTATTCGAAATAACTGTCACGGGTTATTCTAATATAGTGCATGCCTGCCAAATTATACATGGTAATTGGGAATATTTAAATGTAAGTACTGTTTCACCAATAACAAAAAAGTCACCTTCACCAAAATGTTTAGTTTGATGAAATTCCATAAAATATTAAAATATTGATTTTATAGCGAACAACTATTTTCCTATGATAATTTAACATGGGGAGGAGGAAGAGGTGGAAGCAGTGGGGGAGGAGTTAACAAAAATGGAAATTGACTCTGAAACCTGGCTGGATAGCTTGGAAATGATGTAAATAAGAAAACAAAAGTTTGAATTTGAAAATCGGTCCACAAATAAAAAAATATGTAAAACAAATCTATTTTTAGCCCCCATGTTAAATTCTCATAGGAAAGTCGTTTTTTCGCAATAAAATAAATATTTTATGGAATTTCTTCAAATCATTTTTTTGGCGATGTTAAGATTTAATGTGTTTAATGGCCAATAGTTTGTCGGCAGCAAAACATGGAACAGAGAATAGATGTGTATCGTTTATATTTTATCTAAATATCCTATTCTGATGTATGTATTCACGTAAATTATCATGACCATGGTATTAGTGGCAAGATATAATTTAAATGAGGAACATGCCAGATATTTAGAGTGAAACATCGATGAACATATCGTAGAGTTGAGAATACTTGTTTTCATTGTAGATGCTGTAGCAGTGAGAGACACAGTTAAACCAATTAAATGAACATCCAAACATTTCAACACGTTGAACATGTCGTCGAATTATAGGGATAAAACAGCATACAATTCATCATCGCTGTCATGATTATCACGGTTATGGCAACAGTGGTATCAAAATTAACAAGGGAATTAACACCACGATGTAAACTATAGTTAAGTCAACACTTGATTTTGTGTTACCTCCCTTTTAAATTGCGTAGAAAATGATAGATACTGAAAATAACTGATACAGGTTATCTAAAATTTGATAACGGAAGGGAGACAAATCTCACACAACTAGAAGAAATAACTGTATTAGGTTATTTCGAACGTAACTGAAATCAGTTACACCCCTGACTGATAATGCAAATGAGGAACATGCCAGATATTTAGAGTGAAACATCGATGAACATATCGTAGAGTTGAGAATACTTGTTTTCATTGTAGATGCTCTAGCAGTGAGAGACACAGTTAAACCAATTAAATGAACATCCAAACATTTCAACATGTTGAACATGTCGTCGAATTATAGGGATAAAACAGCATACAATTCATCATCGCTGTCATGATTATCACGGTTATGGCAAAAGTGGTATCAAAATGAACAAGGGAATTAACACCATGATGTAAACTATAGTTAAGTCAACACTTGATTTTGTGTTACCTCACTTTTAAATTGTGTAGATAATGATAGATACTGAAAATAACTGATACAGGTATCTAAAATTTGATAACGGAAGGGAGATAAATCTCACACAACTAGAAGAAATAACTGTATTAGGTTATTTCGAACGTAACTGAAATCAGTTACACCCCTGACTGATAGACATCTTCACTCCGTGAAGATGTCTATGGGGATTTAACATGGGGAAATTTTGTTTTCGCAATAAAATCAATATTTGACCAAATTTCACGAAATAAAAAGAAGGCTCTTTCTTAAATTTTCCTTTAATTTAATATTATCGAAAACAATATGGTTTTTGAATTGTTTATATGGCCGAAAAATGTGGGCAGCTTTCGTGAAACAGACAGTAATGTACATTATGTAATATCCGTTATTTGTATTATAACATGATTCTGAGATAAATATTGAAATCAAAAACTGTTTGATAACGTCGTGCCGAGGCTAATTGTGTGGATTTCGCCATCAGCCATGAGATAGCGCTGTCACTGGAAAAATAAGGCTTTAATATAATGTGTGACAAATGTAGCCCTGATCAAATAACACACTCCTGTAGCCTGATAGCGACACATCGCATTGTTTGTTAGAAGCATGATGGATGTTTCATTGATGGAACGATGAACAGTGTATATCCTGATCAGACTGTGCGAATGCACAGTCTGATCTGGATCTACACTGGTCGCAAAACCCATAATCCCCATTTCTCCAGTCACAGCGACATATTGCTTGGAATGTAACTTCCTGAGTCTGAGGGGACTCCGCGCTATATATGGCGCCGTCGTTTATTTCTGTCAACCACTTAACCCAACACTGGATCACAAGAACTGAAATCGAGAAATTATTTTTTACTGCGGCCGGAGAAATGAGACTTATGCCATTTGTGGCCAAGCTATTTTCTTATGAACATAAATTGGCATCGGGAAGTTATCTGTGACTGGAGAAATGGGGCTTATGACATTTGTGACCAGACTAGCTCCTGATTTGAACAGAAATTATCTGTGACTGGATAAATGGGGCTTATGACATTTGTGGCCAGGCTTGCTCCTGATTTGAACAGAAATTATATGTGACTGGAGAAATTGGGCTTATGGCATTTGTGGCCAGACTAGCTCCTGATTTGAACAGACATTATCTGTGACTGGATAAATGGGGCTTATGACATGTGTGGCCAGACTAGCTCCTGATTTGAATAGAAATTATCTGTGACTGGATAAATGGGGCTTATGACATTTGTGGCCAGGCTAGCTCCTGATTTAAACATAACTAGAAAAAGTATCTGTGACTGTGACTGGAGATATTGGGCTTATGATTGCTCCTGATCTAAACAGTAACAGAGAAATGATCTGTGACTCTGACTGGAGATATTGGGCTTATGACATTTGTGGCCAGGTTAGCTCCTGATCTAAACAGTAAAAGAGAAATGATATGTGACTGTGACTGGAGATATTGGATTATGATTGCTCCTGATCTAAACAGTAAAAGAGAAATGATCTGTGTCTCTGACTGGAGATATTGGGCTTGTGACATGTGTGGCCAGGCTAGCTCCTGATCTGAACTTAATCGGGAAGTTATATGTGACCGTGACTGGAGAAATAGGGCTTATGACATTTGAGACAAGTCATGCTCCTGTGGCCGATTTCACCAAAATTGCAAATCATACTTATCTAGCAAAGTATACTTTGAGGGAGTAATCGTTTATTTTTCCTGAAATGCATTATTTCATAATGAACTACCGACTGCATGTATTTGATGATTAAAAGTATGCAGGATTATTATACTGAATACATTATATTATCACAGCCAAAATGGCTGTGATAATATTATAAATTCAGTAACGTATAATAAAAATTAATAAATTTATCCTTAAATTGAAAATTGCTCCCTCAAAGTATACGTTGCTAGATAAGTATACTTTGCAATGTTGGTGAAATAATTTCACCAAAATATTATCTTGCTAACTACACTTTGAGGAAGAAATTTATTAATTTATTTGTATGTACTGTATTTATTAGATTAGCCATTTTGGCTGTGATAATGTATTTAATCCAGTATAATATTTCTGCATACTTTTAATCATCAAATATATGCAGACGTTCGTTATATATGAAATAATGCATTTCGGAAAAAATAAATGATTACTCCCTCTTTAAATTGCCAGTCGTGCTCAACGACCACCAAGCATATAATATAAATTATGCTGAAATATTGAGAAAAACTTGATTAATCGAACAAATAAACAGGTAGCATATAAATTTGTATGTACAATATATATCTACATATATTTATACATTGACATAGCAATATTGCACAATGTCAAGCCTTATGTACACTATAGACGTACGTATATTACATTATCAATATTTCGCAAATATTGCTGCCGTCAGCAGAATGGTGGCAACAGCTGTTCAGTCGCTTTAGGCTTTATCACTAACCCTTAGAACGCGGGAAACGTAACTTGTCGTCTGCTGTTGTTTCCTATTCTGACATTTTATTCCAATAAAAACATGGTCTGGCAGCACTTTATAATCATTTCCATTGGAAATGATTCTAAAGTGCTGCCAATCCACGTGTTTCTTGATAACAACTGCAACATAAAAATCAGCAGACGACACAATTAAGTGTAAGGACTAAATGTGAGATGGAGTCTAGAGCAATGACCTCCGGGCGGTCCCTGAACACGGCGGCAGCTAGTATAGGATGGGACGCGGCTAGATATAGATAAAGACCGTGCCAAGTCACGCATGCACTTGGTATCAAAAGAGGGATCGAACTTCGTGAGATATTACGTACATATGGTAGCATATGCTCATTATTATATACGGACTTTCGTTTCACATTGAAACACAATGCAACGCAAGCCGTCAATATTTGTGTCCGGAACTACGTTTCACCCCGCAAATAGTTCCTTCTCAACCACCACTAATTTGTTTATTTTAATTATGTTCTGTATACTTGTATTTATCAATACAATACAATACATTTTATTCACTCTAAGCCACATACGTGACACACGAGGTATACAATAGATTACATAATACAACGATGGGTAAAAATACAAAATGCATATGTATAAGCTCACTAGTCATTATAATCATAAAGCATTTCTTATAAAAATAGCTAAATTTCTTAATTGCTTTCCAGATTTTTTCTCAAATAGCTGTGCGAATTTTAAAATATTTGGTCTTCTAAAATAAAATGGCTTGATATACCGTTTTCGAACTTCATCATAGAAGCGGCACTCGAAAAGGAAATGAAACTCGTCACCGAGTGCACCAGCGCCACATTTGTTGCAGACCCTGCTTGCTCTCGGCACACCTGTCGATCTACCAGTTTCGACCGCCAGTCTATGATTACAAGTTCGAAATCTGGTCAATGTTTTTCTTAACCTTTCCGTGAGATTAATTAAATATGTTTCTAATCCAAACTCTGTTTTAAAGATTCTATACGTAATTCTACGTGAAGATGAATCGATGCTGGTGAGCCATGACTGAATAAACTGGTTCTGAAGCTGAGTCCTGGCGTAGTGGCTCAGCCAGATAGCATTAACATCGTTCTGGCTAAGCCATACGCCAGGAACTCCAATTTCAGTTAAAATAGATTTAACATTCTGAATCCATAGCATTCTGAATAGCATTAACATCGTTCTGGCTAAGCCATCGAGGCGCATATATCTGCGAGTGATGAATATATATATAGTATATTTGTTTATTAAAGTCTCATCAATGTACACACATAAGATAATACAATATAGATACAGTAAAATAGTACATCGCCATTCTATAAGAATTACAAGAGACTACACTCACTATAAAACATGTGCTTTGCCATATAAAAAAATGAATATGAATACATGGGTAATATGTACATACAATTATCTAACGTGTTCGTGACACCAGCATCTGATACATGCTATAACGCACATGCACAAACTACATGTAACCTACTGCGTGTATCATGACTATGACGTACCCGTACACTAAAACACATGCTAAACATAGACACAATCATTCATGAATATACATGTAGTACAATATCTACACTATAAGACATGGTTAAATGAATAAGACCTAATGTACGGTATATTGATCATCTATAAAGAAAACCACACCTTCTTTTTAAAATATTGAAACAAGTTTTGGCACATTCTTTCATGATATCACCATTAGAAAATAAGATGACAAACTTATCGATATCACACAAGTTCAAGAAATCCGGAACAATGTTGCAAGCTTCATCGAACAATACAGTTCTAAGATCACTGTACAAATCACATTCTAAAAGCACGTGTACGTGTATAATACAAATGTTATTTGATTTGTATGTGGATATATATCACTCGGTCCGCAGCGTGTGATATTGTGCCACTTTTAGGAGACTCGAAATACCAGTGCGCGTTTCACTAAACGTCGTACGATTAAAAGTGCAAAATTATGATAGTCAGTAAATTTCACATTAACAATGTTTTCTTGTAAACAATTATTGTATTTACATTAATGGAGCATAGGCTGCATGCTCAATAAATGTAAATCCATCAATTGAAATATCCAGACGATCCTACATTTGCACTTACTATCATTTTAGTCGTACGGAGTTTAGTGAAACGGGCCCCCGATTGTTTCCAAGCCGAGCTCGACGAACTTGAAGACACTAAACTCACTGTAGTATGATGTGTTATGTACAGTGGGTCAGCGTGTAAGTGCACACACGAACGAACACGACAGGTTGGTTCCAACCTGTCGTGTTCGTTCGTGTGTGCACTTACACGCTGACCCCACTGTATTATATTCACATAGTCTCATATATGAAGAATATCAGGATATTGTATTTTGATATCAAAATTTTTTAGGAAAGGCTAGGCAACGTGTAAGAATTACTACCGTTTCCGAGCCGAGCGTGATTAAAGCAATTAGACCCTATCATGCTATTTTAAATTTTGCATATGCTCATACACGCAGTGGCGTATTTCACCAAAATTGCAAAGTATACTTATCTTGTTAAGTATACTTTGAGGGATAAATTTAAATTTAAGGATGTTTATGTTTATTATACTAACTTTATTACATTATAATGTATAATGTATACAGATAATGTAATACATTTAGTACAATAATTCTGCATACGTTTAATCATCAAATATATGCATCGTTACTTCTATATGATATAATGAATTTCGGGAAAAATAAATGATTATTCCCTCAAAGAATACTTTGCTAGATAAGTATACTTTGCAATTTTGATGAAATCCTACAGGTTATTGTCTTTTAATATCAAATTTATCAGGGGAGGTTAGGAAAAGCTTAGGAATTGGGGACCCGCCGAGGAATTCATTATAGGAATGAATGGCCTTTTTGTGGAATTTATCGGGTATAAACTTGGAAAAGTCGCGGGAATACTGGACGAAGGCCGGAAGGCCTCGTCCAGTATTCCCGCGACTTTTCCAAGTTTATATCCTCGATAAATTCCACAAAAAGGCCATTCATTCCTTATAATTCCAGCATTTGAAATAAATTCATCAAGAAAATGTGTTTATTTTCCGTTTTCTTGAGAATTATTTTAACAGCGCCCGACGGTTATGGAAAATAGTTCGGCATGGGAGTTTAATGGGATACAAATTTTGGAAAGAGACTTGCTACGGACCAATCAAATGTTAGGGAATTGTGTAAATATTTTTGTGCTGGAATTATAACATTTCCGAACAGAGATCGAGTATTCAAAACGACACAAGCTTGGTGTTATTACATTGGAATCTCTCTAAACCAGACACCACGAAAACGTATGTGATCTCATTTTGAGAGGTTTCTTGGTAACGCATCTCAGATAATAATGCACGTTCATGATCGCAAAAGACATCGCATGTCCCAGAATTGTCACATGCCTGATTTACAGTGGAACGTCTCTAAACCGGACACCCTCTGGACGTCCCAGGGTGTCCGGTTTAGTGACGTTTCACTGTATTACATATGCTCGTTGTTGAAAATATCATGCGATTGGCTTGATATCAAGTTTACTGAGCAAGGCTAGAAAACAAGTCGGAATTTCGAGGTTCGCTGAGGAATTCCTATCCTTTCCGAGCCGAATCTGATAAATTTGACATAACAAATACGAGTACGGTTTCGTATTTATGTATCAGGTACTGTTTTATGCTGCATGTTTGGCGTATGTACGATTTTTTTTCGTTGAAAGTGACGCGGAATTGTTCCCTAGTCATTCTGTAACATGACGTTACAAGCCCATTTTCAAATCCATTCACTGAATCAACACTGACGACATTTTGTGGAAGTGAGTTCCAGTTTACTAACCAGAAGGCGAAACTGTGTCTTCGAATACTCGAGTTACACTTGTTTTGCCAATTTGAGACTCCCCAATATTGTATTATATTTTCATTAAATACATAGTTCTAACCGTGTTGCTTGTGGAGCCATTTTGGCTGAGATAATGTAATAAATTTAGTACAATAATTCTGCATACGTTTAATCATCAAATATATGCATCGTTACTTCTATATGATATAATGAATTTCGGGAAAAACAAATGATTACTCCCTCAAAGAATACTTTGCTAGATAAGTATACTTTGCAATTTTGATGAAATCCTACAGGTTATTGTCTTTTAATATCAAATTTATCAGGGGAGGTTAGGAAACGCTTAGGAATTGGGGACCCGCCGAGGAATTCATTATAGGAATGAATGGCCTTTTTGTGGAATTTATCGGGGTATAAACTTGGAAAAGTCGCGGGAATACTGGACGAAGGCCGGAAGACATGATGGGTAAAACATGTCGACCGGGAAGAAAAAAAAGAAGAATATTGTGTTTATATCGCTAACAACCGACTGACTATTGGTAACCACCTTATTGTTGTGTTCTGGAGATGTCTACCTAACTATCTATGCCAAAACGCAAACGGAAAACAAATATACAGACGCCAAAAGTAACTGTTAAAAATGTGTGTGTACAGGCCGGTGAACAATGTAAACAAACCGCCATCTTGAATCCACCAGCCCCGGTATTTTCACATATGTCTGCGACACAACTGAGTGAGACTGGTATGCTGTATGGGGTAGCTAGTGACCTGATCATCAACAGAGATGTGCCACATATGTACCCGCAACACCCAACGCCTAGTATTGGATCTCCTATCATGACTGCCTATACCCCACCCACAATGGCTACAACAGGGGCAGTGTCATATATGCCCAGTATAGACTATCAGAGGCAGCCTACTCCAGTAGCATTCCCCGGGCATGATGGATCTCTTCATCAACGTAGTCCCCAAAATGACAACAACTCAATGAGTGTCATACATGAAGCATTAAAACGCATGGAGGACAGTATGGGTACAATTAGTGGGAAGGTACAAAAGTTGGATGAAATTTCAAACCAGCTAAACTGGGTCATAAATAAAGTACACAATATTGATCAAGAAATGGAACAATTGAAAGTGAAATTAACTGACTATGAAACAGGTATGGAGTTTTTCAATTCATCTTTCCAAGATATCAAAACTGAAAATGATCATAATAAGCAGTTGTTACAAAATATGCAGACATCAATGGTTGAAAATGTGTCCCTGAAACATGACCTACAATTACTGAATGAATCTTTATTAGATGTGCAAACCCGGTCCATGAGAAGCAATCTGGTTTTTAGAAGAATCCCTGAGGCCACATATGTTGTTGATGGTGTTTTTGTACCGGAAACGCAATACAGAAGAGGTACTAACTGACTTTTTAAATAAAGAGATGGGATTTGAAGGGACCCCAAATATTGAACGTGCACATAGAATGGGTCCACGCCGACATAATGAACCACGTCTGCTAGTCGCCAAATTTAATGACTTCAAAGAGAAGGAACAGATTCGCCAGTCAGCGGCCACCACATTAGTGGGCAAACCGTATGGGGTAAATGAACAGTTCCCGCCTGAAATTGAATCCCGAAGGAAGCTGCTGTATCCGGTGATGAGGGATGCAAAACAGTCAGGTGCTAGGTGTCGTTTAGTAGTGGACAAACTGTACATCAATGGTCAGCTATTTAAACCACATTCGACATCAGGAAATAGAGATCCATACCAACCCGGCCACCCAGTACCACCACCCGCGTACCCCAATCAACCACCTTCCAATGATGGACCACCACACATGAACCCCGGACTGCCACCCATGAACCCTGGACCGCCAACCGTGAACCATGGACCGCCACCTGAACCGACCGACCGCACCGGACCGCCACCCATGAACCTCGGACCGCCACCCGTGAACCATGGACCGCCACCCGCGAACCCCGGACCGCCACCCATGAACCCCGGACCGCCACCCGTGAACCATGGAACCCCACCCGCGAACCCCGGACCGCCACCCATGCACACCGGACCGCCACCCGCGAAGCTCGGACCGCCACCCGCGAATCCCGGTCCACACCATTAGGACAATGTGGTACATCTTCTTCTTCTTCTTGATGATAACGACACGCCCTCAAATTTGAAGATTATGTGCCGGCGCCTAATTTAGAGTGAATATAAATATACAGTGATGTAGGGGGAGGTAGTGGGTCGTAAAACTATATACACATGCAGTAGTTTACTGGTGGTAGATTGGAGTGAGGACAGCCACAGGGATAAGGGCTTTGAAAGCATCCACTGTGGCTGCTTCATGAACAGAGGATGGCAGGAGGTTCCATTGAGTAATAGTGTGGGGGTAGAAGGCAAATTTGTATGAGTCTTTGTTTGTAGAAATGTGTCTAAATGAGTGAATATTGAGTTGTCTAGTTCGGCGATCAACAGGGTTAAGTAAATTTATTGGGGGTTTGATAGCAACTACTTGGTGAACGATTTTGTAGAGCATAATTAATCGGCAGCGTGTTCTACGAATTTCAAGAGAGGGCCAGTTGAGATTTTGTAACATGTTGGATACTGAGCTGGTGTTATGGTAACGGTGGGAAACAAACCTGGCTGCACGTCTTTGAACTTTTTCTATCTGGTTAATTTGTGATTTTGTGTGAGGGTCCCAAACTGAAGAAGAATATTCAAGTTTGGGCCGAACAAGTGCTTTGTATGCATGATCTTTAACTTTGGTGGAGTTTATCTTCAAATTTCGTTTTAGGAATCCCAAGGATTGGTTGGCCTTACTGGTAATTGTGTTTATGTGTTTGTCCCATTTTAGATTACTTTGGAGTGTGAGGCCTAAATATTTTGCATTTGATACATTTTCTAATTGATGGCCATGAAGTTTGTAGGTAAATTTTATCGGATTTCTTTTTTGAGTTACACTGAGAATGTTGCATTTATCTGGATGAAAGTGCATGAGCCAGTCTTGCTCCCACCTACCAGCAGAATTTAGGTCTGATTGGAGTAGCTCAGCATCTGTGATTGTGTGTATTTCTTTATAAATAATACTGTCGTCTGCGAAAAGTCTGAGGGTGCTATATTGTAGGTAGTCTGGGAAATCATTTATGTAGATGAGGAAGAGGATAGGCCCAAGACAGTGCCCTGGGGTACGCCTGAAGTGACTGGTGCCTTATTTGACATTTCGCCCTCCAGGACTACTGTCTGGGTCCTATCAGTAAGAAAGTCGGAGATCCAGTTAAGAGCGTTGCAGTTGATGCCGTAGAATTTAAGTTTGTAGAGAAGGTGTTTGTGGGGAACTTTATCAAAAGCTTTGGCAAAATCCATAATGATGGTGTCAGTTTGAATATTTCGGTCATTTGATTGGCAAAGATTTTGGAGAAAAGAGATGAGTTGGGTTTCACAAGAGCGGGATGATCTGAAGCCATGTTGTAAATCGTATAAAATATTATTGTTTTCCAAATGTGACATCATATTACTTGATACAACATGTTCTAGAAGTTTACAGCAAATGCATGTCAGAGATATTGGCCGATAGTTAATGGCATCGTGCTTGTCTCCTTTTTTAAATACTGGACATACATTTGCGTGTTTCCAATCACTAGGGATTTTGCCTAAGGACAGGGAGGTTTGGAAGATTATGGTAAGGATCGGAGATATTGATTCACTACATTCTTTTAAAAATTTTACTGGGAATTTTATCAGGTCCTGAAGCTTTATGTGGTTTAAGATTACGAAGAAGTTTGGTAATGCCGTTTTCAGTGATAGATATATCTTGCATAGCAGGGTGTGGACTGGGCCCCTTGTCGGGTATGGGGTTGTCTGTTATGGGGGTAAATGCTTTTTGGAACTGGTTATTTAGGATATTTGATTTGCTATGTGGGTCTGATTTTAGTATGCCATTTTCTCTCAGTGGTGGGACAGTTTGGTTTTCAGTTTTCTGCGTTTTTATGTATGAAAAAAGATTTTTGGGTAGTTTTGTAGTTTTTGGGTTTCCTTGTTCCTGAATTGGTATGTCACAGATAATATTTTCAATGTATAGCCAATAAGCTTGCCTTTGTTCTTTTTGGATTTCATTTTTAAGTTTTTTGAGTTTCTCGTGTTTTTGGTTATGTGATTTTCTGCTTTTGAGTAGGTTGCGTTTATACTTATTCATTTTCTTTCTCAATTCGTTTGACACCCATGGTAGTTTATTGTCATGTTTTATTAGTTTTGTAGGTATATTCTCCATTATTGACTTTTGTAGATTGTCTTTAAATGTATTCCAAATGATGTCAATATTTTGGTTATTTTCTAAAGATTTGATAGTTTGGAGGGTTGTTTGCAAGTCTTCTCTGATCTTTTCCCAGTTTGCTTTAGAGTATTTTAGTATCTCTCTGGGTTTAGATTTACAGCGTCTGAGTGAAGTGGAACATGTTAAACATATAATATCATGGTCTGCTTCTCCAATAGGTGGTATTGTTTCAAGTTGGTCTACTATGGAAGGGTAATTTGTCAGTATTAAGTCTAAAGTTTTGTAATTTCTGGTGGTTTGTCAACAATTTGGGTAAGAGAGTGGTCTGCAGTTAGGTCTAAAAGTTGTTGGTGGTGTTTGGCATTTGGTTTGCTAGGGATGATACTAGATGTTTCCCAGTCAATATGGCCAAGGTTAAAGTCACCGCCAAGAAGAATGATAGATTTGGAGTTTTGGTTTATTCTGGCAAGTGATATGTTTAATTGATCTAAAGAGGTGTCATCGTTAGGTTGTGGTCTGTAAAAAGAGCTTAGTAATAATTTCCTGGAGTTTTGTATTGAGATTTCGACCCAGACTATCTCGCATTCTGTTTGTAGATCTTTAACTTCTGCTGACTGATATTCGTTTTTTACAGCTATTAGGACACCGCCGTGGCTCTGACCTTTCTTGTTTGGTGGTCGGTCCTTTCTGTAGATTGTGAACATGTTTGCGGGGAAGTATTCATATGCGGAGACAGACGGGTCAAGCCAAGTTTCAGTTCCTATATTATGTCAGGGCATGTTGATTCAATGAGCATGTCTAATTCTGGTTTTTTATTTTTAAGTGATTGGAAATTCAGACATAATATTTTGAGTGGGTGGTTGATATTTTTCGGTTTGTGAATATTTTTACTGTTATTGTTCGGGGTTTTATCATTTAGGGTAGGTTTCGGAGATGATGTTGCAAAGGGCTTTCCTGGGCTTTCAAAGTTACTGAGTACTGAGAAGGAGTTGTGTGATAGTGTGATACTCTGATTGAAGAAACAACTCGAAAAATTTGGGAGTCCACATTGAAGGCAGTGCCAGGAGAGGTTATGAGCATATTAGAATTGGATCACTTAACGTGTGTGGTATCAGGGATAAACTAAATATTCCAGAATTTGAACAGTTTATACGGAATTATGATATCGTCTGTATTCAAGAAACTCATCTACACGAGTATGACTCAGTTGTCTTTCCTGGATACACAATACTGCGTAACGATCGTAAACAACACAAATCGACCCGCATATACGGAGGCATATGTGTACTTGTAAAACAATCATTACTCCCACAGGTGACCCTACTTGACACAGCGTCGCAATTTGTTCTGTTTCTAAATATTGCTGGTGTTCATATAGGAAACAGAAGACATTGCAACACTCTGCTTGGTACGGTATATATCCCACCGGAGGGCTCCCTATACACAGACGGAGATTGGAACATTGAAATAGAAAATGAACTTTCTCGATTATGCAACATTTACGACGAAGTCTGTCTAGTTGGAGACTTCAACAGTAGAACAAAAATAGTATGCGATCATTTACAAGACAATGATTATATCACAGAATTCATTGACGATGAGGATATTGCAAATTTCATGTGCAGCAGCCAAATGTTAGCAGATGCAAATATTCTCATGGACAGGGCATCCTGTGATATCGGCAAACCCAATAACTGGGGATATAAGTTAATAGCTTTGTGTAAATCTACAAATCTGTACATTGCCAATGGGCGTATGGGATGTGATAAGGGCGTTGGAAAAGTGACATGTAATGATACGAGTCTAATAGATTATGCTCTACTCACCCCATTATTGCTTCTCTCGACAACCGAGTTCACAGTACATGAATTTAATCCTCTACTTTCAGACGTACATTGTGCTATTTCATTTGATTTCAATATCTCGAGTAATCCAACTTTAGCACACAACGGTAAGCCGGAACACATATTGCGAAATTGGAATCCTAATAAAATCCACGAATTTGTAAATAATATCGATGAACATGTAATCCAGAGTTTACACACGGAACTAGACACAATATTAGTCAATGAACGCTCTCGTAGTACACACGACCAGGCTGCACGGGCAGCACGGGCAGCGCTACGGTCGACCAATCATCGTTTGATAATTTTGTGTCGCGTATAGGTCATTTGTTTACACAGACCGCATACAGAACGTTTGGCCAGGCGCGTCACGGCCCGGTGCGTCGTAAAAATAACATAAACAGACCGCGGTTTGGAAATGAGTGTAGTATAAATAGGAGATGTTTTATGCAGGCTAAAAATGCATATCATTTTCATAAAACGGCACACAATAAAACGATTTTACATCGTGCGAGTAAAATATATAAGAAAACAATTACTACGCATGCGAACAACTATAAACATAAGTACGGTGCACGAATACGACAAATGCAAAAGTCAAGACCTAAAGACTTTTGGAAGCTTTTAAACGGCGTCCAAAACACCGAACATATCACTTGCATTCATGTTAATCAATTTTATAACTACTTTAAAGACATGAATGCCATTGATCATATTAATGAACAACATATTATTGATGCTGCAGCAGATATAAATTTACCGAATAATGAAGACATTAACACGCCTATATCAGCAAATGAGATACTCTCAGCGATTTCCAAACTGTCAAACAACAAGGCTTGTTCTCGCGATTCTATACTTAACGAATATATTTCAAACACTAAACACATAATGTTAAGTCTCTACGTGAAACTGTTTAATCATGTTTTTGAAAGTGGAATTGTACCAAATGATTGGCTCGAAGGTCATATAATACCAATTTATAAGCATAAGGGCTCAAGGCATGATCCTGACAATTATAGGGCAATAACAATAGTTAGCTGTCTTGGTAAAGTATTCACTTCTATAATTACAAATAGTTGACAACATATGCTGAACAGAATGGGCTTATAACTGAGGCACAGGCTGGTTTTCGGAAAGGATATAGTACGGCTGATAACATTTTTACTTTACATGCAATTATAGAAATACTATTTAGTAAAAGGCAACCTCTTTTCTGCGCATTTATTGATTTTAGGAAAGCTTTTGATACTGTATGGAGAAATGGCCTCTGGTATAAGCTGTTGCTGTCCCGCATAAACGGGAAATGTTTAAACATAATTAAAAACATGTATAAATGTATTAAATCTTGTGTTAAAGTAGGAAATGACTTTTCAGAATACTTCCCATGCATGGTGGGTGTCAGGCAGGGTGAAAATATGTCACCATTTTTGTTTGCCATGTTTTTGAACGACCGTGAATATTTTCTCAATGTATGCGGTATTGTAGATTTACAATCGGTTACATCTGACATGTTTCAACATCTAGATATATATGTTAAACTATTCTTGTTATTATATGCTGACGACACTATTCTCATGTCTGAGACAGAAACTGGCCTACAAGATGCTCTAAATTATTTTCATCAATACTGTATTCAGTGGAAATTGGAAGTAAACGCATCAAAAACCAAAATTATGATTTTCAAAAAACGTAAATCATCAAAAAAGATAGCCTTTACATATAACGTTAACACAATTGAAATTGTAGACCACTTTACATATTTGGGAAATGTTTTTTCACAAAACGGAACTTTTCATAAGACTAAGAAAAACATTTGATTGACCAAGCATCCAAAGCTCTTTTCGGCCTATTTAGAAAGATTAACAACTTGTCAACTCCAGTAGACTGTCAGCTTAAGTTATTTGATCAATGTATCACTCCAATTCTCTGCTATGCCTGTGAAATCTGGGGATTTGAAAACATTTCGGCTATAGAAACAATTCATTTGAAATTTTGTAAAACTGTTTTGGGGGTAAAGAAATCCACACCAAATTTCATGGTTTATATGGAGAACTCGGCAAATTTCCACTTATTATTGACATTAAATGTAGAATTATTTCGTTTTGGGCAAAATTAGTTTCAGGGAAGCAGAGTAAATTATTGTTTCTTATGTATAAGTTATTATATACACAACATGAAGCAAATGTGACTCATTTCCGATGGATTCAGAATGTTAAATCTATTTTAACTGAAATTGGAGTTCCTGGCGTATGGCTTAGCCAGAACGATGTTAATGCTATCTGGCTGAGCCACTACGCCAGGACTCAGCTTCAGAACCAGTTTATTCAGTCATGGCTCACCAGCATCGATTCATCTTCACGTGGAATTACGAATAGAATCTTTAAAACAGAGTTTGGATTAGAAACATATTTAATTAATCTCACGGAAAGGTTAAGAAAAACATTGACCAGATTTCGAACTTGTAATCATAGACTGGCGGTCGAAACTGGTAGATGGACAGGTGTTCCGAGAGCAAGCAGGGTCTGCAACAAATGTGGCGCTGGTGCTCTCGGTGACGAGTTTCATTTCCTTTTCGAGTGCCGCTTCTATGATGAAGTTCGAAAACGGTATATCAAGCCATTTTATTTTAGAAGACCAAATATTTTAAAATTCGCACAGCTATTTGAGAAAAAATCTGGAAAGCAATTAAGAAATTTAGCTATTTTTATAAGAAATGCTTTATGGTTATAATGACTAGTGAGCTTATACATATGCATTTTGTATTTTTACCCATCGTTGTATTATGTAATCTATTGTATACCTCGTGTGTCACGTATGTGGCTTAGAGTGAATAAAATGTATTGTATTGTATATAGTATTCCCGCGACGTCAAGTTTTCCAAGTTTATATCCCCGATAAATTCCACAAAAATGCCATTCATTCCTTATAATTCATTAAATACATAGTTCTAACCGTGTTGCTTGTGGAATAGTCTCTAATGCATGGACTAGTTTATAAACTTGGATCACATCTCTGAGATATATATTACACAGTGTTGGTATTTTCAAGTACTTTAACATTTCAATGTAGTCGAGATTGTCCGTTTGCGGACTTCTTTAGTTGCCCTTCTCTTAACAGCAGTAATATGGTTGATAATGTCACCAAGCTAACTTGACATATTCCGAGTGTGGACGAATACGTCGCAAACAGTTTAGAAGTTTGTCTTCAGTGTCTTTATCTAAATAGTCAAATTATCTGCGGATTAGTCATATACATATTCAACTATTTGCCTGATTAATTTTGGATTATCCATCTTTAGAACATTTTAAACGACGCTGAAATATATCATCCATGTCATTTTCAGCAACATGTGTTGCCCACATTTTTCTCCCACTGTCTATAGATGCTGGGAATTGTTTTCCCAAAATGTACCGTTGTCAACATTAAAGTATAATTGCCAATTAGAGAACAATGTCATAATTTATTTCAATCAGTCTGTTTTTGTGGTCCTTACCTTCCGATATTTTGCTTTGCATATACTCTTCTTTTTCTTTTAAAACGTTTCTTATAAAAAAAAGTATTGAAAGTATGTATATTTTCCATGAAAATCATAAAACCATTACAGTTGTTTTCATACTTTTCAATTTGTGGAACATAACTTGGGAGGGGGTGGGAGTGACATCCCCACTAGAGAATATACTGTACATGTCACAGCCAGTCACTGGTCAACTTCCGTGACTACAATGCCACGGACGTCGATCGACCCGTTACTGGAAAGTGTCGTGTGTTTCTCCAGTGAGTACAAGCCACAATGGGTATAGCATCATGAAGAATATACATGCCACAGTCAAATCACTGGTCACGTCCGCGACTGCATGTACCATTATTTAGACATTGTGCCGAAGCCACGGACGTCGACGCGTTAGTGGCTGTGACCTGTACTTTATACAGTGTGTATAAGCCTCAGTGGGCTGGCAAAGAAATAGAGGATCTTCAAGGTGCATGATCACGTGGTTACAACAACAACAACGTCGCCCACTTCAAAGTAAGTATTATTTGATATTTTCCTTAATATGCAACGGATTTTTATGAAATATGGCGCAGCAAACGCGTCTTCATGAGCTGCATTTTGGTGGTCTAGGGAGTTTGGCACAGACTTATGTCGTTTTTGCGAAGAATCGTTTTCCGTGTCGGAGACACGGAAATCGATTCTTCGCAAAAACAACAGAAGTTTGGGCGAAAATACAGACACCACCAAATGCAGCTTAACAAGACGCGTTTGATGCGCCATATTTCCTCAAAATCCGTTACGTAATAAGGGCACTATAAAAGAATACGTACTTTGAATCGGTACTTGTTGTTGTTGTTAGTACCACGTGATCATGCACCTTGATCTTCCATGAGCGACAATTAAATATGCTATTATTAAACGAGTTTACTGTTGCCATATGAAACGAGACTATGTCCATGTTTTTATGGAAGTGTGCAATGAAACCTCTCTAAACCGGACACCATGGGAGGTCCCCAGGGTGTCCGGCTTAGAGAAGTTGCATTGTAAATCAGGCATTTGATAATTCTGAGACATAGTTGTGTGCTAAGTCAAGCATCATCGCTAGACGCACGTTATTGCCAAATATTATTGGAATCGCTGATGGGGTTAAGTAGTTATTGAGAATATCCAACAAAGCACTTTTGTCTTACAGTGTCAACATAAGTAAGTCCTCAGTGCCATTGACATTGAGTGTTCAGACGTGGGGTTTATGCCAAAAAAGAACCATCCCTAGACGCAGATTTTGGCCAAATATCATTGAAATCTCTGAAGAAGTTAATAAGAAAAAAAATTGTAACTCAATTTAAATTGTGTCTTACCAACAGGGTGAACAATAGTCATCAGTGATGTTGACCTTGGGTGTTCAGACGGGATGTGTATGTTAATCAAAGCACCACCCATAGACACACATTGTGGTCAAATAGTAGTGAAATCGCTGAAGAAGATATAAACAAATCTGTAACGCGTTTACCTTACAAACAATAACACAACATATTATTCAGTGACCTTGACCTTGTATATTCAGACGGGTGGTGTATGCAAAACAAAGCATCATCCATAGACACACGTAGTCGCTAAATAGTATTAAAATCGGTGAAGCGGTTCATAAGTTAATAAGAAAGGAAAAGTGTTACTAACGCACGCATGCATACGGAGCCCCGCAATGGACGTATACTTCTTTTTTTTTACTAATTCGTTCCCACGAAATAACAATTCGTTCCCACGAAATGACAATTAGTTCCCTCAATTTAACAATTCGTTCCCTCTATGTAACAATTCGTTCCCACGAGGGAACGAATTGTTAAATTGAGGGAACTAATTGTCATTTCGTGGGAACGAATTGTTAATTCGAGGGAAACGAATTGTTATATCTTGCGGGGCTCCTCCGTACATGCACACACTTTCGCACGTACATTGTGTTTATCGATGTATGCCCTCCTGCATATCGGCGAGAGGATAACAAGTAGTTTGTACAACAAACCCAATATTATTGTTGCTTTATACGAAGCCCCGCAGGGCACGTAGGATTCTTTTTGTATTAATTCGTTCCCACGAAATAACAATTCGTTCCCTCGTTTTAGCAATTCGTTCCCACCAATTAACAATTTCGTTCCCACGAAATTAACAATTCGTTCCCTCAATTTAACAATTTGTTCCCTCAATTTAACAATTCGTTCCCACGATATAACAATTCGTTCTCACGAAATGACAATTCTTTCCCGTAGGAACGAATTGTTATTTCGTGGGAACGAATTAATAAAAAAAGAAAAAAAGTCTGGCTCCGTACCCTCCTGCATATCGGCGATGGGATATAAAGTAGTTTGTGTAAACTACATATAAAACACAGCCAATATTATCGTTGCTTTATCACTATATAAAACAGTATAATTATGTATTCGCGGAGTGGTTTTTATATGCAATTTTGCTAGACAAAATACATGTAGTAAACAATTTACCCGAGAGATTAATGTCCTTTGCTGACGGGTGTTGACGTCATGACTATATTACGCACATGTGTTATTGTACATGTGGCTGTGCCTGGAGAAATGGGTATTAGGGGATTTGTGACCAGTGTAGCTCCTGATCAAATAACACACTCCAGTAGCCTAATAGCGATCTATATTGCTCGTTAGAAGCATGGCATGTGTTTCATTGATTGAATGGCGAACAGTGCAGATCCTGATCAGACTGTGCGGATGCACAGTCTGATCTGGATCTACACTGTTCGCAAAACCCATAAGCCCCATTTATCCAGTCACAGCCCCATATGAGTTATTGTATACGAGCTGTTGAAGCGATGCGATTTTGTACCTGTGATCGTTTCTGTGAATAACGTAGAACGTTGACGAAATTTACCGCACTTGCTCTAAACATTTAATCAACTGTCGACGTAATTTCCGGAAAACATCGTAACTTTGGTAAATAGTTTTCATGAAATCGCACATCTTCTTAAGTACAAACTCCCATGGCTTGCCTATTGTATACATGGCGTGGGACAATTGTTTATTAACGTTATGTTGTCATGTATGTTCTCTAATCATTGCACGTGATGGAAACAATACGCATATAGCACAATGTGATTGATTTTGTCAGCGCCCTGCCCTTCCCACCCTCTATATTTACGATACTCGGCTGTGTTCATTCATAAAATCGTCATTGCAGCTATCCGGCCTTCACTCAGCTCCATTGACGTAAATGCCGGCTTGGTAACCAAGACGACCGATCAATGATGGATATTTTCCAAATATGGAAACTTGTACTTATGGTCTATTTTCCGATTGGGAGAATCAAATGACGTACGGGTTTCTCTTAAATGGACACCTCCGAGAGAAGATATCGATTCTGTTAGTGCGCTTGTCGTTCTAGAGGAAAGCAATGACCGTTTGCACGCAGCGAGATGCTCGTATCTGATTTCCGTGAATTCCAGATCGACCCTTAAAGGCGGCGGAGCGCAATTTGACGATAATAGTATTCTATCGATCTCCTGTTTTGCGTTTCATTGACTAAACTCCCACACAAACAATCCAAAAATAGCCAAAGTCTGCGTGGTTCCGATCACTAGTTGGGGAGAGTTCCGTCTAAAATCAGTCTGTATAAAATTGCCAGGCGGCTATCTGGGATTATTTATCTGACGTGTTCAATTGTTTGTTCTTGGATGAATTAAAATATACATTGACATTGCTTTGTAATACATCAGGTAAGCAAACACAATATGTAAAACAATGCATATTGAATAGTACGGTACGGAGCCCCGCAGGGAACGTAGATTTTTTTTTGGTATTAATTCGTTCCCGCGAAATAACAATACGTTCCCACGAAATAACAATTCGTTCCCTCAATATAACAATTCGTTCCCTCGAATTAACAATTCGTTCCCACGATATAACAACTCGTTCGCACGAATTAACAATTCGTTCCCGTGGGAACGAATTGTTAAATTGAGGGAACGAATTGTTATTTCGTGGGAACGAATTAATAAAAAAAAGAATTCTACGTACCCTGCGCGGCTCCGTAGAATAGCACTTTATGTTGCTCTATATATAAATATGTAAACTAAATAAATAAGAAAAATGTAAATATGTTTTTTTATTTCTTATATCATCAAAGGGACAACTAAACTAGACTGTAGATGGTCGAAACTGGTCATGAAAAAAAATATTTTGAAAACATTATGTTGAAAATATTAAAATATAATCTGAAATGTATATGCATTGTTTGGAAATTGTACGTATATAAAGAGTGTATTAATTACGATATTTTTTTTTAAAATCCAAACTTCAATATTCATAGTGATGGCATGTTTCTGTCACAGTTGATATTGCGCTTTAAATATGTGTGTGTATTAATGAACATCGAAAATTAGATGCTTCAAATTCAAGGTGTATGATCACGTGGTACTAACAACAACAACAAGTACCGATTCAAAGTACGTATTATTTCATAGTGTCATTATTACGTAACGGATTTTGATGTAATATGGCTCATCAAACGCGTCTTGTTAAGCTGCATTTTGGTGGTCTCTTTATTTTCGCCCAAATCGATTCTTCGCAAAAACGACATAAGTCTGTGCCAAACTCCCTAGATCACCAACTGCAGCTCATGAAGACGCGTTTGCTGCGCCATATTTCATCAAAATCCGTTGCATATTAAGGAAAATATCAAATAATACTTACTTTGGAGTGGGCGACGTTGTTGTTGTTGTTGTTGTTGTAACCACGTGATCATGCACCTTGAAATTGTAATTGAAGCAGTTAGTGGAAGAAGGGGGATACATCCGTTTCTTGACTTACCAGCATTCTTCTACCGACGCCTTCAGTAACAGGAGACTGTAAACAAGGAGAATGACAAACGTAGAAATAGGGAATAGTAGGTTAGTGCCGTGAATGGGAAAAAATATCCGGCAAGGCTCAAGAATTTCTTTATTTCTCATCAAAAGTATATGTTGTGACCATTCATTTGAACCGTCTCGCCGAGACGGTTCAAATGAGTGGTCACAACATATACTTCAGAAATAAGGAAAATAGATAGAGAATAGTAGGTTAGTGCCGTGAATGGGAACAAATATCTGGCAAGGCTCAGGAAACGGGATGGGCGAGGCTCTGCCGAGCACATCCCGTTTCCGTGCCGCGCCAGATATTTTTTCCCTTTCACGGCACTAAACCTACTATTCTATTTATCCCGTCAACACCTACAAATGGCTGTAAAATGCAAAAATAGTATTGACTGGATATCACAAATGTTTCACGGCACCGTGCTTCACGGCACATACGCACTGTGTTGACGGGATACATAATCCATTTGGGATATAAAATAGCGGCTGTTATAGAGAGGGTGTTGTTGTAGAGAGGTGGCCGTTCACGGAGGTTCCACTGTACAAGCGCAATTTCACTTGACATGGCCACATTGACAGTTTCCCGCCTAACTTTTGATGGCTATCTCGTGTCGATTCGATTCGGCTCATATTTAAGGGTGGGAATTGGCTCGAACACCTTCCATACCCGGTCCTTGTGTCCAGCGTAGGTTACTATAAATTGCATTTTGTTGCATTGTTGCATTTGGGGCATTGTTGCATTAAACAATTAAAATTGATCATGTGTAATTTGATTCGGATCGAAAGTATATACCTTGATCGCCTATACGTCCCTTTAACCCTTAACTCGCTATCTTAATTGTTTGTCGTCTGCTGTTTATTTGATATTTTCCATTGTTATCATCAAAACATGCTTTGACAGCACTTTAGAATAATTTACAAAATGCTTTGACAGCACTTTAGAATCATTTCCATTGGAAATGATTCTGAAGTGCTGTCAAACCATATTTTTATTGACAAAAACAGGCAAGATATAAAAGCAACAGCAGACGACAATTGTTGTGTGTAGCTGTCTAAGGACTAATGTACATAGCTCTCATCGCGACATGTGAAACCCAAGTAGGCATATTATTATATGAAACGTTCCACGATGTGATAAAACGGACTCGTTGATTGTGCGAACAGTAAATACCCAGACCAGCCTGCGCATCAACGCAGTCTGATCAGTGTCTTCACTGTTCGGCATTCCGTCCGGGAAATGCTTATTATTTAGAATTCAGCGAACACAGTGGTAATAAAATGACACTATATGAGCGCAGACTAACCAGGGTATACGCATGCCTACACTGGGTGGAAATCAAGTAAGGCCTGTTGTGTCGGATCATCGGCCAAATGAATTCGATATCAATCGATTGGAACAGTGGAAGAAGGGGGCTAAGTCCATAATGGACGTATCCCCCTTCTTTCAGTGGCCATTTCAATTGTAACGGCTATTTATATGTAGAAATGGGGCGTATGGGTTTTGCGACCAGTGTAGATCCAGATCAGACTGTGCATCCGCCGCACAGTCTGATCAGGATCTGCACTATCCCATAAGCCCCATTTCTCCAGTCACATATATATATATATATACAGTTAAACCATTTGCGGCATATTGTCGTCTACATGCATATACTTACGTGATGTCAATATCATGAAACAATTAACCCACGCGCCGTCGCGATAAGTGTAGTCACAGACTAGCATAGCATGTATACGCTAGCAGTCGGATTAGGGCCTACTCTGCCATATATATATATAACTAGACTAGTATATGTGAATCATTAATTCACGCCATCCCTCCACCCCCACCCCCAACTTCGCCCGAAACTCCAATCATATCCTCCACACCCTCTATTTGTGTTTTTCTCTATACTCGGTCAAGCATCATTTTACACACAACCAGCGACCCCTTGGGGTAGGACTTCTGAACCCGCCAATGTTGACCCTCAATATTGACGCAACATGACGGGTGCATATATGTTGTCAATAAACCGAAATCGCAGTTTAAACGTTGTGCCTGGTGGTATATGCTAATTTTAGGTTAAAAATAGACAACTGCCAGTTTCCGGCAAATTACACAGCTACATATTTGTGAAATGTAGTACCTAAATCTTTTAACCAATTTGAAAACTAGTTTAACACATTAACACAAAATTCATTTTATTGTAGGTGTAATTATTATTCATTGTTGTGGTCTGCATTTCTATAATTCATTTATATGTTGAGAACATCTGTTCATTATTATACAAAAGTTCGGCAAAATCATAGCAGACGCACTAGCAGGTTCCCGGTCTCTACACACGCCTGTTGATTCTCCATGGTAAATCCTATCGACATGCCAGGTACCAAGTTCGTGACAGCTCGATATAGTGCAAACTTTGCATTCTACTCATTCGTGTATGTCAATTTCGCAGGACCAGATGTTAGTTTCTGTTCGTGTTATGTTATAGAAAAGTAACACATTTTTGTTTCGTTTTCTTTCAGTATTTTATGAATAATCGTTTTGATACCTGCAGAAGCATGGCAACGGGGGAGGCTGGCTGCAATAACCGTTTCCAAGTGCTGTGCTACGAGCAAGTTGCCAGACTTGACAAAGTTATGGAAGATGCCATTCCTATCCATGGACGTGGGAACTTCCCGACGCTGGAAGTGAAACTTAAAGACTTGGTCCAAGTTGTTCGAGAGAAGCTGCGGACCGAGGGGGTAAGTGTGAGGGACGTCCGTCTGAATGGCGGGGCTGCCAGCTACATTCTGGGGAATGACATTGTGAAATCCTACAATGACTTGGACTTGATTTTTGGTGTGGAGTTGTCAAACCACAATGAATTGCAGAAAATTAAGACATGTGTTCTTAGCTGCCTGTTGGACTTCCTGCCAGACGGCGTGAATAAGGAGAAGATGAGCAGCTGCAGCCTGAAGGAGGCGTATGTGCAGAAGATGGTGAAAATCTGCAACGAGCACGGCGATCGGTGGAGCTTGATTTCCTTACTCAATAACAAGGGTAAAAACGTGGAATTAAAATTTGTTGATCGAGTCAAGCGGCAGTATGAATTCAGTGTGGATTCTTTCCAGGTTATCCTTGACAGTTTGTTAAAATTCTACGATATTTCGGGTTCGCAGACCCCTATGAGCGAACATTTTTACCCAACTCTAGTGGCAGAAAGTGTGTACGGTGATTTCTATGAGGCTTGGACGCATTTAAACATGAAGCTCATAGCAACGCGAAATCCTGAAGAAATTCGGGGTGGTGGTCTCCTGAAATACTGCTACTTGTTGACACACGGATATACACCGGCAGACAATATGGACATCCGCCAGATGGAGCGGTACATGTGCTCTCGCTTCTTTATAGACTTCAACGACGTCACAACACAGCGGCAGAAGTTGGAAGCGTATCTCAATAACCACTTTACGGGAGAGGAGGAGCTGAAGCACGATTATTTATTGACACTGTACAGCGTGGTGGATGAAAGCACCATATGTTTAATGGGTCACGAGCGGAGACAAACATTAAATCTCATTCATCAGCTTGCCAGTCAGGTGCTACTTGCCCAAGAACAGAGAGCGCATAATAAGTATCTTCAAATGCAGCAGTTTGACCAGTTAAATAGTCTGACGATAGACCAGGTGTTTTATGGGCCGTTCAACACCAATGCAGACAACGCGGTGCCCGGACAACAACAGTATTACAATTTCCAACCTCAAGTGTACATGAATGGGCATTGTCCACTTTGCCCGAGCCCCGCGTATCTGCAGTGCTCATAGCAACATGCTTCAAGCTCGTCCCCGGATTACTTGTGCTGATAATCACGCGTGATAATGTGTTCAGTTTATTTTGCATGACAAGAAAGTGATAAAAAGTTTGCAGAGTACATATATTTGGATTACAAACTTAATTTTATGAATCCAGTCGAATGTACGATTATTTATGTATACAATGTACAAATTGTGATATAAACAAAAATTAGTGCATTAGAAGCGTATATATATATATATTAAACATTAAATTGTTCTTCACTTTGCAATCCATGTATGTAGATCTCGACATCGATACGGTGGTACGAGTTTGATGCCGATTATTGTGACCTTGGGGATTACCAATTTTTTTATTTAGTAGTGGGCTGATCACATGAGGTATGTGACAATGTGTGACGAACCATGAGAAAAGGGTCCTACAAATTCTCTGAGCTCCAGATAATGTGCGTATTTGGCGTATTTTAGCAGAATATGCATTATCAAAAGTGGGAGTACAAACTACTCGCAGCAATGTGAACATACGCATTGATTTTCAAATTGGCCTAAATGATACTCTTTTGTGTTGATGGGCCGTTAAGCACCATTCCATCAAATTGAGTAGTGAAAATACTGTAATAAAGTAGAATTTTTTTAGTTGAACTGCAAAAAGCAAACACTGTTTGCTTTTTGCAGTTCAACTAAAAAAATTAACTCGAATAAGTGAATTTTTAAATTTGTTTTATTTTTTATCATTTGTTCCTATTTAATAGGGAAGAAAATCAATAATACAGCTGTAAAAGTAAAATACGCATTGAATTTGAAATATGGGGGTATATTACTCTTTAGATACAAAACTTATCTGGAGCACTGAATTCTCTAGCTGTCCCATTCAATAAATGCGGTCTCATCATGGCACCATAAACGTGAAGGGAGGCATTGATGGTGCTTAGATAACAATGATGTTAGATCCATGCCAGGCTAACTGATCATGAGTTGTGCTGGTCAAAAACTGTGAACCCTTTTTTCTCACGATACGTAGCATATAATCCGGCCTAACCCAATGCTTATGTTTAGCTTTCGGATTCCTTGTTGAAACTTCATTATTCTGTCGTACAGTAGGTGACACTCAATGGTGTTACGGTCCGCGCTGGTGTAAAATGTTTTGTGTTGAAAAATGCACCAGTTTCCTGACGAGATACCTCTCAGCTCTACTTGGAGCTGTCGCTCAAACACATTTCATCTAGTAACCGACGCAAACTTATTTATGAAATGTGCTTATGCAGTATTTTCTGCATGTAGCTGAATGGGAATTCGTCAGGAATCCGATGCATATTCAGGGATTCCGCTGGGGAAAATAAAAAAATCGCCACTTCAAAAAAAAAATTTGAAGTGGCGATTTTTTTATTTTCTGCCATGCCAGTAAATTCTTTAAGTTTCTTAGGCTTATTACATTTAGTTTTGGTAAATTATTATATACCACCACCTGTGTAAATCTTGGCCCCATGTCCATGTTTCTGAACATGTATTGGCAATATCAATTTGCAATCAAGCAGTTTGATTGGCTGAGCCTGAGATGTAACACAGCTCAGGCTCATCCAATCAAGCTGCTTGCTTATGGGCACAATATTCAAGTATTGGAATAAAGACATTGACAAATAGTGGCAAGATTAGCGAAGGCGGTAGAGTACATGTGCTATTAACCCTTACAATGCTGAATTAATTTGTGTAGTCTGCTGAATATTTTTTATTTTTCCATTTTTCTCATCAAAAACTTGCGTTGGCAGCACTTTAGCATCATTTCCAATGGAAATGATTCTAAAATGCTGCCAAACCACGCTTTTACTGAGAGAAAAGACAAAATATGAATTATCAGCAGAAGACTATTTTCGGTTCCCTCCCCCCCCCCATTCTAAGGGTTAAAGGTCTAATCTCTCATCGCCTAGCAGTTATCATGCTCTGTGTAAAAGGTGCTTGTTACATGGGTCTCCAGCTGACAATATGGACGTTATACAGTTGTGTCCTTTTCTTGTCTGAAATTAATTTTGTCTAATTAATAATTTTGAAACATCGGCAACAGTTTCCTAGTAATAAACTATAGAGCCGATAGAAAGGTTTGACATGTGGGTGTCTAAATATTTTAGCTGTGTAATTCCCAACTCTGGGTCTTTTTTGTTGTCTTTCTCCTCTTTGGAAGGATACTTTATATTCACTGCTGAACATACATGTACAATGCCCCGCATACCCCACCACTCACTCCCCCACCCACAAAACGGGTTAATGCCTGTCTGTATATTACCTCAGAGCTCCAGATAAAGTGCGTATTGGTGTATTGTACGCAATTATTTTAGCTAAATATGCATTGATTATCAAAAGTGGGAGTACAAATTACATGTACGCACAGCAATGTTAATATACGCATTGATTTTCAAATTGAGTAGTGAAAATACTGCCATAAGGTTGAAAATTCAATAAGTGAATGTTTAAATTTGTTATATATTTTTTTATCATTTGTTCCCTATTTAGTAGAGAAGAAAATCAATAATCCATTTGTAAAAGTAAAATACGCAATGATTTTGAAATCAGGGAGTATAGTACGCTTTAGACACAAAGCTTATCTGGAGCTCTGTTACCTTACTGCTGAATGGACATAAAACCTCACTCGATCAATTCGGTCAATACTATACATGTTAAGTTAAGTTACAACCAAAATAATATTACACCATACATGTACATATATACAGTTATTGCTTATAGCCTGGACCTGGGATTATCTATCTTGTAACATCTCCTTAGTTTGTGTACATTTTAACAGGGCTCCAGATAAGCTGCGTATTTACTTAAATACCCAATTAAAATTGCCAAAACACCTAATTGAAATCGGAAGTAGCGAGTATCAAAAAGCAATACACATTTTGTGGTACGTTTATCATGCAATAAACAGACCACAAATATAGCATATTTTTCTTATTTTCCATGAAAACACATCTTGGTATTTCATTAGAATTGTCTCCAAGGAGACAATTCTAATGAAATGCCAAGACATGTTTTTATTTCAGAGCAAACTATTCAATAATTGCTGTCTGTTGATATGTAAACAGTAGTGTGATTTTATGTTACTGAATTAAAATTTTGAAATACCCAATTGGTTCAGAAATGATGGAGTGACAATACTCAATTAGTAATTTCTTATCTGGAGCCCTGTTTTAATGATTTGAAAGTTCAATTAATTACTTTCGGAGTACACTATCCGGTGTATGAAAATTTTGACATTTTATTTCCAAACGGGATCGAACCCATTTGCCCGGCCTTACTTGACCTTAGCTGTTGATAGGCATTTAAAATTTAAACACCAATAAATAAACAGAAAACGGTCCCTTTCGGAAGTTTCCCAAATGAAGCTACTCACAACAATTGTCGTCTGGTGTTGCTTTTATATCTTGTCTTATTTCTTAATAAAAACATGGTTTGACAGCACTTCAGAATCATTTTCAATGGAAATGATTCTAAAGTGCTGTCAAAGCATGTTGTAAATTATTCTAAAGTGCTGTCAAAGCATGTTTTTGATGATAATAATGGAAAATAGAAAATAAACAGCAGACGACCAAAAAAAAATAAGATAGCGGTCTAAGCGTTAATCTGACTACTCAACCTGATGATGGGGTTAGGTAGGAAATCCCAGCGCGAGTCCAGTTATATATTACTGCATGTAGAATATTTTTGTATAGCTTAGCCATTCAGGCCATGCGTGTATTTTTGTGAATCCGGTCTCTCAAGTGTGCAATTACTACATGTAGTGTGATTGTGGATAAACTGTACATGTAGACTTAGTTTATCACTTAACCCTTTCGACACTACGGACCTCTATAGTGATGTTTGCAAACAGTGTAGATCCTGATGAGACGGCTCGTGACGAGCCGTCTCATCAGGATCTGCACTTTTTGCAAGTAATTTTTTTAGAAAAAAAATTGATCCCCTTTTTATAAATGGACGAGTCTGACGATCATTTTGCAACAACTGGATTTGTTGCAAAATCAATATATCACAGTCCATTCCAGTTTAGGGGTGAAAGGGTTAACTACATGGTAGCAGTATGGTTGTCGGTGAACAGTACATGCATATACATGATGTAGCTACAATATTTCGCCTACGATAGCCGAGGGGAGAATGTCGCAGTGAGGTAGCAATTTTGTTTCTAATACATGATGTACTGGGGCCCGTTTCACTAAACTTTGTACGACTAAAATGTTTGTAAGTGCAAATATAGGATCGACTGAAAATGTCAATTGATGGATTTACATTTATTGAGCATAGGCTGCATATGCTGCTCAATAAATGTAAATACAATAATTGTTTACAAGAAAACTTGTTAACCCTTTCAACACCACAGACCTCTATAGAGACAATGTTTGCAAACAATGCAGATCCAGATGAGCCGGCTCGTAACGAGCCGTCTCATCAGGATCTCCACTGTTTGTTAATAATTTTAAACGTCGTACAGATTACCCTTTTAGAAGAATGGGATAATTTGAATGAAGAAAATTAATGAAATAGCGTGAAACATTGGCATGGAACATCCTATTAAGTTACTTGGTGTTGAAAGGGTTAATGTGAAATTTACAGACTACATGTATAATAATTTTGCACTTACAAACATTTGAGTTGTACAAAGTTTAGTGAAACGGCTCCCAGCTGTACAGGTATGTGTGATTTATCATTTATCCTACACCTATGCATGTATATACATGTAGATTGTTTTGGTGAAAGTGCCATTAATATAGCCTAAAGACATGGGAAGTACTTCAGTTTTCATTTCTAATGAGGTTTATATTGGCTGACAAAAAGAACTTTATGACATTTGGGCCTCCAACTCCAGGTCCGAGTTTTCCACCTGTGGATAAAGCGTTCGCAACCAGCGTACTCTCTTATCAACCTGTGCATTTGTGCTGTCTGGTCAGGCCATACGCTGTTCACACTCGCCATTTTCACTATATTTTGCTCTGGTATATTGCACCTGAGGGTAAAATATGAAGTACATGTAGCCCTCGATGGAAAATATTTTATACTGTATTTTCCCAGAAATTGCGAAGAGGCCTTGGCTTTCAAATATTATGATTCACAACTTTTACCAAAATTTAGATTATTTTTGTGCATTTACATGTAAATTGTGAACAAATGTTGCTCTTTGTGATTTTTTCCCAGTTCCCTGGTAGTGCACTAAAAAAAACAACAGGATGCAGGGATTCCGCTGGGGAAAATATATATATTTTTTTTTTTGAAGTGGCGATTTTTTTTCGAAAATTGTAATTTTTATTGCCAATTTTTATTTTTTTCGCCAATTGCGAAAGTGGCGATCGCCAGCGGAATCCCTGGATGCAAAAACACCAATCAATTCACTGGAATGGTTGACTGACTGACATCAGCAGAAAAGATTACATCCTAACATGTGTGAATGTGTTATTGATGCCAATGTTATAATAACCTGTCGTGTTATGCTACAGGACATAATAACATGTGGAACAATATAGCAGTAATCCTGATATTCTGCCCACAGTAAACTGGTGTGATACATAGTACACCAGTTAACCCTTCCATGCTGTGGAGCAGATTTTTTTTTCAGACAGGGTATTCCGCATGCTATGTGTTTACCTTTTCAACACGACAGACCGCTTTCTCAATGTTTTGCAATCAGTGTAAATTCAGATGATCCGGCTCATATAAACCGTCTCATCGGGATCTGCACTGTTGGTGGATATTTTCTGACTATTTTTACAAAAACACCCCTTTTCTGATAGTGGAACATGTAGTTCAAAAGGCTACATGGATGAGGCCATGCCAGTTAGGTAGGGGTGAAAATGTTAAATATGCTTGTATATCTACACCCAGAGCTCTAGATAAGCTGCGTATTTGCTTAAATACCCAATTAAAATTGCCAAAAACCCAATTGAAATCAGAAGTAATGAGTATCAAAAAGCAATAACAATTTTCTGGTACCTTTATCATGCTGCAGAAAACAATAAACAGACCACAAATATAGCATATTTTTCTTATTTTCCATGAAAACACCTTGGTATTTCATTAGAATTACAATTCTAATTAAATGTTTCATTTCCAAGCAAACTATTCAATAATTGTCTATTGATGTGTAAATAGACAAGTGATTTTATTTTACCCAATTAAAATTTTGACATACCCAATTGCTTCAGAAATGATGGGAGTGAAAATACTCAATTACTAATTCCTTATCTGGAGCCCTGCTACACCTCTATAACCCATTCCTCACTGGAGTTTATACCATGTTAGCAAATTGTTGGTGTATAAATAAAATGTTATTTCTCATTTCTTCAAGAACGTAGCTGTCTGTTTTGTCATGCCCATGTGGGCCATGTTAGCAACCACAATACATGGCTTAATTGAATGGTCACATACACCTGTATATGGGTATGATTCTATGAACACATATTTGTGGCTGTGATGAGAGAAATTGGGCACATGAGATTTATGATTAGTGTAGCTCCTGATCAAATAGCACACACCTGTCACCTGATAGTGATCTATAATGCTGGACGAGTGTTTCATTGATGGAATGGTAAACAGTGTAGATCCTGATCAGATCTGGATCTACACTGGTCACAAACCCCATAAGTCTTAATTTCTCCAGTTCCAGCCACATTTGGAACATACAATGGTTATACCAGCATAGTCGTTGTTGAGCCATAAGAAAATTGGAAATGTTGTAATAATTTTTCATGCATATTTAATAAAGTGTATTGTGTTTGTTGGTTAAGAATTCCATAGTGGATTCTTCTGCAATTACATAATACTATTTAATTATTTATAATTCATGCAAGCTTGTAATGTGTGCTGTAATTATAAAAGTAGTAAGATGAGTACTAATCATATTACTTTTAGGGAGTGGGGCTAAGTGACTGTTGTGGTGAGGACCTGACCAGGCCCGTACGCAGAGGGGGTGCGTACGCACCCCCCTTAACCCGTTCAACACCACAGACCTGTATAGTGGTATTGGCAAAAAGTGTAGATCCAGATGAGCCGGCTCGTGACGAGCTGTCTCATCAGGATCTGCACTTTTTGCAAGTAATTTTCATAATTTTGAGAATAAAAACACCTCATGTTCACAAATGGACTGGTCTGAAAATCATTTTGTGATGATTGGAATGGGTTGCAAAATTAACATATCAAAATCCATTCCAGTTATTTAGGGGTGAAATGGTTAATCGGCCGTGAATGTGCAAAAAACAATGTTTAGCCCTTCGTGCCGTCGATAACGCACCCCCCCCCCCCCCCCCCTAAATTAATTCCTGCGTACGGGCCTGCTGGCACCAGGTCAGGTTATTCTAACTACAGGGCTGAATACTTGTACTGTATGTATTCTAATACTAGCTCTATCTCTAATAGTAGCCCCCCTTCCATATTTGCATTCTAAATATGTTATTTTCTTTTTGTATGTGACAATAACATATTTTGATCCTTTTTTCCACATATTGACCCCCACGGATTGCATAGCCCCGGGGGCATTTATTAGAATAAATACGGTATATATTTCTGTAAATATTCAGTTCTGAGACTCCCCTTCCACATCACAGCAGGTGAAATATGGGTTTCGAGCTTGTTAACCCGGCCTTCATTGACATTAGCTGTTGACAGGCCGTTAAACACCGTTAAATAAATAATATAAATTATATTAAGTAAGATTTATTCTTATAATTGCCTCTTCATTCATAGTAGCCCAGACCTCCACCCACTCATATTTTCAGTAATGCCATTTCATTCTCATATTGCAGTCATGTCATTAATCATTAATCAAAATAAATATATTTTGTGTCACGAACTGCACAAGTAACTTCAGAAAATCACATTTGTACCATTCGGCTATCTCTACATTTAGACAGGCCCGTAGCCAGGGGGGGTCAGAGCGGTCGGACGACCCCCCCGCCCAGCCTCGCGGTCCACTTTTTTAGCCTCGAGGTCCACTTTTTTAGACCCCCTAGATACTCAGGCCCTTTGGGCCTTCGAAACGACCCCCCTCTTCAAACAGGTCTGGCTACGGGCCTATTAGATGTATTGGTTTATCCATAAATTTTTCAAATTATAAGTTTTCTGTTTTGGAGTACATGTGGTGACAGCTGGGGATATATATTAGCATCTGCTCTAGTTTTGCTACGCAATACATTTACAGCGCTGCAGATAAGGAATTAGTAATCGAGTATTGTCACTCCATCATTTCTGAAGCAATTGGGTATTTCAAAATTTTAATTGGGTAAAGAAAAAATCACAACTGTTTACACATCATCGGCGGTATTTGTGTTGCAACATACTTAATTTTCTAGTGTTTGTTGTTCTTATAGCAATTAATCCGCTATTAATAAAATGGCAAGCAAACTGTTTTTCCTAAAATCAGGGAAAAAAAATAGTAAGTTTTTTTTTTCCTCATTTTATGAAAGCAGTGTTCCAATTGAAAAAAATATATTATCGTTTTGGACAAAAAAGCATATACTTGTACATATATCCACATTTGGTTGAGAGGTTAATTAAATACTTTGATAGCCCATCAGCAGACTCAGCAGACGATAGGAAACCATGGAGAAAATGTGGCTGGAGAAATGGGGTTTATGGGTTATGTCGTCAGTGTAGCCTCAGACCAGCCTGTGCATCCACACATTCTGATCAGGGCCTACACTGTTCGCTATTACATCAATGAAACACCCGTCATGCTTCTAAGAAGCGGTCTAGATCCACAGGTGGAAGACTCGCACCTGTGACACAAACAAATGCCTATTACAAAAAATCCATTACCCCACCCACTTGGTCTCATACAGTACTATCTTCTATTAGAGAAGATAGTACTGTATGAGACCAAGTGGGTGGGGTAATGAATTTTTTGTAACGGGCATTTTTTGTGTGTTTTTGTGTGTCACAGGTCCGAGTCTTCACCTGTGTCTAGATTGTTATCAGGCTACATGAGTGTGCTACTTGATGAGGAGCCACACTGGTCACCATTCCTGTAAGCCCCATATCGCCAGTCACAGCCACAAATAAGAAAAAACCAACTGTACAGCTGTTATAGACTGTATCTGCTACATGTAAATGGTAAATGACAGGTATAGTAATGTAATTGTACATTCATGCAGGCTCACTTACATTGTATTGTTACTCAGTAGAGCCAAATGTGATGTGATTAGAAAATGGGGCTTACAACTTAAAATGTGACAACTGTATAATTCGCTTGATAAGAGCTATGAGGCATGTAGTGTTTGGACTGTGTGTCCGGTCGTGTCTGTGGCCCGTTTCACTAAACGTCGTACAACTAAAATGTTCGTAAGTGCAAATTTAGGATCGTCTGGAAATTTCAATTGATGGATTTACATTTATTGAGCATCGGCTGCATATGCAGCCGATGCTCAATAAATGTAAATCCAATAATTGTTTACAGGAAAACATTGTTAATGTACAATTTACATCAAAATTTTGCACTTATGAACATTTTAGTTGTAGTGAAGTTTAGTGAAGTAGTTTGCCAGAGTTTCTCTAATCTGGCACTGGGGGCCATTTGTGTGCCGATAGGCCACATTTTCTTGTTGCAATCTGACTTGTTGGTAAATGATATCAAGTATCAAAGTCCATACTAGCCATTCAGTCAATGAATCATTTGTTAAACAACATTTGTGAGATATTATCATGCCCCATATAGAGGATCGTACACGAGTTGTAATTTAATATGATATTTATTTAACTGATTTCACGAGAAACGACACTATGCCAAGTTTCTTACAAAATTCGCCCGACAAGTGTAATAAATATCATATTAAATCAGCTCTCATGTAAGATTCTATTTATTGCATAATCACAGTGTCATACATTGAAGCTGTACTTATCACTGAATGCATTTTCTGTTATGCAGTACACGTCGTACACACATGATCTTCGTTCGTTTTTCATGACAATTCACATATCAGTGTTTGAACATACCGGTGTCATCAGTAGACGATTTCATCAAAATTGCAACGTATACTTATCTAGCAAAGTATACTTTGAGGGAGTAATCATTTATTTTTCCCGAAATGCATTATGTCGTATAGAACTAACGACCGCACATATTTGATGATTAAAAGTATGCAGAATTATTATACTGAATTTATTACATTATCACAGAGCTGTGTGATAATGTAATAAATTCAGTATAATAAAAATAAATAAATATATCCTTAAATTGAACATTTCTCCCTCAAAGTATACTTTGCTAGATAAGTATACTTTGCAATGTTGGTGAAATAGACTACTGATATTTGGGCCAATGGTCGAGCAAAGGTACCTTACAACGTTTTCCGCAAGTGTAGGTTCTCATCCTCTTGCATTTTCCATTGTTTATGTTTGCCATTTTGGGAAAATGACCCATACTCCTGGAATTGGGAATGTATACAACTGGATACTAAATGACTCCGACAGCTAAGTAATGGCATTTTCTTTTTTCATTTTGGGAATTTTTGTTTGAGAATTGGAGAAAAAAAACCATACATTTTGCGATTGTGAATATAACCGTTTATAAAGTTTATAAATTTAAAAAAAAAAAACACCGGCATTTACTCTGCTTGCTTTGAAGCTAATCATTTTCCTCATACAGTATATCCTACTTCATTGACTGAATATCAAACAGTGCAGCCCATGATCAGACTGCGCGGATGCACAGGCTGATCAGGGGCTACACTGGTCGCAAGTGTTGAAAGGTCCCTTGTATCAGCAGGCTGTCTATTTTTCTTGTCTCTTCATCAAACATTTATCGTGTAGGCTACACAGAAACTATTTATACCAGTGTTCTATAAAGGGACCAAGCACGAGTGATTTTCTGTAAAACACACAGATTAAATAATTGTAACATACCAATACTCCAAAGTGTCCACAAATTCAGGTTGAATATGGGATCGAACCCGTTGGCTTAAATGACCATAGCTGTTGATAGGCCGTTACACACCAACAACAGATTCCAAGTAATGTGCTAGGTTTGCCTCAGTCTTTTTTTATACGACAATTTTTAAAAAAACGGTACATATTATGTTTTACCGCACGGCGGGCGGGCGTCTGAAGAAAAAGCGCATAGTTCGTGTACACAACTCCTCCGAAACTGTTCAGTCGATCGATCTGAAACTATACACACGTCTTCTACACATATTGAAGATGTGCACCTTGGTGTTTTTATGCCGAAAAAATATTATTTAACAAAAATATCACCTTTTTAACTTAGCCATTTTTTCTACATTTTTCTATACAATTCTATATACGGTACAGAGTTTGTGTACACAACTCCTCCGAAACTGTTCAGTCGATCTTTCTGAAACTATACACACGTCTTCTACATATATTGAAGATGTGCACCTTGGTGTTTTTATGCCGAAAACATATTTTTTAACAAAAATATCACCTTTATAACTTAGGCATTTTTTCTACATTATTGTATCCAATTCCCTATCATTTCTACTTTACATTCTACTTTTCTATCTCTGCCTAAATTAGTATACATGTTTAGCACAACGAGATGAAGAAATAATGCTATAGACTTTCAAATTCTCATTAATGTTTCTTGCCTTGGTGACAGCTTCACATTTCTGCATCTTCGCTGTCTGGCCCATAATTGACGGGATTTTGTGACTTGCGGCACTATTGTTATTCTCTGCTACAGTATATTATGTGGGTGATTTGTCCATCTGTGCAGGAACTTGTTGTTCTGTGTCGTTAAACTAAAGTTATTCAGTTCTGAGGATATACAGGGATACGTGTACGGAGATATGCACAATGTTCACCCACGATGGGTCACTGGTCAAATATGTCCCAATATCCCCGGTTTGGACCTCGGGTAGATTTTTGGCTTTCTTGTACTTCAGAGTTGAATCTGGTTATACCCATTATAAGAGTAGTAAGATTAGTACTAATCCTATTACATTTAGGGGAAGGGTCCAAGTGACTTTGGTGTGGTATGGACCTGGCACGATGTCGGGTTATTCTAATTTCAGGGCTGAATATCTATTGTTTGCGATTGTTTGCGATTGTTTGCGATGTAAATATTCCGTTCTGATTTGTCTGTTCCCCTATGTTATATTTGAAGACATTTAACCCTCACTACGCGGGAGACGAAAATTGTCGTCTGCTGTTTTTTATTTTTGCCTTAATTCTCAGCAAAAAACCTGTCTTGGCAGCACATGAGAATCGTCCAGTGGAGACGATTCTCATGCGCTGCCAAAACAGGTTTTTATCAAGAAATATTGAAAATAAAACATTTCCAGAAGACAAAATTTAATTCAGCATAGTAAGGGTTAAGTTTAATTTTGCTATAAATGTTGTTGATATATTTATTGACCAATCCAATGACAGATATTTATTTGTATATATATGTACCCATGACAGATATAGAGAATAGTAGGTTAGTGCCGTGAATGGGAAAAAATATCCGGCAAGGCTCAAGAATTTCTTTATTTCTCATCAGAAGTATATGTTGTGACCACTCATTTGAACCGTCTCGCCGAGATGGTTCAAATGAGTGGTCACAACATATACTTTGGTTCAGAAATAAGGAAAATAGATAGAGAATAGTAGGTTAGTGCCGTGAATGGGAAAAAATATCTGGCAAGGCCCAGGAAACGGGATGGGCGAGGCTCTGCCGAGCACATCCCGTTTCCGTGCCGCGCCAGATATAGGCTCTGCCGAGCACATCCCGTTTCCGTGCCGCGCCAGATATTTTTTTCCATTCACGGCACTAACCTACTATTCTATTTATCCCGTCAACACCTACAAATGGCTGTAAAATGCAAAAATTGTATTGACTGGATATCAAAAATGTTTCACGGCAACGTGTTTCACGGCACATACGCACTGTGTTGACGGGATAAATCCTACACTCATTCGTTGAAAACTGCGATTATTTTGCAAACGGTGTAGATCTAAATGAGTCGACAATGTGTCGTATCATCAGTCGTTGTTAAAGATTGTTGTTTTTTATTGCACTTGACATGACCTTGTTATTAACAAGATGTTGCAGTATCAATAACATAGATTAGTTGATGACGTTTGTTTATTAAACAGCATACATTGCAGGGCTCCAGATAAGCAATTAGTAATTGAGTATCACAGTCACTCCATCACTTCTGAAGCAATTGGGTATTTCAAAATGTTAATTATGTAAAATAGAATAACACTACGGTTTACACATCAGCAGACCGCACTTATTGAATAGTTTGCTTCTAAATGAAAACACATCTTGGTATTGAAATACCAAGATGTGTTTTCATGGAAAAATAAGAAAATATGCTATATTTGTGGTCTGTTTATTGTTTTCTGTAGCATGATAAAGATACCACAATTTTTTCATTGCTTTTTGATACTCACTACTTCTGATTTCAATTGGGTTTTTGGCAATTTTAATTGGGTATTTACGCAAATACGCAGCTTATCTGGAGCTCTGCATTGCATAGTCTATAATAGGGACACATTCATATGTGGCTGTGACTGGAGAAACGGGGCTTATGGGATTTCTGACTAGTGTAGCTCCTGAGCAAATAACACGCTCCTGTAGCCGGATAACAAGCTATATTGTTTGTTAGAAGCATGACAGGTGATTCATTGACGGAATGGCGAACAGTGCGGATGCACAGGCTGATCTGGAACGACACTGTTTGCAAATCCCATAAGCCCCATTTCTCCAGTCACAGCCACATATATGTTTGAAATTTTGTCAAAAATGAAATTCTGTGAATGTATTTGAAGAGGTCAGTGGAAGAAGGGGGGTAACTCCATGTGGGAGGTAGCCCCTTTCTTCCACTAACCTTTCCATTGTCATTATATGCCTGTACATGATTGTAGTGTTTCCCACAGGTGGAAGATTCAGACATATGACCCCAAAAATGGATATTAACAAAGATCGCAGTACGCCACTCGCTTGTTAATGTACAATGTATTTATTAACCGTTACTACGCTGAATTAAATACTGTCGTCTGCTGGAAATGTTTTATTTTCCATATTTCTAGACAAAAACCTGGTTTTGACAGCACATCGGAATCGTCTCCACTGGAGACGATTCTCATGTGCTGTCAAAACCATTTTTTTGTTAAGAATTAAAGCAAAAATGAAAAACAGCAGACGGCAATTTCCGTCAACAGTGTAGGAAGGGTTAAATCACTTTGCTGATGTAAGAAACAAGGCATGACCTTAGCTGTTGCTGGGACGTTAAACCCATTCACTTTTCACTGATCACCAAACATTTTTTCTGTAGTGGTCTCATTTGCATATTTACTGGTATTGCACAAGTGTGTTATGATTTTTAATTCACTATTAATTCACTCTGTAAGCCAACTTTATGCAATAAAGGTACATACTTTATACCACTGTACAAAAGCAAGTGGGTGGGATAATGTGATCTTTCGTATCCATTTGTTGGGTCACAGGTCCGAGTCTCTCACTTGCGGTATTTCCATGACAAATGTGAACAAAATATGCTAATGCTTGTGGTGTTAGTCTTGTGCCATGTACATGTATAGTACACATTGGGCTACTGGTGGGACATGGGCCAGAGTCCATGCCTATAAAACTGCTTCAACATATATCTTTTCAATCCAGAGGTTGTGGGTTCAAACCTTGCCTAGGGCATCAAAAACTACTTTCATTACATTTCCATCCCACTGGTCTGTCTCGTGAAACTGTGGTCCCGTCTCTATATGACCCTCGCTGTTGGTGAGACGTTAAACCCTTTCACTTTGAACAAAAACGTGGCTGTGACTGGAAAAATGACGCTTAGTACGGACATATATGTGGCTGTGACTGGAGAAATGGGACTGATGGCCAATGTGACCAGTGTAGCCCCAGATCAGACTGTGCATCGCCATTCAGTCCAAGAAATGTCTCGTATTGCTTCGAACCTGTAGTTTTGATGCTTATCAGGCTTAACTCTTTCTACATGACAGACATTTATCAGAATGTTTGCAAACAGTGTAGATCCAGATGAGCCGGCTCATAACGAGCCGTCTCATCAGGATCTGCACCATTTGCAAATACTAACTTATTTAAAAAAAGAATAGCCCCTTTTGATAAATGGAATAGTCTGAAAAATGTCATGGGAATGTCCATTCCGGTTACTTAGGGGTGAATGGGTTAATGCGTGTACTAGAAGATCTGGGGCCTGTTTCACTAAACTTTGTACGACTAAATAGTTTGTAAGTGTAATTTTCACATTAACAATGTTTTCTTGTAAACAATCATTGGATTTACATTTATTTAGCCTATGCTTAATAAATGTAAATCCATCAATTGAAATTTACAGACGATTCTAAATTTGCACTTACAAACATTTTAGTCGTACAAAGTTTAGTGAAACGGGCCCCAGACGTTTGAATATCCACATATGTCATAAGGCCCATTTCTCCAGTCACAACCACATATACTGTTTGCATGCACAAAATCAGCCAGTTTGGTTGAGCCTGAGCTGTGGGAGTACTGATTTGGAGAAAATAGTCGGAAGTTTTAAAAAAGAAAATAGAGTTTTATAGTCGTGGAGCTAAATCTGATCTGGGGCTGCACTGCACTGGTTGCAAATGTTGTAATTCGTATTTTTTCGCCCGACACCCATTTATTGTAACAGCAAAAGTGTTTCACACCTGGCGCAATACGTATCCTTTTTGTTTATTTACTTACATGTACATGTGTCATCTGTATATTCCATAATGTTTCTGTGACTGGAGAAATGGGGCTTATGGGATTTTGGACCAGCGTAGCTCCTGAATAAATAGCATACTACTGTAACTGATAACGATCTATATTGCTTGTTAGCAGCATTGAAGGAATGGCGAACAGTGCAGATCCTGATCAGACTGTGCGAATGCACTGTCTGATCTGGATCTACACAGGTCGCAAGGTGGGTGGTTGGTCGGGTGAACGTGAAGGCGTACATTAACGGTAGAGGTGGGTGGCAGGTGGGAGTATGCGATGGGTAATTTAACGATCAGGGTTCATCCTTACCGGAATTCCGACTGGAGACCTGGTTTGGCCCTCACATATGTCTTTGGCATTTTGTATTTTGACAGTTGAATCTGGTTATACCCCTTATGTTAGTATTACGATTAATCGTAATTCTATTTTAGGGGAAGGGGTCAAGTGACTTTGGTGTGGTATGGACCTGGCACCAGGTCGGGTTATTCTAATTTCAGGGCTGAATATATCGTTTCTCGATGTAAATATTCCATTCTGATTTTGGGATTTTCCCACCAATGCTGCAGGTTAAAACGGGATCGAACCCGTTTGCGCGGCCTTACATGACCTTAGCTGTTGAAGGCCGTTAAACACCAATAAACAAACAAACAAACAAACATTAACGGTAGGGGTTCCTCCTTATAGGAATCACGATTTGCCTGGTTTGGCCCTTTGGCTCTTTTGTTACCTGGGAGTTGAATTGGGTTATTGCCCATTATAAAAGTAGTAAGATTATTACTGATCCTACTGCTTTTAGGAGGGGGCCAAGTGATTCTGGTGTGGCGAGGACCTGGCATCAGATCAGAATTATTCTGATTTCAGTGCTGAATATATAGTTTTTTTATTGTAAATATTCAGTTCTTATTTTGGGATTTTCCCCCCATTTTTGCATGTACTTGAACTTGTACATGTACTTATACAGGTAATATATGGGATTTAGTACTAAACCCATTGACCCGGCTTTAAATGACCTTAGCTGTTGATAGGGCGTTAAACTCCAATAAACAAACAAACAAACACAGGTCGCAAAACCCCATTTAAACACATTTTCTTGATGAATTTATTTCAAATGCTGGAATTATAAGGAATGAATGGCCTTTTATCGGGGATATAAACTTGGAAAAGTCGCGGGAATACTGGACGAGGCCTTCCGGCCTTCGTCCAGTATTCCCGCGACTTGGAAAAAGGCCTTTTTGTTGAATTTATCGGGGATATAAACTTGGAAAAGTCGCGGGAATACTGGAAACGAAGGCCGGAAGGCCTCGTCCAGTATTCCCGCGACTTTTCCAAGTTTATACCCCGATAAATTCCACAAAAAGGCCATTCATTCCTATAATAAACAAACAAACACAGGTCGCAAAACCCCATTTCTCCAGCCACAGCCACAATGATGCTGTTGAACATTTTCTCAAATTCAGAACCAAATTGAATTATGCATTCTGTCCGCCATATTTTGGTTTGAATCACTATTTATTGTATATTATTAAAAATAATGTTACATGTACCCAACTTGGACTCGTTTATCATTTTTGATGTGATATTCAGGGTGAATTCCTTTGTAGCCTATTTCACCAAAATTGCAAAGTATCCTTATCTAGCTAAGTACACTTTGAGGGAGAAATTTTCAATCTAACCCTTAGACCGCTATTTTTTTTTTTTTTGTTGTCTGTTGTTTATTTTCTATTTTCCATTTTTATCATCAAAAACATGCTTTGACAGCACAATTTACAGCATGCTTTGGCAGCACTTCATAATGATTGCCATTGGAAATGATTCTGAAGTGCTGTCAAACCATGTTTTTTTTGAGAATTAAGGCAAGATATAAAAGCAACAGCAGACGACAATTGTTGTGAGTAGCGGTCTAAGGGTTAAGTATAAATTTATTAAGTTTTATTATACTGAATTTATTACATTATCACAGCCATTTTGGTGTTATCGGTATAATAATGCTGCATACTTTTAATCAGCACATATATGCAGTCGTTAGTTCTATATGAAATAAGGCATTTCGGAAAAAAATATATGATTACTCCCTCAAAGTGTACTTAGCTAGGTAATATGCTTAGCAATTTTGGTGAATTCCTATGTCAGATCTGGGAACAAAGGTTATTGACAATATTCATGCTCCAGATAAACTTGGTGTCTTATGAGTATCATACCCTCTGATTTCAAATTCAAATCACATTATTTTTTGTTGCAAATACATGTAGACTTTATACAATGTATTTTTCGATACTAATTGGAGAATAAAATATTTTATTTTTAAACCATAGCATATTTGTGTGTACTGTGTGACATGTAATTATTGACTGGGTTGGATAAGATGTATATTTTATTGAAAGTTATCGAGCTTTTCCCCCAATATGTGATTTTTAAAACTTTTTCAAAGCATTTTTAATCCACATTTTGTAAGTCATTGAGTAGTTTAAAATTATGTTGTACTCTTATGAAAATAAATGCTTATTCAGCTAAAATAAATACGTTGAGCAGGTCTTATCTGGAGACATGGTTATCGAGTCCTATCCAGTATAAGGATTTGGGGTTTTAGCTGACAACTGGCACCTGAGCCCGAGATCACTCTGAGCCAGTGATTTTAAAACTTTCTGAGTGTTTTCTCTAAATTTGAATATGTACTCAAAATCCGGCAGTTTGATTGGCCAAGTTTAATCACAACAAACTTTGTGATTTTGACCATGAGAAAGTAGTAGTATGTTCTCATCAGGCAGTTTGATTGGCCGAGGTTGAGCACAGCTCAGCCTCGGCCAATCAAACTTCCTGATATCGAGCATGAGGATGGAGTACGTGCTCAGAAAGTTTTATGTGCAGGCTGTGGACTTGATACATATGTACTGGATATATTATAATTTGCTTCTGTTAGTCGACACCACTGGTACATTATGTAAATGACTTACATAATTGAAAGGGTACGTTGGAGACTGGATACAATACTATCGTTTACATCGTTTTGTGCAACTACTAATGCTCAATCATTACATACCACAGAAATCGTCAATTATCTCCATTCACCGTTCTAAACTTCGGGATCCCTTTTATACTGTCAAAACACTCGTAAATTACCGTACTTACACGTGTAATTCATTGTAGGTGACGTAAATTGTATGTTGGTAACAATGCACCCTAACCACCGAAATAATCCATAAAACACCGAAACGTGAACCGTTTTTCAAGAACCTGTGATAGTATCTGTAGCCGATTTCATCAAAATTGCAAAGTATACTTATCTAGCAAAGTATACTTTGAGGGAGAAATCATTTATTTTTCCCGAAAATCATTATTTCATATAGAACTAACGACTGCATATATTTGATGATTAAAAGTATGCAGAATTATTATACTGAATTTATTACATTATCACAGCCATAATGGCTGTGATAATGTAATAAATTCAGTATAATAAAACTTAATAAATTTATTCTAAAATTGAAAATTTCTCCCTCAAAGTATACTTTGCTAGAAAAGTATACTTTGCAATGTTGATGAAATCGGCTACTGATGGGCGAACAGGATAGGATCAGATCAGTCAGATATGGGTCTATGCTGTCCACAAACGTCTCAGCCAGCAGACATAATATGTGGCTGTGACTGGAGAAATTGGAATTATGGAATTTGTCACCCGTGTAGCTCCTGATCACATAGCAAACTCGAGTAGTCCAATAACGATCCGTACGCAGGTTTTATATTGGGGGGGGGGCGTCAGGGGCGAGCCCCATGTAGTGGCGCGAGTACGCTAGGGGGGGGGGGGGGACGCTAGGGGGGGGGGGGGGGGGGGGGGGGTACCCCCCTACCGTACCCGCGCCACTACATGGGGCTCGCCCCTGACGCACCCCTCTGAATTTTTTTAAACCTAGATGGCCTGAAATGCACTCTCATTTTATGTCATTTAAATTCGGATTTCAACGGTGGTAAATTGTGACATTTTCATGCAAATTACCTGTATATTAATGCATTTCAAGATTTGTTGAGGATTACTGTTTGAAAAATAGCGGACCTCGGCGAATTGAGGGTTTAGGGGGTGAGTACGCACCCGTCGCAACCCCCCCCCCCCCCCCCCCGTACGGGCCTGAACAGTGCAGCTCCTGATCAGACTGTGGATGCACAGTCTGATTTGGGGCTACACTGGGGTCGCATTGGCCATAAATCCCATTTCTCCAGTCACAGCCACATATATGTCCAGATCGCAAATCCCATAAGCCCCATTTTTCCAGTCACAGCCACAAATATGTAGCATGTTATCATGAAGGATTAAATTATACCTTAATCACTTGGTGTGCATTACATTATATTCACGTGGATGTCATGACAAAATATGAATATATTTACGTTTCTGGCAGATACAATTCTTGATCAGTTACAATATCAAGTACTCAATATCGTGGTAGCCGATGCCACCATACAGTATCGTGGTAGTCGATATTACCATACAGTATCGTGACAATTGATATCACAGTACAGTATCGTGGTAGCCGATATCACCATACAGTATCGTGGTAGTCGATATCACCATACAGTATCGTGACAGTTGATATCACAGTACAGTATCGTGGTAGCCGATATCACCATACAGTATCGTAGTAGTCGATATCACCATACTGTATCGTGACAGTTGATATCGTGGTAGTCGATATCACCATACAGTATCGTGACAGTTGATATCACAGTACAGTATCGTGGTAGCCGATACCACTATACAGTATCGTGGCAGTCGGTATCACAGTACAGTATCGTGGTATCCGCTATCACAGTACAGTAATGTGGTAGCCGCTATCACCAACAGTATCACTGTAAGTATTTTGGTAGCTGCTATCACTGTACAGTATCGTGGTTGCCGATATCACTGAGCAGTATCGTGGTAGTCGATATCACCATGCAATATTGTGGTAGCCGATATCATCATACATTATCGTGTTAGCCGATATCACCTACAGTATCGTGGTAGCCGATATCACCTACAGTATCGTGGTAGCCGATATCACCTACAGTATCGTGGTAGCTGATATCACACACAGTATCGTGGTAGCCGATATCACCGTGCATTACCGTGGTAGTCGATATCACTACAGTAGTGTGGTAGCCGATATCACTGTACTGTGTCGTGGTAGTCGATATCACCGTACAGTATCGTGGAAGCCGATATCACCGTACAGTATCGTGGTAGTCGATATCACATAAAGTATCGTGGTAGCCGATATCAGCGTACATTACCGTGGTAGCCGCTATCACTACAGTATTGTGGTAGCCGATATCACTGTACCGTGTCGTGGCAGTCGATATCACATACAGTATCGTGGTAGCCGATATCACTACATTAGTGTTGTAGCCGATATCACTACACTGTCGTGATAGTCGATATCACCGTACAATATCGTGGTAGCCGATATCACCGTACAGTGTCGTGATAGTCGATATCACCGTACTGTATCATGGTAGCTGATATCACCGTACAGTATCGTGGTAGCCGACTAATTTTGCTAAGTGGGTACTAATCTATCTAAATGCACTTTGAGGGAGTGATTTTCAATTTGTGAATACATGTACTTTATATTGATATCTTTATTTAATGAAATAAACTATTTTCTAAACAAAATAATGGCTGGGATAATGACTTCCAGTGCAAATAAACAATTGCTCCCGCAAACTGCAGGTAGATAAGTGCTCTTAGCAATGAATAGGCTACTGATTGGATGACATTTATACACTAGAAACATCAGGCGTGGCGGAATAAAATAGATTATACTTATGTCTGATTATGGTCTACGCTTTACGATTCAATGTGCTTAGTTGCTCCAATACACAATCTAAATTAAATGTTTTTATTTGTGATATTTTTTAACAAAAACATTTGTTGACAGTACATGAAATGATTCACATATATACATATACAGTGGAACCTCTCTAAACCGGATACCCTGGGGTGTCCGGTTTAGAGAGGTTCCACTGTAAATCGAACATATGACCATACCAAGGCATACGGGTGTGCTTTGCGAACTTGAACAGGCATTATCAGAATAGATAGGTGACAATGAAACCCATGCAACTAAGGATACAGCGACTGCGTGTGTGTCCGGTTTAGAGGGGTTCGACTGTATTATACTTGTGAGAAAAACCACTCAGAGCTCCAGATAAGTGTTGTATCTAAAGAGTATTATACCACATATTTCAAATTCAATGCGTATTTTACTTTTACAAATGTATAATTGATTGTCTTCCTTATTACACAAGGAACAAATGATAAAAAAAACAACAACACAATTTAAAAATGAATGCGTATTTTCACATTTGTGTGAGTATTGTGTACACCACACCCTCTTTTGATAATCAAAGCGTATTCTGCTAAAATAAGTGCTAAAATACGCCAATACGCACCTTATAATTCCAGCACAAAAATATTTACACAATTCCCTAACATTTGATTGGCCCGTAGCAAGTCTCTGTCCAAAATTTATATCCCAGTAAACTCCCACGCCGAACTACTTTCCGTAACCGTGATGCACAGTTAAAATAATTCTTAAGAAAACGGAAAATAAACACATTTTCTTGATGAATTTATTTCAAATGCTGGAATTATAAGGAATGAATGGCCTTTTTGTGGAATTTATCGGGGATATAAACTTGGAAAAGTCGCGGGAATACTGGACGGGGCCTTAAAAAATTACAATTTTCGAAAAAAAAAAAAAAAAAAAAAAATCTTTTTATTTGTTTTCGAAAATTGTAATTTTGTATCGTTTCGTCCAGTATTCCCGCGACTTTTCCAAGTTTATACCCCGATAAATTCCACAAAAATGCCATTCATTCCTATAATCTGGAGCTCTGAACATTGTTCAGAAGATAATATTTGCTTCTTGACTTTATGGGTCATTATGAAACTTTGTGAACAATAATGGAATGTGAACAGGAAATCAAAAACTTGTGCTCTATTCATTCTCTACCAACCCAAGGGCTGGGTTGTGGTTTAGGGGTAGAACATTGGACGTCAATACCAGAGGTCACGAGTTCAATCCCCACCATAGGTGTGAAACAATACTTTCCACCCCACTGGTCTTTCGGATGTGACCTTAATAGTTGGTTGAACGTTAAACCCATTCACGTTAACGTGTTTACCAATCCACTTGCTTGAATGAATTCGTTCCCACGATATAACAATTCGTTCCCTCGAATTAACAATTCGTTCCCACGAATTAACAATTCTTTCCCGTGGGAACTAATTGTTATTTCATGGGAACGAATTGTTAAATCGAGGGAACGAATTGTTAATTCGTGGGAACGAATTGTTAAATTGAGGGAACGAATTAATAAAAGAAAGAATTCTACGTCGGGGCTCCGTAATTCCTGTCTGTCTGTGTCAGCGTGACATCACTGTTGGACGGACATAAAATTCCTTGCTTGAATATATTTGAACATGAGAGTTTACATATGTTTATGTAAATATTTAGTTCTGATTTTGGGACCCCCTCGCCCGTCTCTATTTGTGAAATACGGGACTCGACCCCATTAGCCCTGCCTAGCATGACCACAGCTGTTGGCAGGCCGTTAAACTCCATGAAACACAACAAACAAAACGAGTTGCAATGCTGTTATCCTGATTAGGAGCTATAGCTACTTCTATCTATTATCTGGGTTGATAACACATCACAAATTGACATTTTAAAATATTTTTAATTGTTTTCACATTATTCTGGAATGCTTGATATTACATTTTCTTGAATGTTTTCAAACTTGGTAGATGGTCGATGGTACCATGGGGTTATAAAACATTGAGGACATTCTCAAAGTTTATAGGCAACATCCACAGCTGTATCGGAACTCTTGCATAATAAAACGTAGAGCTATCACCCGTTTGTGTCTGGGCACACTTGAAGGGGTCAGTGGAAGAAGGGGTCTAAGTCCATTTGGACTTAGCCCCCTTCTTCCACTGACCCCTTCAATGATCTAATTGAATAATTAAGATTAAACTACGATTGTCCAACATCTATCTTGTGTCAAATAGAAATAAAACAACAAATACCAAAAAAGCCTTGTTTATTTTGTTGTTGTTGAGAAGTAGGAGTTGGCCCTTTTTTCCATTTCTCCACTTTCATAATTAATAACAAGCCATGTGATATTTGATGACATGAAACATATTTCCAAAATTTACGATATTTTCCGTAAATTACGTCGAACGTTGACGAAACCTTGAGAGCAAATGCGACAACTTTCGACGTCATTTACAGAAAATACATTTTATCACAGTTTCGATAAGTATTCTTTTTCATGAAAATTCTTCTTAGGTGGGTGGCAGGTGGGCGAATGCGATGGGTAATTTAACAATCGGGGTTTATCCTTACGGGAATTCCGACTGGAGACCTGGTTTGGCCCTCACATACGTCTTTGGCATTTTGTATGTGACAGTTGAATCTGGTTATACCCCTTACGTGAGTATTACTATTATTCGTAATCCTATTTTAGGGGAATTGGGGCCAAGTGACTTTGGTGTGGTATGGACCCGACACCAGGTCAGGTTATTCTAATTTCAGGGCTGAATATATTTGTTCTCGATGTAAATATTCCGTTCTGATTGTGGGACCCCTCCCCTAATGCAGCAGGTTAAAACGGGATCGAACCCGTTTGCCCGGCCTTACATGACCTTAGCTGTTAAACACCAGTATACAAACAAACTGTCTTTGTCAGTGTTGACATTACTGTTGTACGGACATACAATTCCATTCATTAAATCAATCAGCAAGGTACTAAAACATTCGAATGCCCTCTTATCCATGTAATCTGCCGCTGGCATATTTCCGACACATGCACAGCACAGGTCATGAGGTTTTCGTGACATTTAAATAGGTCATTGGCTACAGCATTTAACTTTAATAGTTTCGCTTTGACAGTCTGTCCATTCTGACACCTGCATTCATAACTCTACTTTAATTCCCTAAGCTGTTGGCAGTAAGAACATTTGGAATTCCGGTGCACCGACATGACAAACCATAGATCTACACATGTGGCCGTGACTGGCGAAATGGGCGTATGGTTTTTTTGCGACCAGTGTACACACCGTAGCCGATTTCATCAAAATTGCAAAGTATACTTATCTAGCAAAGTATACTTTGAGGGAGTAATCATTTATTTTTCCCGAAATGCATTATGTGATATAGAACTAACGACTGCATATAGTTGATGAGTAAAAGTATGCAGAATTATTATACTGAATTTATTACATTATCACAGCCAAAATGGCTGTGATAATGTAATAAATTCAGTATAATAAAAATTAATAAATTTATCATAAAATTGAAAATTTCTCCCTCAAAGTATACTTTGCTAGATAAGTATTCTTTGCAATGTTGATGAAATAGGCTACAGATCAGCATGTGCATTCGTGAAGTCTGATCATGGCATATTCTGGTCGTCAGTCAATTTGGCCAATCAATAACAATTTTTGATCAATATTTACTACATATTACATTCGACTGCAGAAATGGAGCTTATGGGTTTTGCGACTAGTGTAGATACAGATTGGAAACAATTTAAAGGCAATATGCTTCTCAATCCAATGTGCAGGCACAAAATAAATTATTAAAATGACTTACATTGCAAATTTATTATTTAGTATGTGATTGTGCATAATACACTTTCGGCATATCTAGTCCATTGTTACGGAGCCCCGCAGGGGACGTAGAATTTTTTTTTATTAATTCGTCCCCACGAAATAACAATTCGTTCCCTCAATTTAACAATTCGTTCCCACGAAATAACAATTCGTTCCCACGGGAACGAATTGCTATATCGTGGGAACTAATTGTTAATTCGAGGGAACGAATTGTTAAATCGAGGGAACGAATTTTCATTTCGTGGGAACGAATTGTTAATTCGAGGGAACGAATTGTTATATCGTGGGAACGAATTGTTAATTCGAGGGAACAAATTGTTAATTCGAGGGAACGAATTTTAATTTCGTTGGAACGAATTGTTAATTCGAGGGAACGAATTGTTATATCGTGGGAACTAATTGTTAATTCGAGGGAACGAATTGTTAATTCGAGGGAACGAATTGTTAATTCGAGGGAACGAATTGTTATTTCGTGGGAACCATATCCCCTGCTGGGCTCTTTACATTGATGCTGCGTATAACTAGCTTCACCGCATTTTTATATGTATAACATGGCAAACAATCACCAATAATTAACAAGAACAGAATAGTCAAGGTGTATGATCACGTGGTACTAACAACAACAACAAGTACCGATTCAAAGTACGTATTCTTTAATAGTGTCCTTATTACGTAACAGATGTCGCCCAAACTTATGTCGTTTTTGCGAAGAATCGATTTCCGTGTCGGAGACAAAATCGATTCTTCGCAAAAACGACATAAGTCTGTGCCAAACTCCATAGACCACCAAATGCAGCTCATGAAGACGCGTTTGCTGCGCCATATTTCATCAAATTCCGTTGCATATTAAAGAACATATCAAATAATACTTTCTTTTGAGTGGGCGACGTTGTTGTTGTTGTAACCACGTGATAATGCACCGTGATAGTTATCTCTCACTGGTTATGAATTTACAATAATAGTATAATAATAATATAATTTTACAATAAGAATCACTATTAGCCGGGCACTCTTTTAGATAAGTGATATTAACCAACGTTGGTACAAGCATTCAGTACATGTTCATTATATCGATGACATTGATTTTTCATTTAGTGAAATTGAAGGGGCCTGTGTAAGAAGGGGGCTAAGTCCCCCTTCTTCCACTGACCCCTTCAATTTTCTCCGGCGTGTCTCGTCGAAAAATTTGCTGTCGCAGGTTTTCTTAGGCCGCATAGCATAATTATCTACTCGTACGACTCGTTTTCGTGTGTGCACGTATTACTTGCATAACAGTTTATAATATGTCTAGCATATGTAATACATTGGGCATATTTGATCATGTCGGTTAATATAATTATGGCCCATTTTGTCACATATGTTAACATTATATGGGACTGTGGTTGAACAAGTACAAGGGCATGTTACACCATTTGTGTAGCGATAAAATAGGAAGATAAAATACAGTCGAAACGGACACAGATAAATGTTAGTTTTGCTCAATTCTGATCCGGTTCATTGCTATTTATCTCCGATGGTGATGTCTGTTCGTGATCGCAAAGCATTTACGCGTGTCTTGAGGTCGTCATATGTATGTTTTACAGTGGAACCTTTCTAAATCGGACACCCTGGGGACCTCCCAGGGTGTCCGGTTTAGAGCTCCCAGGGTGTCCGGTTTAGAGAGGTTTCACTGTGTATTTTACTATGTATCTCCGTATGTATCCAGTTTTAAGTCGAATGTTCTGGCTGTCACTCAGTGCGACTGTGTAAAAACATAAATTGAAGGGTCAGTGAAAAGTTCCTTGTGGACATAGACCCCATTTCAAGACGTGTAAGTCGCCCTGCCAGAAAATGCAGGTCAATATATTATATGACAACATACACTCCTTGAAATATGATAAAGGAACTTTCTTCTTAGATTTCTAGTCTACAATAGCATATTGTATAATAAAGCACATACTCTTTATAATTTGATCAAAGAAAACGATTGTTCGATTGATATTGGCAGTTTTCAGTTTATAAAGTGAGAAAACTTATATTGAATATTTCAGACATGATATGAGACTATTGTAATAATTCTTTCTATTTGAGATGGGATCGTCTGGAAATTTTCAAGTAATGGATTTACATTTATTGAGCATAGGCTGCATATGCAGCCTATGCTCAATAAATGGAAATCCTGCATATGCAGCCTATGCTCAATAAATGAAAATCCTGCATATGCAGCATATGCTCAATAAATGAAAATCCTGCATATGCAGCCTATGCTCAATAAATGGAAATCCAATAAGTGTTTAACAGAAAACATTGTTAACGTGAAATTTACAGACTATCATAATTTTTCACATACGAACATTTTAGTCGTACGAAGTTTAGTGAAACGGCCCCCAGTACTCCATGTGTACATATTTACTAAGCTAGAATAAAACACAAACTCCTAGGAATTTGATCAAAGAAAATGTGCGTTTGATTGATATAGGTCATTTTCAGCCCATAAAGTGAAATATTTACACCTTCTATAAATTCATAATAAAAACGCCCATTAGACGTATTGCGTTTATATCTCAATAAAATGCATTAGATCCACGTGATGTCGCGCGATGTTGTTGATTCGTTAAAGTTCGTTTGACGTAATTAATTCCCACGAGGTTGTCAATAACTGCACGCTATTGACCGGCAATGTCGCTGTTCCAGGAATTGCGACAAAATGATGTAAAACAGATTAATACATTTGCATTAATTTTAACGCCATATTTGGTTGTTTACATTTTTGAAACTACCAGAAAATTCAGTGTAAATATAAGTAATAAAGCATGTGCTGTTGCGTTTCCTGTGGTTACAATATATTTAAAGTTCGCGAGGAGTTCTTCGGACTCCACGCACTTTCAACATACCAAATGTATTGTTCACCCCAGTAAACAGGTGCGGATCCAGGATTTCGGGTTAGGGGGGGGGGCGTAACTATTTTGCAATAATTGACTATATATAGTAATAATGTAGTCAAGTATTGCAAAATAGTCGACCGAGCGGAGCGGAGCAGAAAAATGCATGGAATACATGGCACTTGGCAAGAAACGTGCCTTGTAACTTGTAAAAAATCTTTACTGGGCGAATTTTAGGGGGGTGGGCGTGCGCCGGGTCCGCCGCCCCCTCCCCCCCCCTGAATCCGCCCATGGTAAACGCTACAGCCAATGGGCTGTAGCGTTTACTGGGGTGTCCAATACATTTGGTCTGTTTAAAGTGTGCGCTTCTTTCAACAGACCAAATGTATTGTATTCCACAGTAAACACAACATGCCATGGTTTTTTTCCTTAATTGTATCTCGCATTGAATATCTGAAACATCATCAGAGACGCAGTGCCTGTTATAATATTTCTCTGTTTTCTGTTGATGATTGTATATACAGCGAAACCTCTCTAAACCGGACACCCTGGGACGTCCCCCAGGGTGTCCAGTTTAGAGAGGTTCCACTGTAAAGCATACAGATGACGACCTCAAGACACGCGTGGGTATTTGCGATCACGAACAGACATTATCATCGGAGATAAATAGCAATGGACAAGTAGTTAAAATGGACAATAGTTGAGCAAAACTAACATTTCTCTGTGTCCGGTTTAGAGAGGTTCGACCGTAAGACACGCGTGTGTGCTTTGCGATCACGAACATACATTATCATCTGAGATAAGTATTAATGAACCCGATCAGAATTGAGCAAAACTAACATTTCTCCGTGTCCGGTTTAGAGAGGTTCGACTACATGTAACTATGTATTCCATAGACATATTGGCGGCGGGTTAGGTCTTGCTGACCAGAATACACCCACCTTTTATTGCTTCCAGATGTTGAACACGTATACATGTGTGTGCCGGTATTCATGTGACCTACTGTCTGTTTCACGAAAGCTGCCCAAATTTTACGGCTATATAAACAATTCAAAAACAAGATTTCTTTTGATAATATTAAATTAAAGGAAAAATTAAGAATGAGCCTTCTTTTTATTTCGTGAAATTCGGTCAAATATTGATTTTATTACGAAAAATTGATTTTGTCTATGGGAATTTAACATGGGGGAACAAGTGGTAATGAAGTGTGGGAGGAGCAAAAAAACGAAAAATTTTGGAAATTGACTCCGAAACCTGACTAGATAGCTTGGATATGATCTAACTAAGAAAACAAAAGTTAAATTTTAAAAATTGGTCCAGTATTTCTGAAATTCAAAATAATTTCCCCATGTTAAATCCCCATAGACATCTTTACTCCGTGAAGATGTCTAGACTATGGGGATTTAACATGGGGAAATTGTTTTTTCGCAATAAAATCAATATTTGACCAAATTTCACGAAATAAAAAGAAGGCTCATTCTTAATTTTTCCTTTAATTTAATATTATCAAAATAAATCTTGTTTTTTAATTGTTTATGTAGCCGTAAAATTTGGGCAGCTTTCGTGAACCAGACAGTAGTTCTGGCTGTTGAACGGAGGTGCAATTTCATATAATCAATCAATCAACCAACCAACCAACCAATCAATCACTCAATCAATCACTCAATCAATCACTCAATCTATCAATCAACCAATCAACCAATACATCAATTAACCAATAAATAAATCAATCAACCAATCAATAATCAACCAAGCAATCGATCAATCAATCACTCAGTCAAGCAAACAGTTGATCAATCAATCAACATGTGTGTGACATATAATAGGAAAACTTATATGTACATGTACTCGTGTCAAAACCCTAATTAACCAACCGCATGTTATACGTGGCAAAGTGTTGATAAAAAGGCCCACAGGACATTTGCAGTAAATATAGATCCCGATCATCATGCAGCAAATATCATGCGTTATTCCACAAAAATAGATTGATCACAATAGTTACCAATAGTCCTTGACCGTATTCAGTTGACGGAATGGCGACCAGTGTAGACCCTGATCAGAATGCGCAGGTTAATCCGGGGCTACGCTGGTCGCATGCATTGCGAGGTCCCTTTTACACAGGCGGTCCAGTCGTATAAATGGGACATGTGCCATCAATCATAGCACGTTAGCGAACGGAGCAAAATATCTCTCAATATCCCCTCGCCGACAGGCAAGATATGTACGTAAGTCCATGTACGTACGTACGTACGTTAGTAACACCTTTCATTTTTCAATAACTCACGAACCGCTTAACCGATTTTGATAATATTCGGCCACAATGTGTGTCTAGGGATGGTGCTTTGTTTTACATGCAACCCACGTCCGACCGCCTCAGGTCAAGGTCACTGAGGACTTATGCTCACCTTGTTTGTAAGGCAAAATTGTTATAAATTGTTTTCTTTTTTCCATAACTCATCAACCGCTTCACCGATTTGATTAATATTTGGTCAAAATGTGTGTCTATGGATGCTGCTTTGTTTTGCATACGACCCACGTCCGACCGCCCAAGGTCAAGGTCACTGAGGACTTGATTTTTTTACATTTTTATTAAGACTACCAGCGAGGGAACTAGCTTCGTTGAACGATGCCAGTAGCCTATTTCACCAACATTGCAAAGTATACATTTCTAGCAAAGTATACTTTGAGGGAGCAATCATTTATTTTTCCTGAAATGCATTATTTCATATAGAACTAACTACTGCATATATATTTGATGATTAAAAGTATGCAGAATTATTATACTGAACTTATTACATTATCACAGCCAAAATGGCTGTGATAATGTAATAAATTCAGTATAATACAAATTAATAAATTTATCCTAAAATTGAAAATTTCTCCCTCAAAGTATACTTTGCTAGAAAAGTATACTTTGCAATGTTGATGAAATCGACTACTGTTCTTGTTGTAATTTACGACACGTGGAGCTCCTAATCCGCTTCACTAAATTTCGTACGATAAAAACAGTTCGTAAGTTTTTTATGAAGTGTCCTTCCCCATTAGCGTGGTTTACTAATGCTTCCACTTTTCACCTACATACACGAATCATTAAATGTCAACAAGTCCAATAAAGACTTGCGAACATCGGCTTTCTGCACAATGCAATGTGTAAATACATTTTAAATGTGCACTTACGAACTTCTTAGTCGTATGAAGTTCAGTGAAACGGGGCCCTGGGGGCGATTATTGGATTTACATTTATTGTGAATCATTCAATTTAAATTTCTAGATGGTCATAAATTTGCACTTACGAACATTTTAGTCGTACGAAGTTTAGTGAAACGTGCCCCTGGAATGGATTTTGATATGTTAATTTTGCAACCAACCCAATCGTCACAAAATGTGCAAATTTAGGAACGTCTAATAGATGGATTTGTTAATGTGTAATTTACAGACTATCGGCCCCTCATTCACCCCCTCTTGTAACTCGTTACTGTTGAGCAGTAACGCGTTACAAATATGTTTTTCACTATATAGTACATACAGTAGTAACGCGTTAGTTCTCACAAGTAACGCGTTACTTTTCTAACGCGTTAAAAACGGCACTTATGACATGAGCAGAGTAAATTATTGTTTCTTATGTATAAGTTATTATATACACAACATGAAGCAAATGTGACTCATTTCCGATGGATTCAGAATGTTAAATCTATTTTAACTGAAATTGGAGTTCCTGGCGTATGGCTTAGCCAGAACGATGTTAATGCTATCTGGCTGAGCCACTACGCCAGGACTCAGCTTCAGAACCAGTTTATTCAGTCATGGCTCACCAGCATCGATTCATCTTCACGTGGAATTACGTATAGAATCTTTAAAACAGAGTTTTGGATTAGAAACATATTTAATTAATCTCACGGAAAGGTTAAGAAAAACATTGACCGATTTCGAACTTGTAATCATAGACTGGCGGTCGAAACTGGTAGATGGACAGGTGTGCCGAGAGCAAGCAGGGTCTGCAACAAATGTGGCGCTGGTGCTCTCGGTGACGAGTTTCATTTCCTTTTCGAGTGCCGCTTCTATGATGAAGTTCGAAAACGGTATATCAAGCCATTTTATTTTAGAAGACCAAATATTTTAAAATTCGCACAGCTATTTGAGAAAAAATCTGGAAAGCAATTAAGAAATTTAGCTATTTTTATAAGAAATGCTTTATGGTTATAATGACTAGTGAGCTTATACATATGCATTTTTACCCATCGTTGTATTATGTAATCTATTGTATACCTCGTGTGTCACGTATGTGGCTTAGAGTGAATAAAATGTATTGTATTGTATTGTAATCGCCACTCATATGTACCATACAAACCCCACTGTCTGAATACTCTAGACTGGTCGTGCTGATTCGTGTCTTAACCCTTTCACCCCTAAGAAACTGAAATGGATTTTGATATGCTAATTTTGCAACCAATCCAATGGTCACAAAATGATTTTCAGATTCGTCATTTATGAAAAGGGTGTGTTATTGTTCTAAAAAATATGAAGATTACTTGCAAAAAGTGCAGATCCTGATGAGACGACTCGTTACGAGCAGGCTCATCTGGATCTGCACTGCTTGTGTAAACCGCTATAGCGGGCTATCGGGTTCAAAGGGTCAAGGTCCGTTTTCCCAACCGATAGCAGAAATAAGCTGTTACACATAGGTACGTATTAAGTTACTTTGGTATTGCTATATATAGCATAGGGAAATATGACTTGCGGCCTACCAATATGATTTATTAACAAGATGCTTTACATGTAAATACAGTTTATATATCATTGGTCATGTGAAGCGAAGGTCTGACACGAGTGATGATTTAATACGATATTTATTAAACAAGTTTACTTATTTCAGGCTAGACCGAGTATCAAATCCGTTAGCAAGTTTAATAATGTCATATTTATTAAAGGTACATGCCCACTCAGTAGGCACAAACTGTTCTTTGTAGGAAGTTAATAAGTGTATAATTATAATTGTGTCACTATTCCACCGGTTCTAAAAATTACGAGTACCCGCTATACAGATATAATCATTGAGTAATAATTATTTTACTGATAGTGACGCGCGGCGGTATCAGGCTATTTCATATGCAAATGAGGTATGACATGTTTTACTTATTTATACTAATTAAATGTGTCACCTGAAAAACAAATATTTTCGACAGATTATAAAGTGTGATCATTGCACATCAAACAATAAATACAGAGAATAAATAGTAACGTCCTTTAACATTTTAAGGAAACACGGTTATCGCCCCTGATATCAGTATGGAAATCTACGGCTGATATAAACTGTATAATAATGTCAATCAATACGTAGTGAAGCGTCGTGGCGTAATGGTTAGTGTGTCGTACTACTGATCCAAGGGTCGTGGGTTCGAGCCTGACTAGCGGCGTGCGTTGTGTCCTTGAGCAAGACACTTTATCCACACTGTAATTCGTAGTTGCTCTGTAAATACGAATTACCGGCTTCTCCCAAAACACTATACCTCCATTCTTTCTCCCATTCGTGGGAGACGGCATGCAAGGTCATAGAGCCAGTGCCGCCGTTAAATATAAGCTAAAACAAAATAAAAAATCAATACGTGACTGAATGTTTATTTTGCCAGAAATTGTCTCAGATGATGTCTCTGATATAAAGAACATTTTGTGAATGTACATTTAAAACTAGCGCATTTAAACATGTAAATGAAACTAGACTGGTAGGCAATACACTTAAAGCCCATTCAGACACAGGCCGCCGATTAGTGTTATTGATGAGTGGTATACATGGATGTTGTGACTTACACGGAAATAGGTCAACATTATATTTACAGCTTAACCCTTAATACGCTGAATTAAATGTTGTCGTCTGCTGGAAATGTTTTATTTTAAATATTTCTCGAAAAAAAAAACTGGTTTTGACAGCACATGAGAATCGTCTCCAGTTTTTAGTTAAGAATTAAAGCAAAAATGAAAAACAACAGACGGCAATTTCCGTCAACAGCGTAGGAAGGGTTAACTACCATAGCATGTTTCTGTACAATTTTACTAACTGTTACAGTGTAGACAGGCGCGGATCCAGGATTTCGGGTTAGGGGGGCGTAACTATTTTGCAATACTTGACTATATTATCGAATAGTCGACCGAGCAGAGCTCGAGATAGCGCTAGGGGGGTCCGGACATTTTTTTTAAATCTACATCGCATTTCCTGCGTTCTGGCGCATTTTGGAGAAAAAATATTTACACTGTCACAGTATGTTTAGACATGATGTTTGATTGAAAACGTTTCAATTTTGAAACAATAAGAAAACGACCGAAAAATGCATGGAATACATGGCACTTGGCATGAAACGTGCCTTGTAACTTGTAAAAAATCTTTACTCGGCGAATTTTAGGGGGTGGGGGGGGGGGGGGGGGTGCGCGCGCCGGGTCCGCCCCCGCTGAATCCGCCTATGGTAGATGACCTATGATAAAACTGATTCAATTCGGGTTTTCACCAATGTCGTCCGTAATTAGTAGCAGCCAATTTCACCAAATTGCTAAGTATTCTAATCTCATTAAGTGCACTTTGAGGGGGCAATTCTCAATGTTTGTATCAATGTATTATATAGAGAATAGTATGTTAGTGCCGTGAATGGGTAACAATATCTGGCAAGGCTCAGGAAACGGGATGGGCGAGGCTCTGCCGAGCACATCCCGTTTCCGTGCAGCGCCAGATATTTTTTCCCATTTACGGCACTAACCTACTATTCTATTTATCCCGTCAACACCTACAAATGGCCATAAAATGCAAACAAAATAACCCCAGTCACCGCACATATTCATACGCAGTAATTAGGTCGTATTGACAGGATATCAAAAATGTTTCACGGCACCGTGTTTCATGGCACATACGAACTGTGTTGACGGGATAAAATGAAATAAAAGCATTTTTAAACAATAACTATCTAGTATCTACTACATATAGTATATTAACCCTTTCAACACCACATGCCTGTGAAACGGTCCCAGTTACTTATGGGTGAAAGGGTTAATGTAATACATACACACGGTGGATGATAGATATGTTTTAATCAAATATAAACATGCGTTGACTTTGTATATGAAGTAATGCATTCCAATATAAATTGTACTTATACAGTGTACTGAGCTAGATAAGTTAAATTAGCGATTTTGATGGCATCGGGTACAGGTAAGTCGTTAATGTAGCAGCTGATGGGCGTGTATTGTTCGTAGCATTACATATATAGTGAGGCATCTCTAAACCGGACACGCAGGCCGTCTGTGTATACTTATTTTTGTTTGTTTCATTGGTGTATATTTATACTGATATGCAGAGCCGCATGACTTGGTATAGTCATATGTCTGATTGACAGTGGAACATCACTAACCGGCCACCCTGGGGACCTCCCAGGGTGTCCGGTTTAGAGAGGTTCCACTGTATGCGCACCAGTAGGCGATTTCACCGAAATTACTAAGTGCACTTATGTATACTATGCATCTAGGTGTACTTTGAGTGTGCGTAAGTATTTACTTCTACTGACTATTACGCCGTATAAAACAAACGCCTGCTTATATTTCTGCAGTCATATTCACATACCAGGAGATATATTGGTCATAAATACCATAGGCCACATATCACCTGTCAGTCACATATCAGGGACTATTTATATCTTAGCTACACTATGGTATATTACTCATGTCACATTCACAGATCAGGGGCTAGTTAGATCCCAACTACACTATGGTATATTACTGATGTCACATTCACAGATCAGGAGCTAGTTAGATCCCAACTACAATATGTTATATTACTCATGTCACATTCACTGATCAGGGGCTAGTTAGATCCCAACTACACTATGGTATATTAATGATGTCACATTCACTGATCAGGAGCTAGTTAGATCCCAACTACAATATGTTATATTACTCATGTCACATTCACTGATCAGGGGCTAGTTAGATCCCAACTACACTATGGTATATTTCTGATGTCACATTTACAGATCAGGGGCTAGTTAGATCCCAACGACACTATGGTATATTACTCATGTCACATTCACAGATCGGGAGCTAGTTAGATCCCAACTACACTATGGTATATTGCTCATGTCACATTTACAGATAGGGCTAGTTAGTTACAATTTACCGTCAGGGGCTAGGTTAGATCCCACTATTCATATGGGGTATTTCTCATGCCACATTACAGATCAGGAGTGTTCGATACAACTACAATATGGTATACACCTGTCACGTTCACAGAGTCAGGGGCTAGTTAGATCCCAACTACAATATGTTATAATATCTCCTGTCACATTCACTGATCAGGGTCTAGTTACCCCAACTACAAATTTATATTCACTCATGTTTACATTCACTGATCAGGAGCTTAAGTTAGATCCCAACTACACTATGGTATATACTGATTTCACATTCACTGAACAGGAGCTAGTTTAAATCCCAACTACAATATGTTAAATTACTCATGTTTACATTCACTGATCAGGGGCTATTTAGATCCCAACCTAACAACATGTTTATATTTACACAATGGTCACATTTCCACAGAGCAAGGGCTAACTTCGTTTAGAATCCCCAAAGCTAACACATTAAATGTTATTATTACATCATTGTTACATTCACAGATCAGGTGGGGCTAGTTAGAATCCCAAACTTACAACTAATGGTTATTATTACTTACGATGTCACATTTCACGTTCAATCATGGAAGCTAGGCTTAGATTAACCCCCCAACTACAATATGTTTAATATTACTCATGTTACATTCCACTGATCAGGGGCTAAGTTTAGATATCCCAACTACAACCCTATGGTAATTTTAACTGATGTCACATTCACAGATCAGCAGGAGGGCTAGTTTAGATCCCAACTACAATAATTATATCCTCAAGTTACATTTCACTTGATCAGGGCTAGTTACATCCCAACTACAACTATGGTAAAGTTATAACGTCATGTCAACAGAAATCACGAGATTCAGGGGGCCTATTAGAGCCCCAACCTACCAACTTGTATATTAACCTCCGATCACAACTACAATATGGTATAATTACGCATTACACTTCACCAGAATCAGGCTAAGTTTGACCCCAACTACCAACTATGGTAAATTACTCCACATCAGGGTACCACATTTTACAGATCAGGGCTTAAGTTAGACCCCAACTACACTAATGGTAATAATTACTGAATGTCACATTTCACTCCACTGATCAGGGGCTGGTTATTACATAAACACCAACTAACACTATGGTATTATTAAAACTCATATCACCATTCACTGATACAGGAGCTTGTTTGACCCCAACTACACTATGGTATATTACTCATGCCACATTTACAGATCAGGGGATAGTTAGACCCCAACTACACTATGGTATATTACTGATGTCACATTCACTGATCAGGGGCTGGTTATACACCAACTACACTATGGTATATTACTCATGTCACATTCACTGATCAGGAGCTGGTGAGACCCCAACTACACTTTGGTTATATTATGATGTCACATTCACTGATCAGGGGCTGGTTAGACACCAACTACACTATGGTATATTACTCATGTCACATTCACAGATCAGGAGCTAGTTAGACCCCAACTACCCTATGGTATATTACTGATGTTCACATTCAATTCATGAAATCGGGGCTGTTAGACACCAAACTACACCTTATGGTATATTTTTATCATGTCACATTCACAGATCAGGGGCTAGTTATATCCCAACTATAATATGGTATATTACTGATGTCACATTCACAGATCAGGGGCTAGTTAGACCCCAACTACAATATGGTATATTACTGATGCCACATTCACTGATCAGGGGCTGGTTAGACACCAACTACACTATGGTATATTACTCATGTCACATTCACAGATCAGGGGCTGGCTAGACACCAACTACACTATGGTATATTACTCATGTCACATTCTCAGATCAGGGGCTGGTTAGACACCAACTACACTATGGTTATATTCTATGTACAATTCACTGATCAGGAGCTGTTTTAGACCCCATCTACCCTAGTTATATTATGATTTCACATTCACAGATCAGGGGCTGGTAGCCCAAACTACACTATGGTATTTTACTCTGTCACATTCACAGATCAGGGGTAGTTAGACAACTACCCTATGGTATATTATGATGTCACATTCACAGATCAGGGGATGGTAGGACACCACTACACTCTGGTATTTTATCATGTCACATTCACAGATCAGGGGCTAGTTAGGATCCCAACTAATATGGTTTTTTTTTTTTTTTTTATTTTTTTTATAAACTGATGTCATTCACAGATCAGGGGTAAGTTAGGGGCCCCAACTACATTGTATATTACTGATGTCCATTCCTGGATCTGGGGCGTTAGACACCAATACACTATGGTATATTATGAATGTACATTCACAGATCAGGGGCTAGTTAGACCCCAACTACAATATGGTATATTACTGATGTCACATTCACTGATCAGGGGCTGGTTAGACACCAACTACACTATGGTATATTACTCATGTCACATTCACAGATCAGGGGCTGGTTAGACACCAACTACACTATGGTATATTACTCATGTCACATTCACAGATCAGGGGCTAGTTAGATCCCAACTATAATATGGTATATTACTGATGTCACATTCACTGATCAGGGGCTAGTTAGACCCCAACTACAATATGGTATATTACTGATGTCACATTCACTGATCAGGGGCTGGTTAGACACCAACTACACTATGGTATATTACTCATGTCACATCACAGATCAGGAGCTAGTTAGACCCCAACTACCCTATGGTATATTACTCATGTCACATTCACTGATCAGGAGCTAGTTAGACCCCAATACCTATGGTAAATTACTCATGTTCACATTCAAGATAAGGGGCTAGTTAACATTCCCAACTATAATAAGGTATATTACTGATGGGGTCCCATTCACAGATCAGGGCTTAGTTAGACCCCAACTACAATATGGTATATTACTGATTGGTCACAATCACTTTGATCAGGGGCTGGTTAGACCCAACTACCAATATGGTATATACTGATTCACATTCACTGATCGGGGGCTGGTTAGACACCAACTACACCTATGGTATAATAACTCAAGTCACATTCACAGATCAGGACTAGTTTAGACCCCAACTTACCCCAATGGTATATTAACTCATGTCACATTCACTGATCAGGAGCTCAGGGGTTTATTAGGGGAACCCCAAACTACCCTATGGTTTATTACTCATTCACATTCACTGGATAGGGGCTTGGTTAGATACCAACTACACTATGGTATATTACAGATCGTCACATTCAACTGATCAGGCTGGATAGACAACCAACTTACACTATGGTATATACTGATGGGGTCACATTCACTGGAAAAAATCAGGGCTGGTTAGACACCCCCAACTACACCTATTGGTATATTTACTGATGTCACATCACAGATTCATGGCTATTAGACCCCAACTACCCTATGGTATATTAACTGGGGATTTCACATTCCACTGATTCAGTGTCTTAATTTCGATCCCAACTTACACTATGGGTATATTACTCCCCATGTCACATTCCAACAGATCAGGGGCTAGTTAGATCCCAACTTAACCCAAACTAACCCTATGATATATTACTGATGTCACATTCACTGATCAGGGGCTAGTTAGACCCCAACTACCCTATGGTATATTACTGATGTCACATTCACTGATCAGGGGCTAGTTAGATCCCAACTACACTATGGTATATTACTCATGTCACATTCACAGATCAGGGGCTAGTTAGATCCCAACTACCCTATGGTATATTACTCATGTCACATTCACTGATCAGGGGCTAGTTAGACCCCAACTACCCTATGGTATATTACTGATGTCACATTCACTGATCAGGGGCTAGTTAGATCCCAACTACACTATGGTATATTACTCATGTCACATTCACAGATCAGGGGCTAGTTAGACACCCAACTACACTATGGTATATTACTCATGTCACATTCACTGATCAGGAGCTAGACTGGTCACACATGTCTTAAACCCCATTACGCCAGCCACAGACATCGTATACATCTATATTCTACGGAGCCCCGCAGGGAACATGGATTTTCTTTATTAATTCGTTCCCACGATATAACAATTCGTTCCCTCGAATTAACAATTCGTTCCCACGAAATGACAATTCGTTCACTCACTCAATTTAACAATTCGTTGAATTAACAATTCGTTACCACCCTCGAATTAACAATTCGTTACCACGATATAACAATTCGTTCCTGTGGGAACGAATTGTTATTTCGTGGGAACGAACTGTTAAATTGAGGGAACGAATTGTTAATTCATGGGAACGAATTGTTAATTGGTGGGAACGAATTGCTAAATTGGGGGAACGAATTTTTATTTTGTGGGAATGAATTAATAAAACAAAGAATTCTACGTCCCCTGCGGGGCTCCGTAATATTCAGTAGTTTCAAATGTTATGAAATACGCGTGACCCAGGGCTCCAGATAAGGTGCGTATTGGCGTAATTTTCACTTATCTTAGCAGAATACGCATTGATTATCAAAAGTGGGAGTACAAAATACGCACAGCAATGTGAAAATACGCATTGATTTTCAAATTTAGTAGCACAGTATTTGCAGCTCAAATAAGTGAAATTTTAAATTGGTTTTATTTTTATTATTTGTTCCCTATTTAATAAGGAATAAAACCAATACTACATTTGTAAAAGTAAAATACGCATTGTATTTGAAATATGGGGGTATAATACTCTTTACATACCAAACTTATCTGGAGCTCTGGTGACCCATGTAGCTCCAGATAACGGCCAACCATCAACCATATCGGTGGATTGTTTATGTTACACTTTCTATAAAAAGCTGGACGCTTCAACGGAAAACACGTTTATTTTCGGCAGTTAAAACGAGAGGAAACCTGATAGTTTTATTGGCAATAAGTTTATAACAGGACGGGTTATACATTATGCCAATTATTATAATCTGTACCAGATCCTGTTTAAAATAGATTTAAATCAGTAAAGTGTTACTTTTATCACATTTTGATGTTTGTCTTTATAATACAGCGGGACCTCTCTAAACCGGACAACATTGACACCCATGTGTGGGTAATATTTTAGGGGTTCACTGGTATTTATCGCCGATGGCACTGTCTGTTCGTGAACGGGAAGCGCTAAGCCACGCTTTGGAGTGTTCAGATGTCTGTTTTGTATATTGTGACATCCATTTGACTTATTTGTCCAGATTCAAATGATTGGTCATAACGTATAATGTTGAGGAGAAAGAAATGTAACTTAACCCTTTGAACCCGAAAGCCCGATATAGCGGTTTGTGCAAACAGTGCAGATCCAGATGAGCCGGCTCGTAACGAGCCGTCTCATCAGGATCTACAGCAAGTAATTTTCATATTTCTTAGAACAAAAACACCCCATTTTCATAAATGGACGAATCTGAAAATCATTTTGTGACCATTGGATTGGTCGGAACATTAGCATAACACAGTCCATTCCAGTTCCTTAGGGTTGAAAGGGTTAACGCTTTCACCCATAAGTAACTGACAGGGACGATTTTATGTTAAGTTTGAGACTGTTCCATTAATCAGAAAATGGAGTCATTTTGTAAACATTAACAAATATTCATAAACGGTGCAGCTCTTGACGAGACGGCTCGTTACGAGCCGGCTCATCATGATCTACATTGTTTGTAAATATTAGCCCATATGTCAACGTTTCTGAACATCCAACTGGCAATTCCAACTCGCAATTAAGCAATCTGATTGTCTGAGCCTGAGCCTGAGCTGTAGCACAACTCGGACTCAGTTAATCAAGTTGCTTACTTTCAAGCTCAATATTCAAATATTTTGTAATAAACACATTGGGAAATATCGGCAAGATTACAAATGGTTGTATATGTGCAGGTTTGATCAGTACTAGTGACCACCGTTTAGTCTAAACCGATATTTCTGTCTGTAATGCAGGGCGACTTACAAGACGAATTTTCTCTCTGTAACGCAGGGCGAGTTACAAGCCAAATTGTCTGTTTATAACGCAGGGCGACTTACAAGCCGAATTTTCTGTTTGTAACGCAGGGCGACTTACAGCCGAATGTTCTGTCTGTAACGCAGGGCGGCTTACAAGACGAACATTTGCTGCCGAATTTCTGTTTGTAACGCAGGGCGAATTATAAGACGAATTTTCTCTCTGTAACGCAGGGTGACTTAGAAGCCGAATTTTCTGTTTGTAACACAGGGCGAGTTACAAGTCGAATTTTCTGTTTGTAACGCAGGGCGAGTTACAAGCCGAATGTTCTCTCTGTAACGCAGGGCGACATACAAGCCGAACTTTCTGTCTGCAACACAGGGCGAATTACAAGCCGAATTTTCTGTCTGTAACGCAGGGCGACTTACAAGTCGAGTTTGCTGTCTGTAACGCAGGGTGACTTACAAGACGAATTGTCTGCTTAATTTTCTTTCTGTAACACAGGGCGAGCTACAAGCCGAATTTTCTGTCTGTAACGCAGGGGGACTCACAAGTCGCCCTGCGTTACAGACAGAACATTCGGTTACATTTAGTTTACATTCGGTTACATTTACATTTAGTTTCTAAACGAGCCATATGTCAGCCTGAGAGCGCGTTGTATAACAATGAAACTATTAAACTTATCGAAGGTTACCGGATCGTAAGTTACACTGGCAAAGAATTCCATACGGTCCAATTTCCCCAGTCCCAGTCAAATATGTTTTGACTGTTATGGTTGATTGCATCATTACCTGTCGCCTATTTCACCAACATCGCAAAGTATACTTATCTAGCAAAGTATACTTTGAGGGAGAAATTTTCAATTTTTTGATAATATTTTGTTTTTGTTATTATTATACTGAATTTATTACATTATCACAGCCATTTTGGCTGTGATAATGTAATAAATTCAGTATAATAATTCTGCATACCTTTAATCATCAAATATATACAGTCGTTAGTTCTATATGACATTATGCATTTCGGGAAAAATAAATGATTACTCCCTCAAAGTATACTTTGCAATGTTGGCGAAATCGGCTACTGGAGCCATGCACACAATTGAACTGTGGTTGAACTGCCACTGCAAACTAAGTCATCTTGTTGGAACGAATGACTCCATAAACACAGTGCAGTGACATAGCCGCACATATATTATGATCTTTGTCGTTAAAGTATGTGACTCACATCTGCCAGTTTTCCTAAATATCCCATCAACAATATAAGCTTTTAAAGTTTGTGTCCCATCAATTAGGTACAAATGTTCTTTTAATGAATTAGTAAGTGTATAAATGTGTGCATATTCCACTAGTTTTAAAAGTTACGACTGCCCACTATACACTACACATATATACTCATTTAATACTATTTAATTTACTGATAGAGACGAGCTAGTTTGATATGTAAATTATTGATATAATTTAAATGCGTCACCTGAATATTTATTTTAAAGGTACATGTACATGCCCATTCAGTAGGCACAAACTGTTCTTAAAAGGAATTAAATAAGTTTATTCGTGTGTCACTATTCCACCAGTTCTAAAAGTTACAAGTGCCCGCTATACATATATAATCACTTAGTAATATTTATTTTACTGATAGTGACGCGCGGTGGTATCAGGCTATTTGCATATGCAACTGAGACATGCTATTAGTTATACTAATTAAATGCGTCACCTGAAACAAATAATATTTTCGACCGAGTATAGAGTACGATTATTGCACATCAAAAAATAAATACAGATAATAAATAGTAATGTCCGTTAACATTTTCAAGAAACACGGTTAGCGCCCCTGATATCAGTGTGGAAATTTACGTCTGATATACAATGTATTATAATGTCAATCAATACGTGGGATGGTGAATGTATGTTTATTTTGCCAGAAAATGTCTCAGATGATGTCTCTGATATAAAGAACAGTGTGTGCCTACTGAGTGGACATGTACCTTTAACCATTTGAACCCGAAAGCCCGCTATATCGGTTTATGCTAACAGTGCAGATCCAGATGAACCGGCTCGTAACGAGCCGTCTCATCAGGATCTGCATTTTTTAAAGTAATATTTTTGAAAACAAAAAACACCCCCTTTTAATAAATGGACTAGTCTGAAAATTAGTTTGTGACAATTGGATTGGTTGCAAAATTAACACGTCAAAATCCATTCCAGTTACTTCGGGGTGAAAGGGTTAATATACACAGTATAAACTATGACCATTGCACATCAAAAGAGAAATAAAGAGAATCAACGTACATAGTTGTTTTCGTTAACCGTTTAAAGAAACGCAGTTATATCACCTGATATCAAGCGTTCGGTGTAAAAAGTATAATACTGCCAATTAACACGCCCGGTAATGGTAAAGTAATACAGTGAAACCTATCTCACACCCGTTATCCGGAGATACGCAACTAGGGGAGGAGAACATGGAAAGGGGAACGCACAAACTAGTGGGAATTTGGAGGGTTTGTAAAATTAGCTAAAACAATATATTTTATGCATGATCAGAACAATGTGAGCTTGCAACGTTGAGGAAGAATGATTGAAGCACATGTAGCAAAAATATTGAGCTCGAACGCCGTCGTAAAAGTTGAAAATTTATAAATTCAATATAGGATTTTATTTTTTTTGTCATTTTTGTTTAAAAAATCGTCTTTCCTGCACCAATCGTATGCTTTTCAGCACTATCAGGCATACAGTTATGTTTGCTGATCATTTACACTGATACCTTGAAAGCGACAGCGACCAGGATCTTCTGAGAAAAAAATGGCGGCCGTTTTATGCACCGTGGTATAGCGCAAAATGGTGCACAAAAACTATGGGACTGGAGGACACAAATTGGGGGACGAGTGCACACAAACTGTGGAACGCGCTGCACAGAAAATGCCAATATACGTGGGTATTAAGTTGCAAATTCACGTATGTATTTACAAAAATATTATATTTGCAGACGAGGATCCACGAATATTTACGCAGGGGCCGGTCCAAATGTGTCTGTAAGGAATTTATGCAAGTTTTTAATCAATATTCACCACAATTATGCATTGTTTTAGTAAGTTCGCTGTTCAATGCAGGCTTCTTTAGCAGCGCTCGTTTATTAATGGGCGAGCAGAGCCTCATTTCGTATTTCAATCAGTAAACCCGTTTAATACATATCACACATTAAACCATAGGTCACCACCTAAACTCGCACCACACTTCGTTTATAACTTGAAGCACGGGGTTTGGGAGAATCAACCATGCGGAACTGAGTTAACCATGCTAATCGATGACCAGGCGAAGTAGTGCAGCCAAGGTCAGGGCCGGATCCTGGATTTGGAGAAAGGGGGGGGGGCGTGGGTGAGGGGGGTATGGGGGTCCTCCCCCAGAAAATTTAGAAAATTTGAGTGTCTCTGATGCATTTTCCTGGCATTTGAGAACAGAATACTGACAGCCTTTTCTAATCTGAATTAAAAAAATCATTGCTTCGTCAAAAATAGGGGGGGGGGGGCGTACGCCTCTCACGCCCCCACCCCCCTGGATCCGGGCCTGAAGGTGCAACTCAATCTTATTATCATTGGCGTTAGCAAGACGTTTGGCAATGATAACCATAATGAGAGTGTCCTGTGTATTCTCGAGGCAGATAACGACACATTCCAGTCGGAATTATCCCGGAATAAGGACCGACTCTCATTGCAATTGAGATACTGCACAGTCCGTCAGCGGGCTGCAAAACACACATAGAGCACCCACCGCCACAAGTTTAAGAACTTTCCACCGGTAAAGACAGTGATGCTGGAGCGCGAGTGGCTAGGTGTAGCGAGATGGACTGTGGATCGGAGGTCCCCGAATCTGCGCAGGTTCGAGACGCGGTCGGAGCCGGCGTGTTGTGTCCTTGAGCAAGACACTTTGTGGTGGTGATCGTGTAAATATTTTACACACATGTAATACATGCATGGTGACTGTCTAGATGGTACAATGTACACAGATAAGACGTACCGCAGTTACCCTTGGTGATAGGAAATAAAGAGATATCTCGCTAGGACGAGGGTGCTCCGAGGACACCGGAGGAATATATATACATACAATACAATTGCAGTGTTACTTAGTATAAGTATGGTGTTTATATGTTGTATATACACATCACGGTGCTCTCCGACAAACAGTGGGTGCTACAGAAACAACAACGATTGCGTCACAAACATTCTATGACGGACGGAATGGTCGTAGGACGAACGAATGCACTTGTGAATCGATGGATTGGTTATCGCGGACAAAACTTTATGGCGACCCCCCGAAATTCTGCGGATGAAATCATGTCGACTTGTCGTATGCCGTGCAAGCTTGCTGTGGTCTTTCTCCGGGTACTCCGGGTTTCCTCCGAGTTTAGGTGGTGACCTATGGTTTAATGTGTGATATGTATTAAACGGGTTTACTGATTGAAATACGAAATGAGGCTCTGCTCGCCCATTAATAAACGAGCGCTGCTAAAGAAGCCTGCATTGACAGCGAACTTACTAAAACAATGCATAATTGTGGTGAATATTGATTAAAAACTTGCTTATAAATTCCTTACAGACACATTTGGACCGGCCCCTGCGTAAATATTCGTGGATCCTCGTCTGCAAATATAATATTTTTGTAAATACATACGTGAATTTGCAACTTAAAACCCACGTATATTGGCATTTTCTGTGCAGCGCGTTCCACAGTTTGTGTGCACTCGTCCCCCAATTTGTGTCCTCCAGTCCCATAGTTTTTGTGCACCATTTTGCGCTATACCACGGTGCATAAAACGGCCGCCATTTTTTTCTCAGAAGATCCTGGTCGCTGTCGCTTTCAAGGTATCAGTGTAAATGATCAGCAAACATAACTGTATGCCTGATAGTGCTGAAAAGCATACGATTGGTGCAGGAAAGACGATTTTTTAAACAAAAATGACAAAAAAAAATAAAATCCTATATTGAATTTATAAATTTTCAACTTTTACGACGGCGTTCGAGCTCAATATTTTTGCTACATGTGCTTCAATCATTCTTCCTCAACGTTGCAAGCTCACATTGTTCTGATCATGCATAAAATATATTGTTTTAGCTAATTTTACAAACCCTCCAAATTCCCACTAGTTTGTGCGTTCCCCTTTCCATGTTCTCCTCCCCTAGTTGCGTATCTCCGGATAACGGGTGTGTATCTAAACCGGACACCCTGGGAGGTCCCCAGGGTGTCCGGTTTAGAGAGGTTTCACATTCTGAGCAATAGGTGTGTGCTATGCGATCACGAACAGACATTATCACATGAGATAAATGACCAAGAAACGCATCAAAAATAATATCACGGGTGTTTTCTTGGTGTCCGGTTTAGAAGAGAAGAGTCCACTGTATTTATTTTGCAGAAAAATATCATATCTAAAGAATGGACTAAAACTATTTCTCCCTATATTACAATCTGTGATGTGGCAGTGCAGGTTTAATAAGCACATATGCCCCCGAGTAAATATATAGCGACGCATGTAGTTAATGCCATCCTCTGTATCTGTTGCGGATTTGTTTCTGGAACACTTACATTTGAGACATGCCATGCGATTGTGTACCTTCGGACATATGCGTAATTTCATTAAATAAGTTTACAAAATTTACAATATTTTTCATAAGTAAAGTCAAAGTTCCGTATGTACTCTGAAGATGTTGTCAACTTATAACGCAATTTATGGAAAATATTGTAAATTTTGTAAACGTATTTCATGAAATTACGCAGATGTCTGAAGGTACAACATCACATGGCGTGTCTCATTTATGTAAATGTAAACAATTGTATAAATAACGTAGCAACCACTGGAGTAATTTTGATGTGAGAAAACGTAGATACCCAGCAGAGCAATTACAGAGTATCGACTTCCGCTGACGCCGTCCGCATATCGTAATCCGTTTCGAAATTATTTCAGTAAAACATACATTTAAGTACATGTAGTTACATTTATGAAAGTTTTCTCGAAATAACTCCGAAATGTACGGAAGCCCATTAGGGCCACTTCACTTTTTTTAATATCCATTTATTCAAGATGTTTTCTTGAATTTTCAAGATCTTTTCATGAAAATTCAAGAAAAGAACTTGAAAATGAAGAAAAGATCTTGAAAATTCAAGAAAAGATTTCGAAAATTCAAGAAAAGATAAAAAAAAGAGAAAAAAGTGGCCCTAATGGGCTTCCGTAGAAATGGGTACAGATACGAGGGTGACTTCATCTTCAGTTAAATAGAGGTTACGAGTTTCTTTGTCAGATTTACAGAAGTAAAGGGAAATAAATCCGGTATTTCAAAATGGCAGTGAAATAAATTGTATATTACATATTGAACGAAGTAAAACGGTCCCCTGATTATGCTTTCTAAACTGTGATGCGGGTAACACAGGTAACAAGTGTGATGCGGGTAACACAGGTAACAAGTGTGATGCGGGTAACACAGGTAACAAGTGTGATGCGGGTAACACAGGCAACAAGTGTAACAAAAATCAACGAGTTGTTGCCGGTCAGTCACTTAGGCTACTCTCACACGCATACCCTGTGTGACCTGATACTAATGTGGAAACACGATATCCGTTTTTCTTGTATGGGTTGCATAAGGTTAACTGTAGCCGATTTCATCAAAATTGCTTTTCTAGCAAAGTATACTTTGAGGGAGTAATCATTTATTTTTCCCAAAATGCATTATTTCTTATAGAACTAACCACTGCATATATTTGATGATTAAAAGTATGCAGAATTATTATACTGAGTTTATTACATTATCACAGCCAAAATGGTGTAATAAATTCAGTATAATAAAAAATAATAAATTTATCTTTAAATTGAAAATTTCTACCTCAAAGTAATTTTTGAGAACCAAAAAATACCCCCTTTTCATAAATTGACTAGTCTGAAAACCATTTTGGGACGGTTGGATTGGTTACAAAATTAATATATTCACAATCCATTACAATTACGTAGGGGTGACATGGTTAATAGTGACAACCGTTTGCATTAGTAGACCCTAATCAGACTGCGCAGGTCGCACATATCTACAGATCCATTTTCTCAGCCGAGTGATTTGTGAGTGTACCTGTACATGCATGTGTACCTAACCACAAGATTAAACATTTGTTATAAAGTTTACAACGTATAAAATTTCCACGTAGTAACGTTGACTGGCAGTTTCCAGGCGCGGATCCAGGATTTCGGGTTAGGGGGGGGGGCGTAACTATTTTGCAATACTTGACTATATTATCGAACGAGCTTAGCTCGTTCGATAATATAGTCAAGTATTGCAAAATAGTCGACCGGAAAAATGCATGGAATACATGGCACTTGGCATGAAACGTGCCTTGTAAATTGTAACAAATCTTTACTCTCGGCGAATTTTAGGGGGGTCGGGGGGGGGTGGGGGGGGGGGGGGGGGCGCCAGGTCCGCCTCCCCCCTGAATCCGCCCATGGTTTCATGGGTATGATCACTGATATGGATGGTCACGACCAGCGGAACCTGTCCGAAAAGGGCACAAGAAATGGCGTCCGAATAGAATTGTATGTACATTTCTTATAAATTGGCGGCCATCTTGGATTGTTTACTAAATTACTGTCTGTTCCACGTTTTTCTGCTGACGAACTTTTGGCTATTAAACACATTAAATCTTAAACATATATAAATGTAAGTAGTTTTTCATCAATAACAAAAAAGTCACCCTCCCCAAAAAAATTATTTGAAGAAATTCCATCCAATATTGATTTTATTGCGAGAAAACGATTTTCCTATTTTTTTGGGAGGGTGATTTTTTTTGTTATTGGTGAAAAAGTACTTGCATTTAAATAATTCTTTAGATTTAATGTGTACAGACAGTAGTGTTAATGTTAAGGATTTATATTTTAATGTTACCAATTTATCACCGTGTGTCCACTAAACTCGTTATTCGATCTTAAATATTCCATATGGATGTAATAGCCATATGACATAATATTACTATTTGGCGGCAATCTTTGATGTATGCAGTTCTCAAGCGTACAAGGATGACAGACTGTTGTCATCAGTATACTAGCCACAGTGGGATATTGTCCCAACCTAAATTGCCAATGCCCCTTAAAATATCAAAGGACTGAACGTCATGAAATTCTTCGCATTATGTGTTTGTGGATGCCACATACTCGTAGACTAATAATTAACTCGTAGACTAATAAGCAACAACAACAACAACAACAACAACAACAACAACAACAACAACGAGCTAAAAATATATTTTTGGAAAACTGCATGATTGTATTCGTGCACCGAACCATGGAGTTGATAATCGCGAATAATCGAGCATGGCGGTTCATCGTCGCACCCTTAGACTACGGAAACATTTGCAATAACATACATTTAGCACAAAAAAGCAAACAAAACATTTATCACACTGAAAAAGTGATCAAGCTAAGTTGTTAGAACTATTTTTTATGGCGTAAGACCCGTGTTTTTAAAAAAGTTCAACCCGCAAAATATGTGCTGCAACCGACATTAGCTCATTTGCATAACATTTGTAAGACCTCAAATTTGGATGTTTGTTGTATAATTCTTCGCTAGCGCTCGAATAATAAGAAATACTTATCATTTTCAATACAGTGGAACCTCTCTAAACCGGACACCAAGAAAACACCTGTGATCTTATTTTGTATGAGTTTCTCAGTAATTTATCTCAGATGATAATGTCGTATCGTGATCGCATAGCACACAGCTATGACTCAGTATCATTAAATACCTGATTTACAGTGAAACATATCTAAGCCGGACACCCTGGGGACCTCCCAGGGTGTCCGGTTTAGAGAGGTTTCACTGTATAAACCAAAACCGAAAACTGTTCTTTGTTTGAAAGTTTGGCAGAATGCTGGGTCATAAATGTGTGCAGATACATGTATACACACTGTCATGTATTTACATACATTCTTGCATACACCAGGGGGCCGCTTCACTAAACTTCATACGATTAAAATGTTCGTAAGTGCAAACCTATGAAAGTCTGTAAATTTCACATTAACAATGTTTTCTTGTAAACAATATTTGGATTTACATGTATTGAGCATAGGCTGCATAAGCAGCCTATGCTCAATAAATGTAAATCCATCAATTGAACTTTCCAGACGATTCCAAATTTGCACTTACGAACATTTAGTCGTACGAAGTTTAGTGAAACGGGCCCAGATGTTAGACGGATCACGTGTCTCGTCCCTGAATGTTACATGTATACATATTGACCTTCAGCCAGAAATAACCCCCCACCCCCCACCGCTCCCCCCTCCCCTCCCCCAATGTGGCATTTTGGTGAGTATGATCACAGACCTAGAATAATTCTAGGTCTGTGGTATGATTTTCGGACTCAGTAGCCTATTGTATATCAAACCTGGTTGTCTGCGTTCAAAAAGCCGCTGGATGAAACAAATAGCGGCCAGTTTTCAAGATGGCCGCCGAACATTATTATATTGTTTTATTAAGGACTGTCAGTCTGATCAATATTAACCGGATACATTGCTATAATTTAGTCACAATTTAAATGTAAAATGATTTAGAATACATCTTACATTTAATTACATCAGCAAATGGCAATATATTTAAAAATGGCTGCCGAAATATGCTGTTTTTCAAATTTGTTATGCTAGTCGTATTTTGTTACGAACGATTACAGACATTCATAAAGTTGAAACACATTTACATTGCTTTCCTTTGCAAATAAATAGTGATGCAATATCCTTCCACAATTGTCAGAAAAGTCAAAATGGCTGCCAAAATGTTTTGGTCTATTTTTTACTGTATGGAGTTGTTATAAACAGCATTTCATGTACATATTAAATGTACATATACAAATCAAATCATTTGATAACATATACATATCCAGGTATACAATGCTATAATTATATTTTCAAAATGGCCGCCAAAATGATAAGATGTTCAATAATATTTACGATGAAGCTGCATTTTCAGTAATTAAACAACACTAACATTGTTATTTTATATAGTGTGATATTCTTTTTATCGTTAAAGACAAATACGGATGTATTTCAATCAGTTTGAGTATTGAATAAATGTTTCAAAGTGTTTCCAGAATGGGTTGGCTGTTGACAAGGAATACAGTGGGGTCAGCGGTATTACAATGGTATTACTGTGCTGTCTAGTTAATGCGATTAGTAACGAGCACACTTCTCACAATTAAGCGAGCCTGATGAGCATTGGCCAAGGCAGTATGTGGTATGGTATGATGAATAGCGTGGGTATGCTTATTGCAAACATACATGGCCTCTCCCACATTAAGGATCCTGCATATGTCTTCACCTGTGACAATAATTTCAATTAACCCTTGGTAGGGAGTTGCAAACATTGGAAAATAAATACAATACATGGTAACAATATATAATGTATGCAGTCACTGATGTACATCAGTTATACATTAATCATTACATGTGCTGTATTTATCTTTCTAATTAAACATTATTGAAACTAATACACCCAAAACGTAATCATATACAGTATCACCATGACTGTCAGTTTCAAGATGACCATCAACATGGTCGCTTTTGTAATTAGGATGTGATATTTACGGATCTATATATACACTTTTTAATACAGCTTAACTTTCTTTATGTAGTTGATAATACCCTTATACCGAGGGGTCCCGCATCCTGCGATAACAACAACATGTGATAGCCCATGACATACACTCGAATACATGTCTCTGGTTGTATATATGTGCTAAACAGGTACAATGCAAATATATTTCTGCATTCAGGAAATAAATGTACACATGGTACATGATTATAGAGTTTTGATATCATTAGAAAGACAGTACCTGTTGTCAAATGGAGAAATATATATTCCGATGACACCAAAGTGCCAGCAAAATAGATATAACTATGGTACAATTCGACAGAAAACGCCTTCCACAAACCTGATTCTGACTACCTAAGTAAATAGTTAGAATGCCATGTAGAAAATAGTTCAATTGTATAGTTAAATCCAAATGTAATGTGTATCGATAGAGGCTATGTGATATTGTTTAGATGAACATTTTGATACATTGCATAATACGTTGTGGAGATGCGCTTATCATTTATGGGGATGTAAACGTAGATTAATGGTCCTATGAGTGTATGTGGCTACACGTGGTAACATATGAGCTTGTGTGATACAAATAATATGACTGCTATAAATTTATAAATTCGGGGATTTGGTGAAAATGGGCATATCATTAATGTTGTGTAATAGTATTGTCCTACTGATGTATGAGTTTCCATCTGGATCACCTTTGGAATGAATAACAATACCACTAAATGTGGTATCCTGTTGTATTTTGTAGTTATATATATGTAGGTCAGATGTGCGTATTTCTTAAACTGGACTAGACTGATTTTTTAATATCCCGGAATGGCTTTCAGACTACATACATACTAATATTGGCATGTAATAAATATAATTCCGCATGTACTCTTTTTTTTGTCAACTTTTGACTTCATTTATGGAAATTTTGTTGAATTTTGTAAATGTTTTTCATGAAATGACACAGTTGTCAGAAGGTACAAAATCGCATGACTTGTCTCATATATGGTCCCTTCCAATTCGCCACCCCATGCCACCTAGATTCTAATCTGGGGAGGTGGGAAAATATAGATTAACGGTTGTGCGAAAAGGGGGGGGGGCTACACTGATCGCCAATTCCATTTATGTGAGTAACATGTGTCCGGATGCCGTCACGTGACCAGCCATGTGATTTTGTACCTAAAAACATGTGCGTTTTTTCATGAAACTGTAATATTGTCTGTAAATGACGTCGAAAGGTGACAACATTTTCAAGGCAAATGCGGAATGGAAAGTATTGCACTTCAGGCCCGTACGCAGGAATTATTTTAGGGGGGTGCGTTATCGACGGCGCGAAGGGATAATCATTGTTTTTGCACACCCACGGACAGACTTCGGCAGATTAACCCTTTCACCTCTAGGTAACTGGAATGGATTATGATTTGTTAATTTTGCGACCAATCTAAATCATCACAAACTGATTTTCAGACCAGTCCATTTATGAACATGGCGTGTATTTGTTCTCAAAATTATGAAAATTAATTGCAAAAAGTGCAGATCCTGATGAGACGGCTCGTTACGAGCCGGCTCATCTGGATCTACACAGTTTGCCAATACCACTATGCAGGCCTGCGGGTTAAGAGTGAAAGGGTTAAGGGGGTGCGTACGCACCCGTCGCACCCCCTCTGCGTACGGGCCTGCACTTTAGATGAACAGTGTAATTATATCAAATGTCCTTAACTATAACATAACCGACGACAGTCTGAAAAGGACGGGCGCATGCTATTTCGTTCCATCGAGATAGCATCTCGTCCTCACGAGTTAGGTATCACGTTCACACGACATAGCACCTCGTTCCCACATCGTAGCATCTTGTTCCCACGAGATAGTACCTCGTTCGAATGAGTTAGTTATCACGTTCCCACGACACAGTCAGCAAATTAAAAGCTAACTGTATGGAAGAGTCCTGGTGCCAATACTAAACTATATAACCTATTTGACCATTGGCACAGATAGTAAGTCCTAATTTGGAGATACTAACTGCCAATTAGGAGATACTAACTCCTAATTAGGAGATAGTAAGTCCAAATTAGGAGATGAGATAGTAAGACTTAATTAGCAGATAATAAGTCCTAATTAGGAGATAATATCTCATAATTAGGAATTAATATCTCCTAATTAGGACATCAAAATAGTTTAGCATTGACATCAGGACGCTTCCATATAACTGTATTGTAATTTATGATGTTGGAGTAAATAGAGAATAGTAGGTTAGTGCCGTGAATGGGAAAAAATATCTGGCAAGGCTTAGGAAACGGGATGGGCGAGGCTCTGCCGAGCACATCCCGTTTCCGTGCCGCGCCAGATATTTTTCCCATTCACGGCATTAACATACTATTCTATTTATCCCGTCAACATTACAAATAGCTTTAAAATGCAAAAAAATAACCCCAGCCGCATCTCCAAATCGTATTGACAGGATATCAAAAATGTTTCACGGCACATACGTACTGTGTTGACGGGATAATATCTGCTATTCTATTGGTTGATTGTTTCATTCGAACAAGAGGTTATTTCTTGAATAGATTACAGCGAAGCCGTGATAACTATACACAAAGGGTCTACATGGCTGATCTGGTTATAGAGGTATTACATGGGTGACATGGCTGGAGAGGTTTTACTGTATCCTACACAACACACATGGTCTACATGGGTGACCTGTAGCCGATTTCATCAAAATTGCAAAGTATACTTATCTAGCAAAGTATACGTTGAGGGAGTAATCATTTTCACAAAATGCATTATTTCATATAGAACTAACCACTGCACATATTTAATGATTAAAAGTATGCAGAATTATTATACTGAATTTATTACATTATCACAGCCAAAATGGCTGTGATAATGTAATACATTCAGTATAATAAAAATTTATTTGAAAATTTCTCCCTCAAAGTATACTTTGCTAGATAAGTATACTTTGCAATGTTGGTGAAATAGGCTACTGGTTAGATAGGTTTTACTGAGTCCTACCCACCACACATGGTCTACATGTGTGACCTTGTTATATGCGTTTTACAATGTAATATACACCAGCCACCAACATAGGATCCGTAGTACAATGAACGTATGTATTACCTAGATGTAGCAGCTGTGACCGATAGCATGGAGAAGTGAAGTCAATGTATATGTATGGAGTGCATGTCATTTATAGCAGAAAATAGGCGTTCGTAGGCAGTGTATTAACACAGTGTATTGAATATCAATACTGTCACTTACTTACACATTGTTTAAATGCATATACAACTACTTATGCAGTTCTAATGTCTATCCGTGCACACTTCAGATACAGTGTGTCCGAGTGTTTGTGCCCGTTTCGCATTTACTAAAACGACCCTCACATATCAGTCGCGGCGCCTGCGCGACTTCTAAAATGGGTCAAAAAGGGCATTTTCGCGAGGCGTCCGGCCGGACGCTGTCCGATTTCTACGGGCTCCGCTGCGATTTTTAGAGGTCGCACGAACGCCGCGGGCGTGAAAACCTGACTCCCAAATCTGCGATTTTCCAAGCGCAATTTTAGGTCGTGGCAAGCCCGTATACATGTCGCTAGGGCCCCGCCCGGCGACCTGCCGGAAACCGACCAGTGATCTGGCGGCCGCATGAAGTTGTTGACGTAAATTATTGGAAAAAAATTTGCCGGACGCCGTGGGATTTTCACGCTATGATAGCCTCACGGCCCCCTCACGGATCCCGCCAGGACGCCTACCGATCTGTTCTTTGATCAGCCGGCGCCCGCACTGTCAATGATACAATGTTCAAAGGGCACCGCCCGGTCCCCGTATAATATGTGAGGGCACACGTCGCAGACATGAAATTCGCCCGATTCATCCACGGGCTCTAAATCTCCCGGCGACTCCTGCGATTACAAAAATCGCTACATACGCTATGTGTCGCATTATGCAAATCTCTCTCGGTGTCTATTAATTATATCAATGGTAATTGTACTTACTAGTGCTTACAATATATGTTTGATGCCAATATTCTGATTACATGATGTCTACAGCAGATGATGCAATGTTAAAACAAAGTAGTTTCAACTATTCCCAACCACCCACTGAATTTACAAATGACCATTTGACATGTAATAACTTTTCTTACTTTATACGCCGTCATATACTTATGAAAGGTTCATATGAACATGTAACTACTGACACCTGCATATGTAGCTGTGACTGGAGAAATGGGGCTTATGTGTTTTGTGACCAGTGTAGATCAAGATCAGCCTGTGCATCGGCACAGTCCGATCAGGATCTGAACTGTTCGCCATTCCATCAGTGAAACACCTGTTATGCTTCTAACATGCACAATATATGCGCTATTTGATCAGGAGTCACACTGGTCGCAAATCCCATAAGCCCCAGGGGCCCGTTTCACTAAACTTCGTACGACTAAAATGTTCGTAAGTTCAAATTTAAGATCGTCTGTAAATGTCAATTTATGGATTTACATTTATTGAGCATAGGCTGCATATGCAGCCTATGCTGAATAAATGTAAATCCAATAATTATTTACAAGAAAACATTCTTAATGTGAAATTTACAGACTATCATAATTTTGCACTTACGAACATTTTAGTCGTACGAAGTTTAGTGAAACGGCCCCCAGGTCTCCAGTCACAGCCACATACTAGTCATCTACACACATTTCAGATGCGGAATTCATGCATGTTCGTCTCTCTATATATCCATTTCATATTTATGCAACCATGACAATTACCATGACTACTACGTTGTGTATTCCAATATGAACGTCTCTGATAAATATAATGTTTACTCGCAGCTGTTGACAGACCTTTAAGTAAAATAAATAAATACCTATAAATATTACTGTCAATAGTATAGGTCGTAGGTACTAATTTGCAAATTGGATATAGAAAATATACCTTTTCTACCATGCTGAATGAATGATTTGTAGCACATATTACTCAATTTATCACACAGTAAATACTCAAAGTTAGATAGCTGTAAATAATACGAGCAGGCTAAGCTATAATATTCCCTCAACCAATTCCGAGTATTCATCAGGAACGTGATTCAAATGCAAAGTTGGCACATGTACTTATAAAAGCATGTATATAGTAAAATTAATAGCTTGTACATGCGCGTAACCAGGATCTTGCTGAGGGGGGTGCGCATTGAGCGGCGATAGCCGCGAATTGTCCAGTGGGGGGGTCCGGGGCATGCCCCCACCCCCCCCCCGGAATTTTGTTTTGATAAAGAATGCAAATCCTGGCTTCTAGAGCCCTCCATACATCGATATATTATACGAAATTTTATTTATTTTAGCAGAGAAATTTTCATTTTACTAAATATAGTTCTTATTTTATCTAGGTGTACACACCTGGCCAATTTTAGGGGTCCACAATAGTCCACAAAGGCTGACAGATGGTATCACAAAGGCTACACTCGACTATTTTATATGTGAATGTAGCCTTTCTGTTACCATCTGTCAGCCATTGTCAACCATTTTATATGTGAATGTAGCCTTTGTGGTACCATCTGTCAGCCTTTGTCGACCATTTTCTATGTGTGTGTAGCCTTTGTGGTACCATCTCATTATGTCAGCCTCTGTGGACTATTTTCTATGAATATAGCCTTGGTACTGCCGTCGGCCATCTGGCTAACTCTATGAACTGTGTTTACGTTGATTTCAGAAAATGTAGTAACAGTTTGCCGTGTTATGCGTCCCGTTTATCTCCTCCTGATAGTTTCATTTTAAATTTCAAAAAGAACAGTTTACTGCCAATAATTGACGTAATTACGTTAATTACAAATACAGGACACGGGAAGGAAAATGTTCGTGGAATAAACTGTGCTAAATACTATGAGTTATTTTACGGGAACATGTCAGCTAGCGTAAATGTCATTTACAACTAGTTACATGTTTATTCGCCCATGTAAATAAAAGATTTTGCTTCCGCAATCTGAGGAAATATTCGTTGCAGAGCCGTACATAGCGCTCATAAACATATTTTGTATCACCGTGTGGATACCCATTTTCAAGGTAGATAACTAGCTGATGTCTCAAAATTCGGCATTCGTCCTATGTTCACGTAATGTGTTGATACATAAAGCATGTTTAAATGAATGTCGTTTATTGATCATTGACTTATATTAATAATAATGCAATAATGCAATAAGTATAATCGGTGTTTAGCTGCACCTATTAAACGATATGTTAATAGGTGTTAATCACTCCAATTCCGCGCGGCCCGACCTGCGCAGGTGCGCGTTTAGACAATTTACCAAAACACGTATATTTGTGGTGGATTATTGTATTAAAATGATTAAAATTCATAAAATGATCATAACGCATAATAATTCAGTCAATTCAATGAAAATGCATGTCATAAATATCCGCTAACGGACGTACAAGCAACATCGAACGGCCTGTGTAGCCTCTGTGGCCTTTTCCAGCCGTTGGGGGTGTTTAGGGTGACCGTTACCTCGATAAGCCACGCCCCTGGACAACAACAATTGCAACAGTAATTTGGGAAGGTAATATCCGCCATAATTCTATGTGACTTGATGCTTGCGTGCTGATGACATTACAACTTATATTCATGTTATTGTATTCGTCATTTGTATGTATTACATTTGAAATCTGCTTGTTGTAATTGTATTTGTCTTTCTTACATGTCCATTCTACTGATTGCTTTGATCATTCGTCTTATTTACATTACAATTATTAATACGTCCTTATTCGTGTGTTTGTTTTATTGCACTAAGCATTTGCAATAGAAAGTAAGAACAAAGCACTTAGCACTTTGAATAAGGCCGAAAGCAGTAAGGACAAATGAATGAAACATCAAGCCAAATGCGCATGCAATAAAGACAAATATATATTACAACCAAGATGATTTCAAATGTCATAAATACAAATGACGAATAGAATAACATGGATATAAGTTGTAATTCCATCAGCAGGCAGGCACCAGGCCACATAGACTTGTCATAAATACAAACGGTGAATGCAATAACACTTATAGAACGTGTAATGTAATCAGCCAGCAAGCATCAAGCCACATATAATTGTAATAAGACGGATAGAACTTAAAATGTCATCAGCCAGCAAGCATCAAGCCTAATATAATTATGGCGGATATGACCTTCCATATAGATCTGCGTCTTCCACTCCAGTCAGTTACTAGATACGACACTGGTAAAGCACCCACACCCACTTAACCGATTGCTTTATATCGTGGCTGGCCACATATGACATATAAAATAATATATGACTACAGTGAAACCTCTCTAAACCGGACACCATGGGGACCTCCCAGGGTGTCCGGTTTAGAGAGGTTTCACTGTAATTAGCCAATACTAAGTTACAATAGATTTAAAAAAATATAACTTTTGTTTTCTTAGTTTTCCAAACGTTTTAGTTTCTTTTACTCCTCCCCCACCTTTTCAACATCGTTTCCCCCATTTTAATTTTTTTTTCGCTATGAAATCAATTTCATCAAACAAAACAATTGGGGATGGTGACTTTTCTATTATTGGTGAAAAAGTACTTACATTGAAATATTTTTTAGATTTAATATGTGTAATAGCCAAAAGGTCGTCATCAGAAAAACGTGGAACAGACAGTAAGCTTCAGTACTGTAGTTACACAGGCATTTGATCATTCTGAACAGACATATCACCCGAGTTAAATGACCAAGAAACTCATCAAAAGCCAGTAGCCGATTTCACCAACATTGCAAAGTATACTTTTCTAGCAAAGTATACTTTCAGGGAGTAATCAATTATTTTTTCTGAAATGCATTATTTCATATAGAACTAACCACTGCATATATTTGATGATTAAAAATATGCAGAATTATTATACTGAATTTATTACATTATCACAGCCAAATTGGCTGTGATAATGTAATAAATTCAGTATAATAAAAAATAATAAATTGATCCTAAAATTGAAAAGTTCTCCCTCAAAGTATACTTTGCTAGAAAAGTATACTTTGCAATGTTGGTGAAATAGGCTGTTTTCAATGTTGGTGAAATAGGCTGTTTTCAATGTTGGTGAAATAGGCTGTTTTCAATGTTGGTGAAATAGGCTGTTTTCAATGTTGGTGAAATAGGCTACAGATCAATTGTGTTTTCTTGGTGTCCGGGGTTCCGCTGTATTATTAATATGTACGTGGATTAAATAATACCGATGCACTTCGTATTGCGCAATCCCAATTTAAATGTCCTTGTACACACTGGTATTATTCACGAAGATTTCTTTCCTAATGATTTACTATAGAATACATTAAATGAAAACATATTGCGGTTAACATCTTAAATTATATTAAATTATGATGAAGCTTTTCATAATAAACCTTAATGTAACGGTCGTTTATCATTAAAATGCGACCACGGAATTCTACAACAACCCGTATGCGCCACCAGCATATAACTCCACCCACCTTCCACCCCAACCCACCCGCCCCCGATCGTAATGTAAATGTTGCTGACCTTGCGGCTTATAAATGTGTTTGACTAAAACGCATTGTGGCTGTGCCTGGAGAAATGTGGCTTATGTGATTTGCGTCCAATGTAGCTCCTGATCCAATAACACACTGATACAATTATAAATATAGTCTGATAACGATATATGGTAATAGTAATGTTTATTCAGCAATAGGCCTACTGGCCTTGAGCAGACAATATAATACAACAAATTATCTTGTCAACACAGTTCGTATGTGCCGAGAAACACGGTGCCGTGAAACATTTTTGATATCCTGTCAATACGACCTAATCACTGCGTATGAATATATGCGGTGACTGGGGTTATTTTTTTGTATTTTAAAGCTATTTGTAGGTGTTAACGGGATAAACAGAATAGTAGGTTAGTGCCGTGAATGGGAAAAATATATGGCGCGGCACGGAAACGGGAGCCTCGCCCATCCCGTTTCCTAAGCCTTGCCAGATATTTTTCCCATTCACGGCACTAACCTACTATTCTCTATATATTTATCACAAGACGACAAACAGTGGTGAAGAATGTATTCACTAGTAAATACATGTATATTCAACATGCGTGCCAAACTATAATGCATTTGCATTTGCATTATACTTTTGCCGATATATTGTTTGTTATAAGCATGACGGGTGTTTCATTTATGGAATTACGAACAGTGCAGATCCTGATCAGACTGTGCGGAGGCACAGGCTGATCTGGATCTACACTGGTCGCACAAACCATAAGCCACATTTCTCCAGTCACAGACTCATTTACATAAATATGACTATCACAACTATACACATACGCGTGTTTATGGTAATGTTTTATTGAACTGTCCCTCTAGGTTATAACTGATAGGGCTGTGACTGAAGAAATAGCGCTTATGGGTTTTGCGACCAGTGTAGATCCAATCCAGCCTGTGCATTCGCACAGTCTGTTCAGGATCTGTACTATTCGCCATTCCATCAATGAAACACAGGTAATGCATCTAACAAGCAGCACAGATCGTTATCCGTCTACACTAGTGTGCTATTTGGTCGGAAGCTTTGGTCACAAAACCCATACTCCCAATTTCTCCAGTCACAGCCACATGTTAGAAGGTCTATATTGCTGAGACACGGTCAGGTAAGGGGACAAGGTTGTTACAGGTACGCTAGATGTGAGAAAAGGTGACTTATGGTGCTTACGAAAAGTGTACATCCTGACCATTCTACATTGAAACACCGTCTAATCGTACGGAACCACACAGGTGACATGGATTTTATTCGTTCCCACGAAATTACATTTCGTTGCCTCGAATTAACAATTCGTTCTTCGTTGCCTCGAATTAACAATTCGTTCCAACGAAATGACAATTATTTTCCTCAATTTAACAATTCGTGGGAACGAATTAACAATTGTTAAATTGAGGGCGCGAATTAGTATTTCGTGGGAACGAATTAATAAACAAAGAATTCTACGTCCTCTGCGGGGCTCCGTATAATCGAATCACCGACGCTGCAGAGCGTAGTTTTCTGCGACGGAATGGCGACCAGCGTAGTAGGTTACGCTGGTCGCACACGTCCTAAGACAAGGATTCCGCTGGCGATCGCCACTTTCGCAATTGGCGATAAAAATAAACAATCGGCGATAAAAAATTACAATTTTCGGGAAAAAAATCAATTTTTTTTCTCGAAAATTGTAATTTTTTATCGCCAATTGTTTTATTATTTTTGAAGTGGCGATTCTTTTTATTTTCCCCAGCGGAATCCCTGCTAATATATGGATTTACATTTATTGGGCATAGGCTGCATGGGCAGCCTATGCTAAATAAATGTAAATCCAATAAATAGGCCCATTTTCCCAGTCTAAGGCGCGTCATGTATGATATATTATGATCACTTCGTGCACCATTATTCAAAGGCATGCCAATTAATCCATCATTGAAAAATAAATAACTGAAACCATATTTGCCCAGACGTTTATAATGTATTACAGACTGAATTGCATTATTCACAGTAATTTATTACGTCGTTTTTTGTTTGAATTGATGGCACAATCGAGGTGCATGATCGCGTGGTTACAACAACAACAACAACAACAATGGCTGACAGTGTTGAAAGCGCGCCCACTCCAAAGTAAGTATTATTTGATAGTTTCCTTAATAGGCAACTGATTTTGATGAAATATGCCGCAGCAAACGCGTCTTCGTGAGCTGCATTTGGTGGTCACGGGAGGTCGACACATACTTATGTCGTTTTTACAAAGAATCGATTTCCGTGTCAGTAGATACGGAAACTGATTGTTCGTAAAAACGACTGAAGTTTGGGCCAAAGTACCGAGACCATCAAATGCAGCTTAACATGACGCGTTTGATGCGCCATATTTGATAAAAATCCGTTACATTAAGGACAAATTAAAAGAATACGTACTTTGAATCGGAGGGTTTCTGGAAGTTTCAGTACTTGTTGTTGTTGTAACCACGTGATCATACACATTGACACTGTTACAATTTATAAATTGTCACATTACCTGTATTACCCTTAGCTGCACGTTTTCCGCTTTATAGGCAACAGGTTGCACTATATCGCTACACCACGCTACACAGTAAACATGTGCGTAATAGCAATTCAACTTCGCGCAAAATATAGAAAATACTTGCAGTGCGTTGACCTTCATACTTCGCTATATTGTTATTAAGAGACAATTCTACAATGTGACACAAAAGTATTACAATAAACTTACCTAATAAAATGTGTATTAGCAAAAACCTCCACGAAGTAGAAAGTAAACAAAGAACACTTCAAACGCACATTTGTAAAGACTACTCCATTATAACTCTTATGTAATGAAATGAAATGTAAATACATGTACATGTAGAGTTATGTACTCAGAACTAATTGCCTATAGATTTTCCTTTAGTGGCATATCAATTTTGCCGATATTATGTCGTGCCTTTTCAGACTAAATTTCCTTTGATCAGAACAAAAAACTAATCAGAAAATATCCTCAGTGCAGATCCAGAGGAGACGGTTCGTTACTAACTATCACGTTGTTTGGACGTATATTGCCAGTGGCGTCGCTACAGTGAAAACAATGTGTAGATACAATCACATGAACGCTGGACGGAGTATCCTAGTTACGGAGCTCACCCCCACATCCTCCCACCCACCCTCCACGGAGGAGTTTATCCCTGAATGCTGATGCGGTGCACCTGGCGTTGTGTGTCATAATGAAAATTGATACTTGTATGTGATGTGACTTTTTGTTCCTGTTTCCGGATATATTTATGCTGTAGCAATATACTAGAAGTCGATACTCATATACATAACCATCACCCTACAGTGGGGTCAGCGTGTAAGTGCACACACGAACGAACACGACAAGTTGGTTCCAACCTGTCGTGTTCGTTCGTGTGTGCACTTATACGCAGACCCCACTGTACACTTAAACACAGGTTATTGAAGAAAGGTTCATATTTCGGTGTCGTATTGGTTATTTCCGTATCTCTGGTGGTTTGGGTGCATTGTTACCAACATACTTTTATGTCACCTCCCACGAATTACACGTATAAGTATGAATTGTGACAATAAGAAAGGGGCCCGAAAGTTCGGAACGGTGAATGTGTAGATAATTGACGATTTCTGTCGTGTGTAATGATTGAGCATTAGTAGTTGCACAAAACTATGTAAATTACCCAAAATCCAACCAAATACTCACTTGACATCACCATTCTGACCATCTGTTTATATGCTTAATAAATGTAAATCCATCAATTGAGATTTCCAGACGATCGTAAATTTGCACTTACGAACATTTTAGTTGTACGAAGTTTAGTAAACCGGGCCCCTGTGCTCATAACCGTACCCCACCACCGTCTAGTGTTTCCCGTGGGAGTAACCCATTCCATGCTGAGGATATACCATTTTGATTGGAGAAAATCATAAATATTGTCTTTAAATGTGCATAGAAGTATATGTCGCGGCTACCATTCGAAACGTTTCCCCATGTAATGGTGTCCGATCAAATTGTAACAAAAAAAAAAAAAAAATGAAAACAAGTTTCTTTGTTATACAACTTTTTTGAGGCAGCATGGTGTAAATAAATTTGGGCATGGTGCCATCAAATAGAGAATACAAGGCTAGTACCACCAACATCGAGTATGGATCTCGGCTCGGAAACGGTAGGAATTTCTCGGCAAGCCTCGGAATTCCTACGCGTTTCACAGCCTTGCCTGATAAACTTGATATCAAAAGACACTAGCCCGGTATTCTCTATCTAACCACAGTGCCATGCATTGAGGGGTCGTAGCTAGTTCTTTCCCTCTATTTATACAGATCCGGTCCTTTGTTTTCTTTTAGCGTTTATTTCTTACTGAATAGTGCAACACTAAATATTACGAACAGTGTACACCAAGACCAGACTGCACAAAGTTTGCAGTAAACGTATTAATGAGTTTGAAAATATGGATCTGGCACCCGGATCAGATAGTGCCGATATATAAGATGACATGGATGGACACTGATCGAAAACACTGTAATGGCTCCTTTACACAACAAACCATGCGACGTTAGTCCTTTTTACTATTGGAATGAATAGCCTTTTTGTGGAATTTATCGGGGATATAAACTTGGAAAAGTCGCGGGAATACTGGACGAGGCCTTCCGGCCTTCGTCCAGTATTCCCGCGACTTTTCCAAGTTTATACCCCGATAAATTCCACAAAAAGGCCATTCATTCCTTATAATTCCAGCATTTGAAACAAATTCTTCAAGAAAATGTGTTCATTTTCCGTTTTCTTAAGAATTATTTTAACTGCACCTGAAAGTAGTAGTTCGGCATGGAGTTTACTGGGATATAAATGTTGGACAGAGACTTGCTACGGACCAATCAAATGTTAGGGAATTGTATACATATTTTTGTGCTGGAATTATAAGCAATTAGGCCCGAAAATATACAATTTGGACCGGATTACTATGAATAAATTCGAAGGGAAATAACTAGCTACGATCCCTTATTACTCCATGACTACATATTTTGTCCAGGTCATATGCAATGTACATGATCACGTGGTACAACAACAACAACAATAGCTGAAAGCGCGTTCACTTCAAAGTACGTGCAAGTATTATTTGATATGTTCCTTCATATACAACGGATTTTGATTAAATCTGGCGCAGCAAACGCGTCTGCATGAGCTGCATTTGATGGTCTCGGGGGTTCGGCACATACTTATGCCGTTTTTGCAACAACGACAGAAGTTTGGACCAAAGTATAGAGACCACCAAAATGCAGCTTAACAAGACGCGTTTGATGCGCCATATTTCATCAAAATCCGTTACTTAATAAGGACAAAATAAAAGAATACGTACTTTGAATCGGAGGACTTTCGAAGTTTCAGTACTTGTTGTTGCTCTTGTAACCACGTGATCATACACCTTGATATGGTGAACGACAAGAAGGCAAGAAGATACATGTTTACTGCATAAAATGGGCGCTCGCGGTGTATTAACATAGTGTAATACAAACCATATTGCACTAGTGTAATAAATATGCATATTAGCTTGTTACAGAAAACAGGTATGTTGACCAGTACTGCTCCAATGTATGACGATGTGTTTATGCAATAACTATAATCTAACATGTATGATGATTTAATATGTTATTTATTAAACCAGTTAACTGATTTCTTAAGAAACGAGGCCATGCCTCGTTTCTTATGAAATCAGTAAACTCGTTTAATAAATATTATATTAAATCATCATACATGTAAGGTCCTCTATATATCTGTGTTTTTTAAATCATGTACATACAGACATCATTAGTGACATATTACTATGACGCACATCAACAGTAAACACTGTCGGTATTGTGATACGGTGGATAGTTTTCGTGACACGGTGCAGACATGGTGTATACATGTCGCCAATGTGGCGTCGCGGGATGACAGCCGGTAAGTGTCACTTTAATTGAATATTTTACAGCTTACATGACATCATCAGCAACGTATCTGGTATGTACAGACGTAGAAATGAATAGCATGTCCAGCGATCACGCTCACAATACTAATGACAACGTATTTTCTAAATAATTCGCTTGTAAAGATGACACCTTTTTGTACATGCATTTCAGGCGCGGATCCAGGATTTCGGGTTAGGGGGGGGGGGGGGGGCGGCGTAAAATTTTGCAATACTTGACTATATTATCGAACGAGCTATGCTCGTCCGATAATATAGTCAAGTATTGCAAAATAGTCAACCAAGCGGAGATCGGGATAGCGCTAGGGGGGTCCGGGGGCATTCCCCCCACGGAGATTTTTTTAAATCTACATCGCATTTCCTGCGTTCTGGCGCATTTTGGAGCAAAAAATATTGACACTGTCACAGTATGTTTAGACATGATTTTTGATTGAAAACGTTCAAATTTTGAAACAATAAGACAACGACCGAAAAATGCATGGAATACATGGCACTTGGCATGAAACGTGCCTTGTAACTTGTAAAAAATTTTTACTCGGCGTTTTTATTTTAGGGGGGGGGCGCCGGGTCCGCCTCACACCCCCCCCCTTGAATCCGCCCATGCATTTTGAATCGAGGGAGCGTGATAAAAGTGCCGATTTCTGGCTAACAAACACGCGTTATTGTCCCTTTTCGGTGGCGATATCGAGTAAATACAGTCTAAATGATCCGTGGAAAGTGTCAGCTCTCTTCATGCAGGATATGACATTAGTATTGTGAGCGTGATCGTTGGATATCATTATCATTTCTGCTTCTGCACATACCAGATACGTTACTGATAATGTATTGTAAGCTGTACAATATTTAATTATACTGACACGTACCTGCTGTCATCCCGCGACGCCATCTTGGCGACATGTATATACCCTGTCTGCACCGTATCACGGAAAATATCCACCGTATCACAATACCGACAGTGAAAGCCACTGGTGTTTTCTGAGCGTCCGACTTGGAGATGTTCAGCTGCAATATACAAGGTGTGGATCACGTGTTTCCAAACGGCGTGGCGTAATGTTTGTTTTAGATGTGTTTACAGTATATTAACTTTAATATCTGTCTAATGAATTCGAAAATTCAAATGACATATGTTTATGAAATATACAGCAGCAAATGCGGTACACGTTCCCCTTTATTGTATATTCGGTTTTAATCTCATAATTCTGTCGGTTTGACGGATAATCGGTTACCCTAAATGTAAATAAAAACTAGAGCACGTGAATGTAACAAATAAATGGTACTCGATTCTTTTTGAAAGTTATAAGTTATTATAAATAACTTTCAGAGAACCCATAAAACACATATGCCATCGTAGTTGGTACTCTACGTATCATTAAAGTCCGTCCGTTGTTAGGAAGATTTTAAAGAAAATCTACTGTAAAAATGATGTCACAGATTACGTCACGCCGGAAAATCGGGTTCGGAAACCACGTGAACTCACGCCTTGATATAGAGCACATCCTGACGATATTGCGGATTAACAACCTAGTCCGGGTCTACACTGGTCGCAAATACATAGAGAATAGTAGGTTAGTGTCGTGAATGGGAAAAAATATCCGGCAAGGCTCAAGAATTTCTTTATTTCTCATCAGAAGTATATGTTGTGACCACTCATTTGAACCGTCTCGTCACAACATATACTTTGGTTCAGAAATAAGGAAAATAGATAGAGAATAGTAGGTTAGTGCCGTGAATGTGAAAAAATATCTGGCAAGGCTCAGGAAACGGGATGGGCGAGGCTCTGCCGAGCACATCCCGTTTCCGTGCCGCGCCAGATATTTTTCCCATTCACGGCACTAACCTACTATTCTATTTATCCCGTCAACACCTACAAATGGGTTTACAATGCAAAAATTGTCTTGACTGGATATCAAAAATGTTTCACGGCACCGTGTTTCACGGCACATACGCATTGTGTTGACGGGATAAAATATAACCAATAGCCGATTTCACCAACATTGCAAAGTATACTTTTCTAGCAAAGTATACTTTGAGGGAGAAATCATTTGTATTTTCCGAAATGCATTATGTCATATAGAACTAACCACTGCATATATTTGATGATTAAATGTATGCAGATTATTATACTGAATTTATTACATTATCACAGCCAAAATGGCTGTGATAATGTAATAAATTCAGTATAATAAAAACTAATACATTTATCCTTTAATTGAAAATTTCTCCCTCAAAGTATACTTTGCTAGAAAAGTATTCTTTGCAATGTTGGTGAAATAGGCTACTGGTTTCTTAGTTCGTGTCCCAAATGTCGAGGTTTTCTGCACCGTGCAGCTTGTGGGTGTTAATACGATGATCCAAAATGGCGAAATGAGACAACATTGCATAAACAATTTGCATAATATGGCGAGATGTTTCCAATTATAGTAAATCACCGCCGTTATCGCTAATTCTGTTTTGTCAGCTCCACTTATGTATTAGGCCAAACAAAATATGTTTGTTTTCGGTTACCCGACCCTACCTAGATTGTCCCGCCAAACCTAACCTTTTTAGTAAATAATAATAATAATCAAAACAAAATCACTGAAATCGTCCTATAAAAAGAGTTCGTGTTAACATAGTTGTTTAGCATGTATACACTATATAAGCTTAAATACTTGGCCATGACTAGTACTGCTCTAAATTGGGCGTGGATCTGATGTCGATAGAAGACAAAACTTTTTACAAAATAAAAACTTTTTTCTACCTACCAGCCTGCCTACCTACCTATTATTATTTTGAACGCAATAGAAAACGAACATTATTTGTTGGCCTTAATGGTGTTGACAGACTATGGAAACATTACATGGGGATCAATGGCGGATCGTAGTTAGTTATTTCCCCTTGCAAATTTATTTATAGAGATCCGGTCCTTTGATTTACTTTTAAATTAGCGTTCATTCCTTACTGAATAACTTGCACAACTAATTACTGCAAACAGGGTAGACCCAGATCAGACTGCACATATGTGCAGTCTGATCTGGGTATACACTGATTGCAATACAATTAATAAGTGTGAACATATGAATCTGGCAATTATACAGTTCCGGATCAGATTGCGCAGATATGTAGGATCATCTTGATCAACACTAGTCGAAAACACAACTTCTTTACACAACAAATCAAGCGATATTTGGTTTTATTACAAGCAATTAGACCATAAAATATACAACTTGGACCAGATTTCTATAAATAAATTAAAAGGGAAATAACTAGCTACGATCCATCCATTGTTTCGTGCATGTGTGACCACAGGGACTCGGCTTCTTTCGGTGTTTTTTGGTATTGCTATATATCCGCACGGTCTGATCGAGGTCGGCACTGTTCGCCAGTCGGTCAGTGAAACACCGTCATGATATATAAACTACATGAATACCAAAAGAAAACCGTAGCAATGCGCAGGCTGGTCTGAGTCTACACACAGGTGGAAGACTCGGACACAGGACGCAATACTTGCCTCATTTGAAAAACGTTACCCCACCCACCCATTTCAATACACTATAAATTACAGCCTTTCGGAAAAGGCTGTAAGGTATAGTGTATGGAAATGGGTGGGTGGGGTAACTTTTTCCAAATGAACCACGTATTGGGTCCTAGGTCCGAGTCTTCCACCTGCGAGTCTACACGGGTAGTCAATGCCATAAGCCAGTTACAGCCACACTTGTGTTAACGGCGTCAGTTGCCGTTCCTTTACTCGAAGTCCTACCCGTGCCCTCATTGACCAGACTGTGCCGATGCAACACTAATGATGCAGTGTACAAAAGTGATGTTATACATACTTTATCACAAGTTTTCCGTCTATCTGTAGCCTATTTCACCAACATTGCAAAGTATACTTACCTAGCAAAGTATACTTTGAGGGAGAAATTCTCATTTTAAGGATAAATTTATTAATTTTTATTATACTGAATTTATTACATTATCACAGCCATTTTGGCCGTGATAATGTAATAAATTCAGTATAATAATTCTGCATACTTTTAATCATCAAATATATGCAGTTGTTAGTTCTATATGAAATAATGCATTTCGGGAATATTAATGATTACTCCCACAAAGTATACTTTGCAATGTTGGTGAAATCGGCTACAGAACTTGCATTGGCAATTCTATGACGATACCTTTGTTACTTATACATGTAATTATGGAAAATGGGTAACCACGTGAAAAATATAAATATGTTGTGACCATTTTTGAATGTATCGATTGAGCAGGATTTTTTGGACCCATTTATTTCCAAACTGTGCATCCCACTTGCTCGCTTCACGGAAAAACGGCATTCCTGACCAGTATAGATAACTTTTTGACCACGGGACCTCACTATACCTATTAGTATTTTGTTTATATATATATTTGTTTATTAAAGTCTCATCAATGTACACACATAAGATAATACAATATAGATACAGTAAAATAGTACATCGCCATTCTATGAGAATTACAAGAGACTACACTCACTATAAAACATGTGTTTTGCCATATAAAAAAATGAATATGAATACATGGGTAATATGTACATACAGTTATCTAACGTGTTCGTGACACCAGCATCTGATACATGCTATAACGCACATGCACAAACTACATGTAACCTACTGCGTGTATCATGACTATGACGTACCCGTACACTAAAACACATGATAAACATAGACACAATCATTCATGAATATAGTACAATATCTACACTATAAGACATGGTTAAATGAATAAGACCTAACGTACGGTATATTGATCATCTATAAAAAAAACCACACCTTCTTTTTAAAATATTGAAACAAGTTTTGGCACATTCTTTCATGATATCACCATTAGAAAATAAGATGACAAACTTATCGATATCACACAAGTTCAAGAAATCCGGAACAATGTTGCAAGCTTTATCGAACAATACAGTTCTAAGATCACTGTACAAATCACATTCTAAAAGCACATGCTTTTCCGTTTCCACAGTATTAGCATTGCAAAATATACACAGCCTTTCATCCAGGGCAATATTTTCGTATCGTCCGGTTTCCAGTCTAAAGGGAGCAACCCCACAGCGAAACTTGATCTGTGCTTAAATGGAATCAAGAGCTTGCAATATGCTTCTGTTTCGAAGTTATTTTTGAACTTACAATAAGACCTGAGTTTATTACCCCCTTGACCCCGTATGCTGCTATTACTGTTAATACGGTCATGCCATTCAACAACGTATTTGTGCATCATTGTCGTAACTAGATCTCCTAAAAGTGCCGTTTTAGCAATAAATGTATCAACATTTAAGTATTGATTAAGTTGCAAATTATTAAAATGTTTGATAACAGTATAACACCAAGTTTGACACTGCCTGCTATTAACGCTATGACACCAATTAAAAAGTCTCTTATTAATTATGTCTACACTCATATTTACACAACGACTCCAGAGGTTGGTAATACATTTCCACTGTCGGATGATAGCTGGTAACCATGCCATATCACCGGAGACAGCAGCACTTGGTGTATACTTTCCCACGCCCATATAAAAACGCATAGCTCTATACTGTACAGCATCGATACATGAGGATGATCTATATCCCCATACAGCTGCCCCATAAGCTATAACAGGCCATACTATTGAATCATACAGTTCAGACTGTATACTGTAATGAATGTGTATTTGCAGCCTATTTGCAGTCCGGCACTGCAGGTGCGCGTTATGAATATAGATAACGGCAGTAGTTGTATTTTCACCGGAAGTGGTTTATTTCATCGGTGAGAACATATGACTTTTATTTACATCGTTATGTATTTCATGGGTAGGTATACAATATAATGAGACAAGGCATGTGCTTGTGTACCCAAGACGATTTTTCGTGAAAAATATTTAAGCAAAACCGTTATATTTTCTGTAAATAACGTCGAAAGGTAACGATTTTTTTTAGAGAATTTCATCCACTTTCGACGTCATTTACAGAAAAATGTAAAAGTAAATTATGTAAATAGTTTTCTGTAAATGACGTCGAAAGCTGACGAAAGGTCACAGCATTTCATTCACTCTCGACGTCATTTACAGAAAATATATATATTAATGTTTGTACATAGTTTTCATAAGGTTATATTTCCTGTAAATGGCGTCGAAAGCTGACGAAAGTTTCATAGTAATTTTTTTCCGCATTTGCTCTGAACATTTCATCATCTTTCGACGTCATTTACAAAATAAATATCGTAAAAGTTGTAAATAGTTTTCATGGGATATGGCACACCTTCTTATGTACAAAATCACTTAGCTTGTCTCATGTGTTAATAACTCCTCCAGGCATGTCTGGCATGCCAAACTGAGGAAACACGGCGAATATTAATCATATCGCTAACCATCATTTACTAATTAACGCCAGGGCAAACGTAACGCCACTCGTGAAATATGGACATTCCACACCACTCGATGAACATATACATGTATGTCATATTCGTTGCAAAAATATGAATATCCTCTATATAATTGAGCTAGATTATGGCGGGAAACAGAACCTCGTTGCTTCTACAGCCAGTGTAGACTATGAATATGATTACATACTTCACTACGTCGTATTTGATAATGTGTATTCTCCATCTTATATTATGGCCCTCCTATGGAAGCGTCCTGGTGCCAATGCTAAACTATTTTATCTCCTAATCACAGAGTGAACATGTATATATAATGGGGATTTAACGGGATTCTTTTCTAATTTCAGAAATAGTGGACCTATTTTCAAAATGTAACTTTTGTTTTCTTAGTTATATCATTTCCAAGCTATTTAGCTAGATTTCAGAATCAATTTCCAATTGTTTTAGTTTTTAGACTCCTATTCCAGGTTCTCCACCTCTTTTTTCCCCATGTTAAATTCCCATAGAAACAATATTGGACTAAATTTCACAAAATAAAAAGAAAGCTGTGAAATAAGTGGAGAGCAATGCTCCCAGCGATTGGTTTAGACAGTAGGGCGAAGTATAAGTGTCGGTGATGGGTAGGCATATTGGCACTGACTAAAAGTTTATACATGTAGTTACAGTATAAATATGTTATGCTACATGAAAAACAAATAACATAAAAATGTCACTTTTCATTACGAAAGACAATTCAGAGGCAATGACTTGCATTCAGGGATTAGCGAGGCGATTTCCGTGAAGTTGAGAAATGATGCGACTAACAGATCGGGGGCCGTTTCACTAAACTTCGTACGACTAAAATGTTCGTAAGTGCAAATTTGCAAATTACACATTAACAATGTTTTATTGTAAACAATTATTGGATTTACATGTATTGAGTATAGGTTGCATGCTCAATAAATGTAAATCCATCAATTGAAATTTCCAGACGATCCTAAATTTGCACTTAAGAACATTTGAGTTGTACGAAGTTTAGTGAAACGGGCCCCAGGAAATATTCAACAGTTGGAGGCAGATTCGTAATTGTTGACGCCTACTACGACGGCGATCAGCGGAATTGTTGACGCCTACTACGACGGTGATCAGCGGAATTGTTACCCCTAGCCTACTCTATCCCGTGATTATACATATGATTGTATATACACATAAGTTGAATACCCCCGGTCTCGGTATAGCCAGAGGCATATATTGATTGGACTGTGTGTCCGTTAGTCAGTATGTCTGTCCGTGTGTCCGGCACGTTAAAAAGTTCGCCGGCGTTTCTCAATTAGGTCATAACTTATATATCCTTTGCTTAAATATTTCAACACAGCATACCCACCCATCCATGCTGCCCTTAATATGATATTGACATTTTGACCTTCACATTTTCTTGTTACCGTAGCCACTGGTATTTGGATTGGAAATGGCTAAAACGTCAGCGGTTGACAGAAAATACATTATCACTGGGAATGTAAATATATAAATATGGCTGTGAGAAAACTAGGAATGAGGCTTATTAATTTCACGACCAGTGTAGATCCCGATGAGACTGCGCATCCGCATCCGTGCAGTCTCATCGGGATCAGAACTGTTCGCCATTTCATCAATGAAACAGCGTCATGCTTCTAACAAGCAATACGCCATCAGGATACATGACTGTGTTATATATTCACGAGCTGCACGGGTCACAACTCCCATAAGCCCGATTTCTCCAGTCACAGCCACATGTAAGCTAACGATATACCTTGTTCCCATTGACTGGTCTGTTTGGAGTACATGTATAACATATATAGGAATTAGATACACTGTTGTCGTTCTGTATTACTGTGGTATTCATAACCTCTCCAGCTGTGCAAAGGTCAAAGGTCTCTGTCCTGTCATGCGCACTGACACACCAGTTTGGTCTCTAATGTTAAATGCAATTGAACTGTAAACTGATGTTCTTGCATGAGCGATGAATTATGACACGTTTTTCATATGTATTGAACGTGTTTACTGATTCATAAGACAATCGGCTACATCAGTCAACACGTTTGGTACACCAGTTTAGTTAGTTTGTTTTTTTCGGTATTTGGAACGCTTTCAGTGATTGCGTAATCCTCGATCTTGAAATCAACACAGCTGTTCGATTTTATGTATTGATCAAGCACATTATCATTCAGTGAAGCTGTGCTGATCACCTAACATGTTTTATGAATTGTAGTGTATTGTATTGTCCACGCCGCGTGGACAATACAATACACTACAATTCATAAAACACGTTAGGTGATGGTTGGCAACTATGTTTTGCCAGGTCATGTGCAACATCAGCAGCTACATGTACATATACATATCTACTGAATTAACACTTTCCCTGTTTTGCGATATTTCGACTCTTCCAAATCGAAAACATCTGAATAAAAGAATCAAATGCTGGGTCAAATGATGGTTAAATTATCTGATAGAGTAGAAAACATTGTTGGAAAAGGAGAAATTGCTTGTTACAAGCAATTTCTCCTTTTCCCACAATGTTTTCTAAAGACTGAAAAGCAGTTTCTATCAGGGAAAGGGTTAACTGATACTGGCGGTACTTGTTAATGGAGTGATTGCTATTTGTTTATGCAGCCAACTCATTATTATAATAGAAGTTGCATATACACAATATATACCATGATACGGGCAGTGCTTAACGTGCCTCCCGTGACCATATGTATTGGAAACATAAACAACAAAGACACAATGTTTGGGGTAAGGCCATGGTGCCAGCAACTTAGCAACTTACTTTATGGAGGAATGTGACAGACATCGAACTGATTTGTAGATTGATCTCAGCAAGAGACCGCCCTTAGATTGGATCAAGTCGAAGGTTCACCAATCCCGCCTGTGACTATACAGTGCGTGATATGGTCTGAGTATATTATGACTTTATAAATATATCCCTGCCTTCGTCTTGAGCCGATCCACAGCGCTCGGGTTTGGAGAGCATAGTCCAGTCATCTCCGCGTGGAGATGCCCGATTATTACATGGCTCGGGTTTGGAAAGCATATTCCAGCCATCTCCGCTGGAGATGCCCGATTACCAGCGTGGTATAGTGCAATTTTCTGCATAGTTACTTGCTATTCCGCGAGTTCGAGTCTGTCACATCCGCCACTAAAGTCTGCCGACTTTTCCTCCATAAAATGGTTATTCATTGAAATACAATGGAATTAGTCCATCCGGTTGCCTGAGGTCGCTACACTTCTCAATCGCGTGAGACCACGCATTTAAAAGTATATCATTTCTCGCGTCAGACATATGTACCCCGTCCGTGCGGAACAATGCGGGCGCATTTTCAGTCAGTCTCGGATGCGGAATGACCCTACCGGCAGCCGCAAATGTAGCTCCACGACCAGACTGATTGAAGTGTTTTCTCTTTTTATTAATTTTGCGTTTGTGGATAGCACCACGCCAATGAAGCCTAGGCAATACATCAGACCACAATAGTGTGGTCGCGGGCATTGCTCTATACAAGGCGGCAATATCATTCTTTACTTGTGCACAAAGCACGCCTGATCGGATCTGCGTTATTGAATTTCCGCCACAGTGTAGAATAATGATGTCTGGGGCTAATTCTTTTTTCAAAATGCGGTTTATTTGCACAAGGACTTCGGAGAATAGCATACCCCGTTTACTAAACCATTGGATCGATACATGTGGTAACCTGAGTTGTGCATCCAATATATGGCACGCCCTTGCATGACCCCAATGAACCATGGAGTCTCCCACTATCCATACGTTCGAGGCTAGGTCTGTAATAACAAACGCATGTTATTATAAAAGTCAAATGTGTCAATAGCGGAAATGAAAATTAACTACAAAATTAATATAAACAATCCCTGACATCAAACGGCAAATTTATTATTATAGCAAATTGAAAAACGAGGTCTAGTTAACAGCCATAATGTTTATGACACTAGATGATGAACTCATTATAAGTAGCCGTACATTGCAACCTCCCAAAACCGGACACCGGAAAACTGCTATGTAGATAACCTCTCTAAACCTGACACCCATAAACCCGCTATGTAGTTAACCTCTCTAAACCGGACACCCATAAACCCGCTATGTAGTTAACCTGTCTGAACCTGACACCCGTAAACCCGCTATGTAGTTAACCTCTCTAAACCGGACACCCATAAACCCGCTATGTAGTTAACCTCTCTAAACACATAAACCCACTATGTAGTTAACCTCTCTAAACCGGACACCATAAACCCGCTATGTAGTTAAGATCTCTAAACCGGACAACTGCTATGTAATTAACCTCTCTAAACCGGACACCCATAAACCCGCTATGTAGTTAACCTCTCTGAACCTGACACCCAGAAACCAGCTATGTAGTTAACCTCTCTAAACCGGACACCCAGACACCCTCTATGTAGTTAACACCTCTGAACCTGACACCCATAAACCCGCTATGTAGTTAACCACTCTGTACCTGACACCCAGAAACCAGCTATGTAGTTAACCTCTCTAAACCGGACACCCAGACACCCTCTATGTAGTTAACACCTCTGAACCTGACACCCATAAACCCGCTATGTAGTTAACCACTCTGAACCTGACACCCAGAAACCCGCTATGTAGTTAACCTCTCTAAACCGGACATCCATAAACCCGCTATGTAGTTAACCTCTCTAATCTGGACACCAAGAAACCCGCTATGTAACTAACCTCTCTAACCCTGACACCCAGAAACCCGTTATGTAGTCAACCTCTCTAAACAGGACACGCTATGCAGCTAACTTCTCTACACCGGACACCCAGAAACCCGCTATGCAGCTAACCTCTCAAAACCGGACACCCAGAAACCCGCTATGCAGCTAACCGCTCTACACCGGACACCAATAAACCCGCTATGCAGCTAACTTCTCTACACCGGGCACCAAGAAACCCGCTATGCAGCTAACCTCTCTACACCGGACACCCAGAAACCCGCTATGCATCTAACTTCTCTAAACCGGACATAGTAGTGATATGCATGATTTACAATGGAACCGCTCTAAATCGGACATCCTGGGGAACTCCCAGGATGTCCGATGTAGAGAGGTTTCACTGTATATGCAACAACTTCTGTTTGATGCCAACATTATTACGCTTAACATGATACAAGTATCAACCTGTATGATTATCATTTCAGTGAGAAGCCGTGGTGCACACATTCTTCTCCCCGCCACACCAATACGTTCATTATATCTGCTGTACCATATAATCTCTTTTTCTTTCTCTCTCTATGCTTCCTTCTACCGTTCCTTGGCCTACTGCTCTGTCTAGTCTTTTTCATTTTTCCTCTCATTTTCCCCTAGCACTCAACTGGTGATAACACTCATGTGTGAGGGTATACCAGTATACCGGCAAAAGCAAAAAAAGAATATCAAGGTGCATGATCACGTGGTTACAACAACAAATACGTCGCCCACTCCAAAGTAAGTATTATTTGATATTTTCCTTAATATGCAACGGATTTTGATGACATATGACGCAGCAAACGCGTCTTCATGAGCTGCATTTAGTCGTCTAGGGAGTTTGGCCCAGACTTATGTCGTTTTTGCGAAGAATCGATTTCCGTGTCGGAGACACGGAAATCGATTCTTCGCAAAAACGAAAGAAGTTTGGGCGAAAATACAGAGACCGCCAAAATGCAGCTTAACAAGACGCGTTTGATGCGCCATATTTCATCAAAATCCGTTACGTAATAAGGACACTATAAAAAAATACGTACTTTGAATCGGTACTTGTTGTTGTTGTTAGTACCACGTGATCATACACCTTGAATACACATTATCTTTACATTGTATTGTTTGAGGCCGAGACAGAAATGTGCTCCCATACATGCAAGTGTGAGCCACTATATAGGACTAATTACGGAACATAACAAATGATAACTACATTGGAACCACGCTAAACCGAACATAGAAAAAGTGAGTATTGCTTAATTTTGACAGGATTCATTGTAATTTACCTCCGATGATACTGCCTGTTCATGATCACAAAGCACCCAAGCGTGTCTTGAAGTAGGCATATGCTTGATTTACAGTGGAACCTCTCTAAACGGTTTAGAGAGGTTCCACTGTACCGTCTGTCCCACGTTCCGACGAACTTTGTACATTAAACTCATTACATCTAAAACATATTTAAATGTAAGTACTTTTTCATCAATAACAAAAAAGTCACCCTCCCCAACTTTTTTTTATTTTATGAAATTCCATCAATTGTTGATTGCGAAAAACAATTTTTTTCTATGGGAATTTAACAGGGGGGCTAAAAACAGATTTTTTTAATTTTGGAATTTGTGGACCAATTTTCAAAATCTAACTGTTTTCTTAGTTACACCATTTCCAAGCTACCTAGCCAGGTTTCGGAGTTGATTTCCAAATAGTTTCCTTATTCAACCCTCCAAAATCGGTCTCCAGCTCCTATTTGCCCCATGTTAAATTCCCATAGGAAAATAGGTTTTTCGGAATAAAATCATTATTTGATGAGAATTTCATAACCAAATTTATTTTGGGAAGGTGACATTTTTGTTATTGATGGAAAAGTACTTGCATGTACATTCTTTTTAGATTTAATGTGTGTAATAGCCAACAATTCGTCAGCAGTAAAATATGGAACAGACAGCAATTACAAATACAATAAACTATTTCAGTCCAGGTTTCAGTAGCCTATTTCACCAACATTGCAAAGTATACTTACCTAGCAAAGTATACTTTGAGGGAGTAATCGTTTATTTTCCCCGAAATGCATTATTTCATATAGAACTAACGACTGCATACATTTGATGATTAAAAGTATGCAGAATTATTATACTGAATTTATTACATTATCACAGCCAAAATGGCTGTGATAATGTAATAAATACAGTATAATAAAAATTAATAAAGTTATTAAATTTATCCCTCAAAGTGTACTTAGCAAGATAAGTATACTTTGCAATGTTGATGAAATATGTTACAGGTTTAGAGAGGTTCACCTGTAATTAATGCAATTATCATTTTTGTACAGATAAGAGTTATTGTTTAATGTTTGTTCAAGCATGTTCAAGTGTATCGTGTGAATCGTCAGTGTATATAGCATTGATAGAGAAATACTAAAACGATATGAATCTTTAGTCAATACATTGCATTAGGTGTAAACAAATCATGACAATACGATGTTCATGCGTGGACAACAATATACATGTACCATTAAATACATGAAAACTAGTCCATGTAAATAGTAGACTTGTGTATATTTTTCAATCAACTACATGTATTATAAATGTGACATATTGGACGCGATGTTATGTATCTCCTTGCCAGGGGGCCGTTTCACTAAAATTCATACGACTAAAATGTTCGTAAGTGCAAATTTAGGATCGTCCGGAAATTTCAATCAATGGATTTACATTTACTGAGCATAGGCTGCATATGCAGCCTATGCTCAATAAATGTGAATCCAATACTTGTTTACAAGAAAATATTGTTAATGTGAAATTTACAGACTCATCATAAGTTTGCACTTACGAACATTTTAATCGTACGAAGTTTAGTGAAACGGCCGCCAGGTGTTTTGTAGTAGCATGAATATCCTGTATTGTAATCGTGTTTTGTATCAATACACATAATTGATGTGTTCTAAATGAGATAGTGGATATGATCTTTGCCTATGTATGAGAAAGTCTGCCTTATGACAATTTTCCAAAACTGATGTCAAATAACGATGTAGAAATCTTCATCTATCACACCAGGAATTCGACTTCTGCCAACTTTTGACATAATTCACGAAAGCGATAGTGGTTTTTTTCTAAATCAATATATTCTATGTATCTTACTCGTGTGTCACGTATGTGGCTTAGAGTGAATAAAATGTATTGTACTATGTGTAGGACCAGCGTAGCCCCTGCTCAGCTTGCGCATCCGCGCAGTCTGATCAGGGGCTACACTGGTCACCATTCGGCCAATCTAAACATAAATATAAAATGTTCATATGTCCTTGAATGCGTTTTTAATCAATATATTGACTGGTCGAGTACAATAATTACGATGATTAGGGTCTACACTGGTCACACATGTCCTCAATTATTTAAGTTCAGTTCAGTTCAGTCAACATCAGTTCTTTAAACAATTAAGTAACGAAAATTAAGATCCTTAACATGACGAAACAACCCACAGTCCTAGTATCGTCATATATCTTCAATTAAACAACTTTACACAGGGCCATGATGAAAACACATTTTTAATTTTGTTTATATTATTCTTTTATGCGCCTTTAATGAGCTACCATATGGTAACTTTTTTGCAAAGGGCACGTGTAAAAGAATTTAATTATTATACAGTTTAACTGTATATGTTGTTACATGTAATACGATTTATCCCGTCAATACAGTGCGTATGTGCCGTGAAACACGGTGCCGTGAAACATTTTTGATATCCTGTCAATACGACCTAGTCACTGCGTTTGAATATGTGCGGTTGTCATACTAGTCGATTCTCCGATTTTGAGAATGCGGCTGGGGTTATTTTTGCATTTTAAAGCTATTTGTAATGTTGACGGGATAAATAGAATAGTAGGTGAGTGCCGTGAATGGGAAAAATATCTGGCGCGGCACGGAAACGGGATGTGCTCGGCAGATCCTCGCCCATCCCGTTTCCTAAGCCTTGCCAGATATTTGTTCCCATTCACGGCACTAACATACTATTCTCTATGTACATGAAAGTCCTTGTACTAGATCTAGATTCAAATGTAGATTAATGAAGCCCATTGTGGACATGATTAATTATCTTAATTACTTATCCTGAATATGTCTGACCTTAATTTGCCTTTATAATTATGACCCAGCTGGTACGAAATTAATTTATTAAAACTTCAATATGTGAGCTTTAACTATTAGTATTAATTCGCCCTTCTTTCTCAGTATCGCGCTCCACTGAGTTCACATATTGCAAGATTTAGCCCCAATACGTTACATATTACCAGTAGTCTATTTCACCAAAATTGCAAAGTATACTTATCTAGCAAAGTATACTTTGAGGGAGAAAGTTTCAATTTAATGATAAATTTATTATTTTTTATTATTCTGAATGTATTACATTATGACAGCCAAAATGGCTGTGATAATGTAATAAATTCAGTATAATAATTATGCATATTTTTAATCATCAAATATATGCAGTCGTTAGTTCTATATGAAATAATGCATTTCGGGAAAAATAAATCATTACTCCCTCAAAGTATACTTTGCTAGATAAGCATACAGTGGAACATCTTTAAACCGGACACCCTGGGACCTCCCAGGGTGTCCGGTTTAAAGAGGTTCCACTGTAATTCTGACATATCAGCAATCAAAGACATGCATGTGGGCTTTGCAATCCTGAACAGACAATAGCATCAGATATAAGTGTCAGTCAACCAAACAAATTAGACAAAGACATGTGTCATTGGTGTTCGGTTTAACGAGGTTTCACTGTACTTTGCAATTTTGGTGAGATCCGCTACAGATGTATAGTTCGCCCTACTTTCTAAGCCAATCGCCGGCCAGTATCGAGTTCCACTTATTTCACGTGTTGCAAGATAAGTTACATAATACTAGATTTAATCAGTGGAAAATCAATACTTGGATGGAACATTGCATTGCATTGTACACTTGGCTGAACTAGCGATCATTCGAATTTAATTCCTTAAAAATTCAATATGTGATCAATAACTTATACTTAATGACTACCTGTTCGACAGGAAATGGAAACTCAATACTCGAATGGAAGACTGCATTATACACCTGGCTAATTATAAGTATGTTATTGTTCACATATTGGATTTTTAAGGAACTAAATGCTGCGGTCGCTATCGCTTCCTCGCATTTAATTCCTTATAAATCCAATATGTCAATAATAACTTATACCTAAATTCAGTCGACACTTGTTTAACTCAAAGTTCAGCAGCGTATTTCACCAACATTGCGAAGTATATTTACGCTCGCTCAAATTTAACCCTTTCAACCCGAAGGAACTGGAATGGACTGTGATATGCTAATGTTCCGACCAACCCAATGGTCACAAAATGATTTTCAGATTCGTCCATTTATGAAAAGGGGGTGTTTTTGTTCTCAAAAATAGGAAAATTACTTTCAAACAGTGTAGATCCTGATGAGACGGCTCGTTACGAGCCGGCTCATCTGGATCTGCACTGTTTGCATAGACCGATATAGCGGGCTTTCGGGTTAAAAGGGTTAATGCCTTAACAATTCAATATGTGAACAATGACGTGGTCCTATCTCACTATGATCGTTGCTAACGTATGCGCAGTTAGTTTCTATTTGTTTATTTCCGCCGTTCACATTGAAATGATGTAAAAAAAATAAACCAGAATTAACTGAAAATAAAAATGCAAAGAATTGAGGCCATCTGAAAATGTACAGAAAATAGGCTGATCCGGATCTACATTGGTCGCAAAACCCAGAAACTCCATATCTCCAGTCGCCGGCACACATGTGTGTACATTTGAACATTGCGTGTTCATGATTGTAATTGCGCTAAGGTAATTTATTGCATATGTCTGACATTTGCAAATGTAACATGCTTGGAGAATGTCACAGTGGATGCGAAGCAACTGTGCTTGAAGATAAACTCAAATAATATTACCGTTCGCTACCAGGGGGCCGTTTCACCAAGCTTCGTACGACTAAAATGTTCGTAAGTGCAAAAGTATGATAGTCTGTACATTTCCAATTAACAGTGTTTTCTTGAAAACAATTATTGGATTTACATTTATTGAGCATATGCTGCATATGCAGCCTATGCTCAATAAATGTAAATCCATCAATTGAAATCTCCTGACGATCCTAAATTTGGACTTACGAACATTTTAGTCGTAAGAAGTTTAGTGAAACGGGCCCCAGCATAGTACGACACTGAGACCATGCCATATAATCAAAATGTAAATTGTTTTAACATTGACGGACATTGTAACGCGAATTCAAACCTCAAGTGAAATATAAGCCCTCCACGAAATTTAGACCCTACGCGAAATGTAAACCCTCCACGAAATGTAGACCCTACGCGAAATGTAAACCCTCAACGAAATTTAGACATTACATGAAATGTAAACCCTCCACGAAAGTTAGACCCTACGCGAAATGTAAACCCTCCATGAAATTTAGACCCTAGGCGACAATAAAACCATCTAAACTCTACGCGGAATTTAAACCCTCCACTAAATTTAGAAACTGCGCGAAATTAGACCCTACTCTAAATTCATGGATATTTGGATGATATGCTGTGAACAAACAAACAGGATGCATATTTGTTATAAAGTTGTGGCCCCATCTCTTCATTACAATAATATTGTCTCCGTCTTGCTGTATCACCACAACAAACCTGTAGCCTATTTCACCAACATTGCAAAGTATACTGTTCTAGCAAAGTATACTTTGAGGGAGAAATTTTCAATTTTAGGATAAATTTATTAATTTTTATTATACTGCGGAATTTATTGCATTATCACAGCCATTTTGGCTGTGATAATGTAATAAATTCAGTATAATAATTCTGCATACTTTTAATCATCAAATATATGCAGTTGTAAGTTCTATATGAAATAATGCATTTCAGGAAAAATAAATGATTACTCCCTCAAAGTATACTTTGCTAGAAAAGTATACTTTGCAATGTTGGTGAAATCGGCTACTGACGTTAGTTGCAAATGACGCACCATGCGTACAATGCTGCCCTCCCAAGTCAAACTGCAGTATCTGTTAAACTGCAGTATGTGCACTATGATGCTATGCTGACCCTGTGCAATCATAATGCAGATACTGCAGTTTAACAGATACTGCAGTTTGACTTGGGATGAGTGCACAGGGTCAGCATAGCATCATAGTGCAGATACTGCAGTTCAACAGATACTGCAGTTTGACTTGGGATGAGTGCACAGCGTCAGCATAGCATCATAGTGCAGATACTGCAGTTTAACAAATACTGCAGTTTGACTTGGGATGAGTGCACAGGGTCAGCATAGCATCATAGTGCAGATACTGCAGTTTAACAGATACTGCAGTTTGACTTGGGATGAGTGCACAGGGTCAGCATAGCATCATAGTGCAGATACTGCAGTTTAACAGATACTGCAGTTTGACTTGGGAGGGCAGAATGGGCATCTTGTGTCTGCGATCAGTGTACCATCAGCTGAAACTGATTAGATAATCAGCATACATATGTTGTGCAATCAACGTCGTGGTGAGGATATTACTTTGTAATACATGTAGTTAATGGACTGAAAAATATGCAATAACGTGTATTATTAATTATGTTAATTTTAATACGGCCTCGGTTATTTCCACTTACTCTTTTGACCGATTTTGACAACACTTTGGTTGTGGATTCCCTACATGCCACATAATCAGAATTACTTCTGAATCAGCGTGGTCAAGGCCAATGTCACAACTTCTATGTCCTATATGAAATATTACAAGCACTTAATAATTACATATTTCGAAACTGCAAGTCATATGCCATCAGCATTTCTTATTGTGTTTCAAGGGGATCGTTACGTTTATTGCCGTGATATGCATATCTTATTTGCCGCTGTGACTGGAGGAATAGAGCTTATGGGTTTTGTGACCAGTGTAGATCCAGATCAGCCTGTGCATCAGGATCTGCACTGTAGCCGATTTCATCAAAATTGCAAAGTATACTTATCTAGCAAAGTATACTTTGAGGGAGTAATCATTTATTTTTCCCGAAGTGCATTATTTCACATAGAACTAACGACTTCATACATTTGATGATTAAAAGTATGCAGAATTATTATACTGAATTTATTACATTATCACAGCCATTTTGGCTGTGATAATGTAATAAATTCAGAATAATAAAAATTAATAAATTTATCCCTAAATTGAAAATTTCTCCCTCAAAGTATACTTTGCTAGATAAGTATACTTTGCAATGTTGGTGAAATAGGCTACTGGTCGCCATACCATCGATAAAACACCCAATACGCTTCTACCAAGGCATGCATATCATTATCGGCCTACATGAGTGTGCTATTTGAGGAGGTACGCTGGTCACAAATCCCATAAGCCCCATTTCTCCAGTCACAGCATCAGTTAAGCGGTGTTTAAACTGCGTACCATTGCGTTCGTCTCCTTTCACCAAATTGCCCTTGCACTAGATTACTCTTGTTGACATGTTTATAAATGGGATTAAAACTGACAATACGATTTTTGTTCGCACATGCATGATACACACAGGGAATATCCGTCAACACGGGTAACCGGCGAGGTGATTTAGTTCCGAATATCCGCTATTGTCAGGGTATATACTTAAATTCTATGACATCGTGCAATATCCTATAGGTCACTAGGGCTCGTTTCACTAAACTTCGTACGACTAAAATGTTCGTAAGTGCAAAATTATGATTTCACATTAACAATGTTTTCTTGTAAACAATTAGTGGATTTACTTTTATTGAGCATGGGCTGCATATGCAGCCCATGCTCAATAAATGTAAATCCATCAATTGAAATTTCCAGACGGTCCTAAATTTGCACTTACGAAGATTTTAGTCGTACGGAGTTTCGTGAAACGGCCCCCTGTTTCGTAACATTTTATTTTTACTTCAAGATTCAAGATAATCCTCGTCCCAGGATATCAGATTAAAATCATGCGGCTGGAGAGCATGTTTAATCGTTTTGATAACAGACAACTTCAGTGACTGCATGACTGGCGAACAGCTGGTGGCACACCTCGTAAGATCTCTTTTCTAAGCCGAATACATTTTTCTCACGACGGGCCGCAAATGCTTTTAGATCTTGTGCACCGTTTTTGGAAATGTAATCTTTGTTTTCTTAGATCATGTGCAAGATATCTCAACTACCTTTACTCCTGATCAAATAGCCGACTACTGTAACCTGATAGCGAGCTATATTGCTTGCTGGAGGCATGACGGGTGTTTCATTGATGCATTCGTGAACAGTGAAGATCCTGATCAGACTGTGCGGATGCAACTGATACTGATCAGTGTCTACACTATTGTGATTGGCGGGAAGCCCCATGTTTCAGTAGGTGACTCGCTTGCGTAGACTGAATACACGATGACTGACAACGCAGTGTCGTATCTTGCATTGACTATCATGAATATCCTGGTTGCAGCGACTTGAAAACTGTTGTTTCATTTGTTCGAACTGCGAATTAAGTCAGTGTAATGGCGATACGTAAGAAAGCCGGTGTTCTTTTCAAAGAAAACCATATTATATTTGACAATCGGCTAGCAAATAAAAGCGGTTACCTGATAAATAGAATACCAGGATATAGTTATTTCAGTTATTAAGTTTATCATTCTCGGCTCGCAAACGGTAGGAATTCATCGGCGAGACTCGGATTGCCTAGTACACGTTTCCTAGCCTTGCCTGATAACTTTGTTATCAAAAGACACTAGCCTGGGGAAATTTCACTAAACTTCGTACGACTAAAATGTTCGTAAGTTCAAGTTTAGGATCGTCTGGAAATTCCAATAGTTGGATTTACATTTATTGAGCATAGGCTGTATATGCAGCCTATGCTCAATAAATGTAAATCCAATAATTGTTTACAAGAAAACATTGTTAATTTGAAATTTACAGACTATCATAATTTTGAACATTTTAGTCGTACGAAGTTTAGTGAAACGGTCCCCTGGTATGCTCTATGTACGCCGTGGGTATACATGTACATGCAGTTTGCCAGGGGCCCGTTTCACTAAACATCGTACGACTAAAATGTTCGTAAATGTAACGTTATGATATTCTGTGATTTTAACATTAACAATATTTTCTTGTAAACAATTATTGGATTTACATTTATTGAGCATAGGCTGCATATGCAGCCTATGCTCAATAAATGTAAATCCATCAATTGAAATTTCCAGACGATTATAAATTTGCACTTACGAACATTTAGTATGTAATACGAAGTTTTGTGAAAAGGGCCCCTGATTTCCAGTTTGGTACACGCATCAGGGGCATTGCCAGCTTTTCAGAAGGGGGGGGGGGTCGAAAATAAAAAAAATCATATTATAAAGCGCAGTATAAAACAGAAAAAGTCATTCAACTATTCCATGATGAAAATTAACCTATAAGAGTCTCACAAATCGAGATAAAAGAAAAATTAATTTTCCATTTTTATTTTTGCCATTTTTCGTTTCATGTTGACTCAAAACGGCGGATTCGTACGAACCCCCTGCACCCCCCCCCCCACACCCCCCCCCCCCCTCCACTTCCCCCCCCCCCCCCCACCCCTGACGATACCCTTGCACATTATTGTGGGGTTTCCTAACATCACAACATATCAAATTTGTATTAGCTTCCATGCCGTTTCAGCACATGTTATTAAGCTCCGCCGTTCTGTTTCGTGACAATGTATTATTGAATATTTCTAGGAGCGTCGTAAATATGCTGACAAAGCTAGTTATCTGTTATTTAAGTATCCCCATGTAACAAAAGCAGGCATGTTTCATAAGCGATCTGTGTAGACACACACCAGGGGGCCGTTTCACTAATTTAGGGTCGTCTGGAAATTTCAATTGATAGATTTACATGTATTGAGCATAGGCTGCATATGCAGCCTATGCTCAATAAATGTAAATCCAATAATTGTTTGCAAGAAAACATTGTTAATGTGAAATTTACAGACTATCATAATTTTACACTTACGAACATTGTAATCGTATGAAGTTTAGTGAAACGGACCCCAGGACGCACATCAAGCTATGACCGGTGGATAAAGCGAGGCTGGGATGTTAAAGGTGCATACCCACTCACTAGGCACAACATGTTCTTTATAGGAATTAAATAAGTGTATTATTGTGTCACTATTCCACCAGTTGTAAAGATTACGAGTGCCCGCTATACAGATATAATCACTTAGTAATATGTATTTCACTGATAGTGACGCGCGGTGGTATCAGGCATTTTTCATATGCAAATGAGGCATGCTATTTTTTAATTATTTATACAAATTAAATCCCTCCCCTGAAAAAATAGTATTTTCGACAGATTATAAAGTATGATCATTGCACATCAAAATATAAATACAGAGAATAATTAGTAATGTCTATTAACATTTTAAGGAAACACGGTTATCGCCCCTGATATCAGTGTGGATATTTACCTCTGATATAAAATGTATAATACTGCAAATTATTACGTGGGGAAATGGTGAATGAATGTTTATTTTGCCAGGAAATGTCTCTGATATAAAGAACATGTTGTGCCTACTGAGTGGACATGTGCCTTTAAACTGGTAAAAAAGATTAAAGAAATAAACAGTGCCACGGAAACAAAAGAAAACACCTCTAAAAACCTAGGAATAGAGAAAGGTCAATAGGATGAGTGTGGCAGTCGTTTTGTTTGACTACCGTATCCAAAATATCGCTATGTTTTTGTTTTAAACCCGTAATTTTGTATGATGTCCGCATATGACAAAGATCAATGACAAACATTACATCAAAATTAAAATCTAACAATAGGTCTTTAGAGGTCATACAGTGAAACCTCTCTAAACCGGACACCCTGAGTTTCTTGGTCATTCATCTAATGAGATAATGTCTGCTCTGGACAATGGACCATTCGCCAAGCTTCTAACAAGCAATACCGATCGTTGTCAGGATACGGGAGTGTGCTATTTGATGAGGTATGGAGCCCCGCAGTGGACGTAGCATTCTTTTTTGTTATTAATTCGTTCCCACTAAATAACAAATCGTTCCCTCAATAGAAAATTCGTTTCCACGAATTAAAAATTCGTTCCCACAATTTAACAATTCGTTCCCACGAAATAACAATTCGTTCCCACGGGAACGAATTGTTATATCGTGGGAACGAGTTGTTAATTCGATGGAACGAATTGTTAAATTGAGGGAACGAATTGTCATTTCGTGGGAACGAATTGTTAATTCGAGGGAACGAATTGTTATTTCGTGGGAACGAATTGTTAATTCGAGAGAACGAATTGTTATATTGAGGGAACGAATTGTTATTTCGTGTGAACGAATTAATAAAAAAAAATCCGTAATGAGGAGATACATTGATACAAAAACAGAAGGCCGTTTCTCCAGTCACAGCCACATATAACTACACTGGTCGCAAATGCCGTGATGTCTATTTTACTAAGTGGCGTCCATGTGTTAAAGCATATCCCATGACGTCGGATTACTCTCATCCGCCGGTCTCGTTACCATCTCCTCTGGGACGAATCGGATCCAAATGTGAGATTTTTGTCTGATAGTCAATGTCCTACTACTCCTGTTAATGCAATAAGGAGACAAACGGGGTTACATGTGACCTGGATATGACCTACAAGACCTGGTTGTCACCAGCAATTCACCTACGTTAAAGAGCGACATAGGTGGGCAATGGATTAAAACAAATCAGAATCCCCTTTACAAATGACCCTTTTACCCCTCCTAAGTAACTGGAATGGATTTTCATATGTTAATTTTGCAACCAATCCAACCGTCACAAAATGGTTTTCAGAATAGTCCATTTACGAATAGGGGGTGTTTTTGTGAACAAAACTATCAAAATTACTTTCAAAAAGTGCAGTTACGAGCCGGCTCATTTGGATCTGCACTGTTTGCATAAACCGCTATAGCGGGCTTTCGGGTTCAAAGGGTTAAAGAGGGGAAAATAGGCGGCCAATGGAATGAAACATCAGCATCGACTGCACAATTAATTATTATAAATGTATAACATTTATACATAATAGACCATATTCGAAGGCTGTGCATTGATGAAAAAGTTTATATACAATAATACATGTTTTTTTCCAGTACGTTTTCACTCCTTGGACAATCTGAACATATTTTTAGTTCGCACACGTGCTGTGTACCCAGCTTTCCACGAGCTGGCACGCGGCTAATTCAATGTACATGATCACGTGGTTACAACAACAACAACAATTACTGAAACTTCCAGCAGCGCCTCCGATTCAAGGTACGTATTCTGTTATATTGTCCTTATTATGTAACGGATTTTAATGAAATATGGCGCATCAAACGCGTCTTATTAAGCTGCATTTGGTGGTCTCGGTACTTTGGCCAAAACATCTGTCGTTTTTGCGAAGAATCGATTTCCGTGTTTATTGTCAATACTGTCACGGAACTCGATTCTTCGCAAAAACCACATAAGAAAGTGCCGAAACCCCGAGACCACCAAATGCAGCTCGTGAAGACGCGTTTGTTGCGCCATATTTCATCAAAATCCGTTGCATATTAAGGAAAATATCAATAATATTTACTTTGGGGTGGGCGAACTTTCAACACTTTCAGACATTGTTGTTGTTGTGGGAACCACGTGATCTTGCACCTTGTAATTTATATAACGTGTCAGCTAGATCTCGTTTGATATTAATTTCAGCATTTTTTCTCATTTCTCACCAAAAGTTTATGCTGTTACAACTCAATTGAACCGTCTCGACGAGACGGTTCAACTAAGTGGTAACAACATACACTTTGGGTGTGTGGTGGGTGGGATCCCCGACCTTCGCCGGACCAATCTTATGATGCTTCCGACGTCCCTGATAACGGACGGGAACACATGCTTCCTCACATGATAACACTCCACTGCATACACATACGTTACATTACTTTAAAATAGAAGTATTATTGCCGAGCATCGGATACCTTCTTCGCCAATAAAATTAGGTAGCACCGGATTTTTCTTTCAGCGACACTATATACAAGTTAGTTACAAAAGTGTATTCACTCTGATCATTTTTTACAAATGATATAAGAGGTAGGTATTATAGGAATGAATGGCCTTTTTGTGGAATTTATCGGGGTATAAACTTGGAAAAGTCGCGGGAATACTGGACGAAGGCCGGAAGGCCTCGTCCAGTATTCCCGCGACTTTTCCAAGTTTATATCCCCGATAAATTCCACAAAAAGCCATTCATTCCTTATAATTCCAGCATTTGAAATAAATTCATCAAGAAAATGTGTTTATTTTCCGTTTTCTTAAGAATTATTTTAACTGCGCCTCACGGTTACAGAAAGTAGTTCGTCGTGGGAGTTTAATGGGATATAAATTTTGGACAGAGACTTGCTACGGGCCAATCAAATGTTAGGGAATTGTGTAAATATTTTTGTGCTGGAATTATACAGGTATAAATACATAGAAGTGCATGGAATATGTCAAACAACACTTGAAGTATGGCTACTATAACATACATGAGGTAGTATTTAGTCATGTATGTCTAAATTATGACATGGTACTGATATATACAAGTTGTGGTGTTCTATGATGGCTTAAATTTATTGAGTATTTACTTCAGGAACCTACACAGTTTTGTTAACGGGCCAATCCTTGATTCATTAAATAATTTACCTAGTTTGAAAGTATTTGGCTGTCTACAACAATATTTTGATAACTATTTATTTCTCATTATACGTCAACGTTGTTGTTTTACTGTGTTATTATGAAACAGATTGGAATCTAAATTAAAGTATGTATTCAATTACCCGTCAATTATCCTCTTTAATACCAGTCGTGACCTCGGGGTGTCACCAGGCGGTATATGTAAACATCAGCAATTAATGCAAATTAAACGTTTTTATTTGTATTTAGTAATACCATTAACATATAATTATATCACACATACATTACTACTGTCGACGAACCTTTGGCTAGTAAACACATTAAATTTAAAAAAATATTTAAATGTCAATACTTTTTCATCAACAACAAAAAAGTCACCATCCCCAAAAAAAGGTATTTTATAACATTCCATCAAATATTAATTTTATTGCGAAAAAAGATTTTTCTATGGGAATTTAACATGGAGGTGGAGGATGTGGGGGAAGGAGTCAAAAAACTATTTTTTTAGAAATTGATTCCGAAACCTGGTTAGACAGCTTGGAAATATGATGTAAATAATAAAACAAAAGTTAGATTTTGAAAATCGGTCCACAAATAAAACTGAAAACAACAAAATATATATTTTTAGCCTCCATGTTAAATTCCCATAGGAAAATAGTTTTTTCGCAATACAATCAATATTTGATGAAATCGTATCAAATAAAAAAAATTGGGGAGGGCAAATTTTTTGTTATTGATGAAAAAGTACTTACATTTAAATATTTGTTTAGATTTAATGTGTGTAATAGCCAAAAGTTCGTCGGCAGAAAAACGTGGAACAGACAGTAGGCACAGTCATTTTATAGACAAAAGGAGCTTTCTGACGTGATGTCAAAGCATGTTTTTATTGTGAAATAAGGCAAGATATAAAGCAACAGCAGACGACAATTGTTATGTGTAGCGGTACCTAGGACCCAGAACATTTCAACTTTCAAAAAGTGTTCCGCACCCTCCCACTTCCTTAGATTATACATCGTTCCTGTGTTCGCCCTCTCGCTCGGTGATCAAGCTGATTGAGTGCAAGTACAATATCTAAGACATTTACAAATAATTACAGCACAAACATATTTACACAATTCCCTAACATTTGATTGGTCCGTAGCAAGTCTCTGTCCAAAATTGATATCCCAGTAAACTCCCACGCCGAACTACTTTCAGTAACCATGAGGCGCAGTTAAAATAATTCTTAAGAAAACGGAAAATAAACACATTTTATTGATGAATTTATTTTAAATGCTGGAATTATAAGGAATGAATGGCATTTTTGTGGAATTTATCGGGGTATAAACTTGGAAAAGTCGCGGGAATACTGGACGAGGCCTTAAAAAGTTACAATTTTCGAAAAAAAATAAAAAAAAATAAAAAAAATCTTTTTTTTTTCGAAAATTGTAATTTTTTATCGCTTCGTCCAGTATTCCCGCGACTTTTCAAAGTTTATACCCCGATACATTCCACAAAAAGGCCATACATTCCTATAATATTGGCAAGATTGCCGCAGGCTGTAGTGTATTAACGAAGATTAACTTCTACTCCGATTGTGTGCAAGTGCCGGAATTTATTTTATTTTTGTTTTTTATATATTTATTTTGAAATGTAGTTATTTAATCTACGGGGCTTTAATTTAATAATCAATGTACAACACCGTGCCAAAATTTAGTCAACTTTCCACAAAAAAACACACACACACACAAAACACACACACAAGCAAAATTAGAAACTTTATATCCCCCACTCCCCCCGACGAATGCGAAATCAATATATTAACCCTTTGAACCCGACAACCCGCTATAGTATATATATAGAGGATATTCATATTTTTGCAACGAATATGACATATATGTTCATCGAGTGGTGTGGAATGTCCATATTTCACACCACGAGAAAAATATGAATATTCTATTTATTATATACCGCTCCATGGAAATTAGCAGTTTATTTTAGACTGTATACGGTAATGAATGTCTATTTGCAGCCTATTTGCAGTCCGGCACTGCAGGTGCGCGTTATGAATATAATTAGCGGAAGTAGTCGTATTTTCACCGGAAGATGTTTATTTCATCGATGAGAACATATGACTTTTATTTACATCGTATAACTATGTATTTCATGGGTAGGTATATAATAAATAGCGGTATTTGCAAACAGTGCAGATTCAGATGAGCCGGCTCGTAATGATATACAGTGGAACCTCTCTAAACCGGACACCCTGGGAGGGTGTCCGGTTTAGAGACAGGGTGTCCGGTTTAGAGAGGCTCCACTGTGAAACATGAATACAACTACTTCAACACACGTGTGGGTGTTTTGCGATCATGAGCAGGCATCATCGGAGATAAATGGAAACGAAATGTGGAAAAAATAAGTACAACTAACTTGTATCTGTGTTCAGTTTAGAGAGGTTCGACTGAAGATATATTTAGAAGAAAAATACCCCCTTTTCATAAATGGACTAGTCGGAAAATCATTTTGTGATGATTGGATTGGTTGCAAAATTAACATATCAAAATCCACTCCAGTTACATAGGGAAAGGGTTAAAGCATGCCTGGTACGTGAAATAATTCAGCTAGCTACATGCAAGGTTAGCACACGTATTGAAAACTTAGATTATTCGAAAATCAACTGGGCCCGGTTGCTCAAAACATCCGTTAGCTTAACGGACGGTTAAATTCTTAACTGAATGGTTAACATCTCTGTTTTAACAGAGATTTTAACCATTCAGTTAAGGATTTAACAGTCCGACTATTATATATCTGACAAATGACCATTTGACCTATAAGTGTGACTTACATTTTGGAACTATAGTATAGGGATACTTGCGTATTCCACATTTTACCTCTAAGTGTGATATTATATGGCCTCTGTGATACAGGGGGCCGTTTCACTAAACGTCGTACGACTAAAAAGTGCAAAATTATGATAGTCCGTAAATATCACATTAACACTGTGTTATTGTAAACAATTATTTGATTTACATTTATTGAGCATAGGCTGCATGGTGAAAACCGCATGCAAATATTCCATCCCTGTCACAAGTTACGTAGCTTTTAATTTTAAATTAGCTTGGATTACAGTACTTACTGTGACGTCATATATGACCCATAAATAATTAGTTTTATTTATATTAATTTTATTTTTAACATTCTGTCTTAATGAATTTCATATATTAATCATGTATACAGAAACATACATTAGAAACAACCAGAATACATTTGTATTCACATTAATATTGATTTTAATGGAAAAGAACAAAGATCGTAATTTGAATTATTTAAATGCACTTATTACTGTGATGTCACAGCTCATTAGCATAAACTATGCAGAAATTAAAACCTCTATAACTTGTGACAGACATGGAATATTTGCATGCGGTTTTAACCAGTCTTGTTAGTTTGCCGAGGACTATACAGTGCACAGGTAACACAGCTGGGGCCCGTTTCACTAAACTTCGTACGACTAAAATTTTCGTAAGTGCAAAATTATGATAGTCTGTAAATTTTACATTAGCAATGTTTTCTTGTAAACAATTATTGGATTTACATTTATAGAGCATAGGCTGCGCGCAGCCTATGCTCAATAAATGTAAATCCATTAATTGAAATGTCCAGACGATCCTAAATTTGCACTTAACGAACATCTTGTTTAGTGAAACGGCACACTGTATCCCAGAGGCCCTTTAAGTTAAAACAGTGGTTTTTTTTAAATACTAATATGTGGCTATGACTGAAGAAATGGGGCTTATGGGATTTGTTACTTGTATAGGCCATGATCAAATAGCACGCTCATGTACCCTGATAGCGATCTGAATTGCTTGTTAGAAGCACGATTGGTGTTCCATTGATGGAACTGCGAACAGTGCAGATCCTGATCAGACTGTGCGTATGCACAGGCTGATCCGGATCTACACTGGTCTACAAGCCCCATTTCTCCAGTCACAGCCACACATTTAGCACGGCGCTGGTATTGCCACTTTTCTCAAACACAAGATTATATTTTAATCCATTTCCCATTACAGGGGTGTGCTAGTTGATGATCACTCCGAACGTTGTAACGTCACGTAACCTGCCTCAGCACGGGCCGTAAACACTCACACGTTGCTACAGGGTATACGCAAATGTCAGTCGGTCCACACGCCGTGATAGATCACCGATATGTGGCTGTGACTGGAGAAATGGGGCTTATGGGATTTGTGACCAGTGTAGCTGCTGATCAAATAGCGCACACATGTAAATGATAACGATCTGGTTTGCTAGTTAGTAGTATGGCGGGTGTTTCATTGATGGAATGGCGAAGAGTGAAGATCCTGGACAGTCTGATATGGACCTAGACTGGTCGCAAACTCATAAGCCCCATTTGTTCAGTCAAAGCCACATATGACTGGGGGCAGCCACAGTAAAATGATTGTCGCGGGCAAGGAGTACCTGACCAGTATAGATACTGATCATTTAGCAACCTCGAGTAGCTTGATATAGAGGTCAAGTAATCGTTTATTTCATAAAATTGGTGTTCAATATAGGAATGAATGGCATTTTTGTGGAATTTATCGGGGTATAAACTTGGAAAAGTCGCGGGAATACTGGACGAAGGCCGGAAGGCCTCGTCCAGTATTCCCGCGACTTTTCCAAGTTTACATCCCGATAAATTCAACAAAAAGACCATTCATTCCTTATAATACCAGCATTTGAAATAAATTCATGAAGAAAATGTGTATATTTTCCGTTTTCTTAAGAATTATTTTAACTGCGCCTCACGGTTATGGAAAGTAGTTCGGCGTGGGAGTTTACTGGGATATACATTCTGGACAGAGACTTGCTACGGGCCAATCAAATGTTAGGGAATTGTGTAAATATTTTTGCTCTGGAATTATAGTGTAATAACATCATAGTGTACTAAGAATCATAAAACATGTGTGTAATAAATATTAGTATCTACAAATAAAACAACTCCAGGACCAATGTTGCGTTGATTGAATGGCGACCAGTGTAGGGCCTGACCAGTAGCCTATTTCACCAACATTGCAAAGTATACTTTTCTAGAAAAGTATATTTGAGGGAGAAATCATTTATTTTTCCTGAAATGCATTATTTCATATAGAACTAACGACTGCATATTTGATGATTAAAATGATGCAGAATTATTATACTGAATTTATTACATTATCACAGCCAAAATGGCTGTGATAATGTAATAAATTCAGTATAATAAAAAATAATAAATTTATCCTAAAATTGAAAATTTCTCCCTCAAAGTATACTTTGCTAGATAAGTATACTTTGCAAGTTTGATGAAATAGGCTACAGACCACAGGTACTTGAAGAACGGTTCATATATCGGTGTTTTATGGGTTATTTCGGTATCTCTGGTGGTTTGGGTATATACAATTTTCTATCGTGTGTAATGATTGAGCATTAGTAGTTGCACAAGACTATGTAAAGTACCCAGAGACAACGAAATACACAAATCTACCCAAAATCCACCCAAATACCCATATATGACACCAATATACTGACCATCTGTTCAAATACCCATATATGACACCAATCCTGTTCAAATACCCATATATGACACCAATATACTGACCATTTGTTAAAATACCTGCGCTCCAGATAACTCGCTATATAGATGATCGATACACCTTCACTCTGCTCTCCTCATAATAATACATGTACATGCATATAATGTAACATTTTTGTTAAATGAATATGCTATTTATTAAACTCGTTGATCGATTGCACGAGAAACTCATAAGAACTCACTAAACTCGCCTGGTGTGGATGTACGATAGTCTTTTAATGTATGCTTGAAATAAAATGTTTCCACAACTCGATAGCAAACAGTGTAAACACTGATCAGATTGCGCGGATGCACAGGATGATTTTGTACTACACTGGTCACAAATTCAAGATGTCTTTGCGAGTCACATTATAATGGTGAGAGTATATTTGTCGAATACATACATGCAGTTTTACATGGATAAGTACATGTATATACAGTGGAACCTCTCTAAACCGGACACCCTGGGATGTCCCCAGGTTGCCCGGTTTAGAGAGGTTCCACTGTGTAAAGCAGGCATATGATCACTCCGAGACATGTATTCTTGTTTGCGTATCGTAGATAAATAACAAAGCAACCCAAACAATAGCAATAAAGCAATTTACAGGGTGTCCTGTTTAGAGAGGGTACACTGGGTATACCGAACGATTAGTGGCGGAAATGTAGCACGAGTATTCCTTAAAGGTACATGCCCACGCAATAGGCACACAATGTTCTTTATAGGAATTAAATAAGTGTATAATTATGTCACTATTCCACCAGTTATAAATATTACGAGTGCCCGCTATACAAATATAATCATTTATTAATTATCAATTTACTGTTAGCGACGCGCGGCGGTAACAGTCTATTTTGATAATGTGCCGGGAAGACGACTTTCACATCACGGCTTGCGGTGCGCATGCGCAGTATACTACGCGCGCCAGTAGGCTTCCCAATATGTAAACAAGAATATCAACATGTTGAAACGTCCAGGACGGAAATTGTATGAAACGGCGTCGGCCAAAAAAAAGGCGAAATGTCTGAGGGTCAGGCAGTACAGAGAGAGAGAGAGTGGTTAATATTGACGACCAGATCACCAAATGGAAAGAGTTACGTGGAGATTTAGATTTCGACTCGAACAGAGATTTTTCTTCTCAACTTCCAATACTTCACTGCGCATGTCAAAGATGTGATATGATTGACCGTGTCACGTGACGCGTGTTGGTAAAAATAGCACGAGGTCGGAAAATACCCTTTCTGGTCGCGGCATATAAAATGCGATTTAACACCAATTAACACGCGCCGTAATTAAAAATAACTCGTTAGTGGGTAGACAAATGGCTCATATAAGGCATGACAGAAAATGAAAAGTAGTAGTACAGTGTAACCTGTTGCGTGGGCATGTACCTTTAAGGACACGGTGTCTCAGATGATGGCCCAGATACAGTGGGGTCAGCGTGTAAGTGCACACACGAACGAACACGACAGGTTTGTTCGCTACCCACCCAAAGTGTATGTTGTTACCACTCAGTTGAACCGTCTCACCGAGACGGTTCAACTGAGTGGTAACAACATACACTTTTGATGCGAAATGATAAAAAATGCAGAAAAATATTTACATTTTTTTTTATACATGAAATACAGTGGGGTCAGCGTTCCAACCTGTCGTGTTCGTTCGTGTGTGCACTTACACGCTGACCCCACTGTATACAATTATTGATATATGTCATTTGTTGTACACGAAGTGAGAAACCATATATAACATATATCAAGAACTCACACCGTTGTATAAGAGTATATGATGAAATTTCAAAATAAACATGCGTTATATTGAAGTACATACTATGATCAGAAACTGTGAGAAACAGGGGAGATCATTTAGTTTAGTATAGTTTATCATTTTGATTATACATGTATTAGTAACGAAACATTGTGACATTTCTCTAATTTTGCTGTGGAATGACCATACTATAGCACATTTGGAAAGAAGTTTCCAGCACATACGTTACTGTAATTAATTTCAATAAAATAAATTAGCAACTCTCGATTGAAAAACGTGTAATAGTTATAGTTCACATATTGAATTTTTAATAAATTAATTTCGTAGCGAGCGCTGGATAACGAACTTGGTTGCCCCGCCCCATCGTTTGCATGAAATAATTAACAATTCGTTCCCAAGAAATATCAATTCGTTCCCTCGAATTAACAATCCGTTCCCACGACATAACAATTCGTTCCCTCGAATTGACAATTAGTTCCCACGAAATAACAATTTCTTCCCTCAATTTAACAATTAGTTCCCTCGAATTAACAATTGTCGAATTAACAATTGTTATATCGTGGGAACGAATTGTTATTTCTTGGGAACGAATTGTTAAATTGAGGGAACGAATTGTCAATTCGTGTGAACGAATTGTTAATTCGTGGGAATGAATTGTTAAATTGGGGGAACGAATTGTCATTTCGTGGTAACGAATTATTATTTCGTGGGAACGAATTAATAACAAAGAAATGTACGTCCCCTGCGGGGCTCCGAACACTACGGTGTCCAGTTAGGGCCATATTCTCATAGTATCGACTGCATTTACGTGCCTGGGAGGGTGTCCGGTTTGGAGATGTTCCACTATAAATCAGACATGTGAACACTTCATGATACATTCTAGTGTTTTGCAGTCATGTACAGTCATTGTAATCAGAGATACATAACAGCGAAACACATCTAAGGTAAACTTCTATATTTTCCAACCAAGTGTCCGGTTTAGAGGGGTTCCACTGTATTTACAATTTCTGTACCTAAGTGGTAGGCTATACAAATGATTTGATACCAGTCTGGTAGCAAACACAACTCCCATAAACGTGATATGTCAGAGATCGCCGTGTCATGAGAACTGGTGAGGGAAGTTGACAGCGTCTCTGTGACAGCCATTGCTTCCGCACGCGCGTGATGAAAACGCTTTCATTCGCCGACTTTCAGAATCTGACAAACGTTGAAAGACGGTGGGTAAGGTGGGCAGAAATATATGTTCTGTAATCCAAAATAATTACGTAACATATATTAAAGGTACATGACCACTCAGTAGGTTCTTCAGAGACATAATCTGACACATGTTCTGGCAATTTAAACATTCATTCACCATTACCCCACGTATTGATTGACATTATTGCACATTTTATATCAGACGTAACTTTCCACGCTGATATTAGGGGCGATAACCGTGTTTACTTAAAATGATAACGGACATTACTATTTATACTCTGTATTTGTTGATGTGCCATTATCATACTTTATAATCTGTCGAAAATATTTTTTTTTCAGGTGAAGCATTTAATTAATATAATAATAAATAATTAAAAAATATAATGCCTCATTTTCATATGAAAACAGCCTGATAGCACCGCGAGTAACTATCAGTAAAATAAATATTACTAAATGATTATATCTGTATAGCGGGTACTTGTAATTTTTAGAACTGGTGGAATAGTGACACAATTATACACTTATTTCATTCCTATAAAGAACATTGTGTGCCTAATCAGTAGGCACACACTGTTCTTTATAGGAATGAAATAAGTTCCCACGAATAATGAATGTACCTTTAAGTCGTGTTTTTTTCCATGCCAATAAAGTCATGAGCATCGGTTGCAGCTACTGTTTCATGCACAATGAGTGAACAATATGCATGTTATGACAGCTGTTGTCATATATCATTGGCTGTGTTTGCGACAATATTTCCACAACATGCAGACACGGGCTGACACAGTGTGGTATATTCACACACATGGTTCAACCGGTTTCCCCGATACATACGAGACGAGCTATGCGATTTTGTACCTGTGCAGATGTGCAACTTTTCATCGAAAATGTTTACATAAACCGTGATATATTATGTAAATGACTTCGAATGTTGCCGAAATGTTGAGAGCAAATGCGGAATTATATTCCGAATTTGCTCTGAACATTTCGGCAACATTCGACATCATTTGCGGAAATTATCGTAAATTTTGTAAAAAAAACATTTCAGGAAAAATCTTCTTCGGTACAAAATCACATGGCTTGTCTCATGTAGCGGCCGCAATTCACATATTAAAGGCGAAGTTTCTCAGTTGGTGTCTCATATATTTAATACGTAGATTTTATTAGCTGAATATGACCTACATGTATATCAACCAAAGCGATCACGATTGCGTTATATTCAACAAGAAATTTATTTTTCTATCAGAAACTGTTATGCACAGGGGAGGTAATTTGGATATGCATTTGTTGGCTATGCATGTACCATTAAGGACAAAGTGATATGATTGTACTACATCACATTTGGAATGTATGGAGCCCCGCAAGGGACGTATAATTATTTTTTATTAATACGTTCCCACGAAATAACAATTCGTTCCCACGAATAACAATTCGTTCCCTCAATTTAACAATTCATTCCCTCGAATTAACAATTCGTTCCCACGAATTGTGTTGGCGTTTTGTTTACAAATTACATATTCTTGTTTCAAACAATTCATTGGTATAATTGGGTTCAAAATTATAATACAAATAGATAAATAAATTAAACTTTAATAATGTGTTTTATGACTTTCCGCGTTTTTCTGAGACCCAGTGTCTTTAATTCCTTCCCCGCCAGAATAAGCGTGGGCGTACAATACAATACGCGGGCATATACGGAATATAAAACAGCAGCTCATGAATATACGCAAAGATCATGACCTACTGTCTGTTTCACGAAACCTGCCCAAAGTTTACTGCTATATAAACAATGCAAAAACAATGATATTTTTGTTTATAATATTAAATTAAAGCAAAATTTAAGAATGAGCCTTCTTTTTATTTAGTGAAATTTGGTCCTATATTGATTTTATAGCGAAAAAACAATTTATCCATGTTAAATCCCCCATTTACATGGGGAAATTTTCGAATTTCAGAAATATTGGAACGATTTTCAAAATTTAACTTTTGTTTTCTTAGTTAGATCATTTCCAAGCCATCTAGCCAGGCTTCGAGCAAACTCCAAACAAATCATTTTTACTCCGCCCACAGCTCCTTCACCTCCTTTTATCCCATGTTAAATTCCCATAGACACATCAATATTTCGTAATAAAATAAATGTTTGTTGTTTTTGCATTGTTTATATGGGCGTAAAATTTGGGCAGGTTTCATGAAACAGATAGTAGACTTCCATAAGTATGGTGTACTCGTTCAACACTAATATTACAGGTGGGTTGGTGTACCTGCATATTTCACAGGTGGAAATAATTTACAGGTGGACCTGCAAATTTATAGATCCACCTCTAAAAATTTACACCTGTGTATTTTACAATCGGACCTGCAAACTATTATACATGTAGGTGGACCTGTAATTTTAGTTTTGACCCCGTTCGTACACCATACATAAGCACCATTTCTCCAGTCAGAGCCAGATATGTGGTTGTGACTGGAGAAATAGGGCTTATGGGATTTGTGACCAGTGTGACTGTGCGGATGCACAGGCTGATCTGGATATACACTGGTCTCAAAACCGATAAGCCCCATATGTCCAGTCACAGCCACATATGAAATATACAACTGCTGATCATGAGTGACTAGACTGGGCGCAGTTGCTCAAAACCTCTGTTAGCTTAAGAGACTGTTACATCCTTAGCAATGCTAAATGCACACACCTATACACATATGTCCGTCTTGCACCAACATATATCACATAAAACACTTCAAAATTCGACCTTTTTTTGGGCTTATATGTACGGGTATGGAAGGTCTTCGAGCCAATTTCCACCCTTAAATATAAGATGAAAAAATACCATAAGCCCCAATTCGCCAGTCAGGACCAGATATAACGAGACATTCAGTTTGAGTATACAAATATCAATATGCACAGCATGTATTGTTACATGGAATGATTAGAGGGACACAAATGATTATCAATTGTGCCCACCGGCAATCATATATTATAGAACAGTACACCGCCATTCAATGTGCAATATTATTCAAAAGTGCAAAGTGTGTATTCAGCATTTCTGTCTTCGATGTAGCTGACAGCTGTTCCATTGAGCTGTCCTGATTTTATTATGATGCATTTTATGGAGTTAACGGTACATGCCCACTCAGCAGGCATAACATGTTCATTATAGGAATTGAATAAGTGTATTGTATTGTGTCTCTATACCCATAAGCTCCATGTCTCCAGTCACGCCACAAATAACGAACGTATAACTTAAAGGTACATGTCCACTCAGTAGGCACACAATGTTCTTTACATCAGATACATCATCTGATACATTTTCTGACACAATATACAGTAGTTCTGTAGCCTATTTCATCAACATTGCAAAGTATACTTTACTAGCAAAGTATACTTTGAGGGAGTAATCATTTATTTTTCCTGAAATGCATTATTTCATATAGAACTAACAAATGCATATATTTCATGATTAAAAGTATGCAGAATTATTATACTGAATTTATTACATTATCACAGCCAAATTGGCTGTGATAATGTAATACATTCAGTATAATATAAATTAATAAATTTATCATAAAATTGAAAATTTCTCCCTCAAAGTATACTTTGCTATTAAAGTATACTTTGCAATGTTGATGAAATAGGCTACTGGTTTATATAGTAGTCCTAGTTGTTAGTGGTGTACATTATATAAATACAAATATTGTCTTTTGAGGAGGTGTACATGAAATTTACGGACCTGAGAAAAGTGATGTTCACCGCCGCCGAATGCTACAAGGCCGAGGTGAACATCACTTTTCTCAGGTCCGTAAATCTCATGTACACCGATACAAAATACTTTACTTGTTTTATTATATGACCCTTACCACGATTATTTAGAAAATCAGGAATAGTCACTAACAGTGTAAACACAATAACAATTACATGTATCAGTACCGTATTTATTTGGCGTTAGATTTACGCATGCGCTCGGACAGGTTTCGTGCTTATTCGTGTACAAATTGTAGATAACCACGTGGCCGTCTTTCGGCCAATGAGAATGACTGAACTACTTAGTCATATGATAAGATTCATTGTGCTATACACGCTATGAGGAACGTGCGCATAAACGGTTCCTATAGCAGTTTTGCAAGAAAAATAAAACAACAACAACATCAGCAGCAACAACAATGACAACGGCAACAACAAACTGAGTGATGCATGTGCATGCGCATGGCGTAAATTATCAACCGATATAAACCAAAACAACAACAACAACAACAACAACAACAACAACAACATGAACACAAACAACAACAGTAGCAACAGAAACAACTGCAGCAGCATAAATAACAAACTGGGTGATGCATATATAAGCGCATGACGTACAATACCAACCAATATACGTTGTGATGAAGGTAACAGCTTGCGCAAAATGCCGGCTGCTCGTTAGTCTATGATCACGTGGTACTAACAACAACAACACGTACTGAAACTTCCAGAATCCATCTGATTCAAAGTACGTATTCTTTTATATTGTCCTTATTGCGTAACGGATTTTGATGAAATATGGCGCATCAAACGCGTCTTGTTAAGCTGCATTTGGTGGTCCTTGTATTTTCGCCCAAACTTCTGTCGTCATTGCGAAGAATCGATTTCGATTTCGATTCTTCGCTAAAACGACATAAGTCGTTTTTGCGAAGAATCGACACGGAAATCGATTCTTTGCAAAAATGACATAAGTCTGTGCCAAACTCCCTGGACCACCAAATGCAGCTCGTGAAGACGCGTTTGTTGCGCCATATTTCATCAAAATCCGTTGCATATTAAGGAAAATATCACTTACTTTGGAGTGGGCGACGTTGTTTTTATTGTAACCACGTGATTATGCACCTTGTTAGTTATTGTAAGAAACAAAAACTGACTGTATATTTATGCATGCATCTGCAGCCTGAAGATACAATATGCACTTTTACGTCTGATGTATAAAGGTATCTTAAGACCATACTGACCTGGGATATTCGCCTTGACCCAGATACTAGGAACATGTGTTTATTTTTGGTTCGCTCATACCAAATGTATGTTGGTTAATTATGCCGACACTCTGTATATCTAACTATTCGTCTCACGTATTCTCACTTCGATTTAATATATTACAACGAAGGAACTAAAATACAGTGAAACCTCTCTAAACCCGACACCCTGGGAGGTTCCCAGGGTGTCCGGCTTAGAGAGGTTTCACTGTCAATCAGGCATCTGATCATTCTGACCATAGTTGTGTGCGATGCGATCACGAACAGACATTATCACCTGAGATAAATGACCCAGACACTCATCAAAAATAAGGTCACATATGTTTAGATGTGTCCGGTTTATAGGGTTCCACTGTAGTAAGCGGAAGGGAGAAAGCAATAGTAGATAATCCACGAAACCATGCGTTTATATAACCCTACTGTCGGTTTCACGAAATCTGCCCGAATGTTCCGGCTATACGATGCAAACACTTTTTTTGTTGATAATAATATCAAAGTGCATGATCACGTGGTTACAAAAACAACAACGTCGCCCACTCCAAAGTATGTATTATTTGATATTTTCCTTAATATTCAACGGATTTTGATGAAATCTGGCGCAGCAAACGCGTCTTCATGAGATGCATTTGGTGGTCCAGGGAGTTTGGCACAGACTTATGTCATTTTTGCAAAGAATCGATTTCCGTGTCGATTCTTCGCAAAAACGACAGAAGTTTATGCGAAAATACAGAGACCACCAAATGCAGCTTAACACGACGCGTTTGATGCGCCATATTTCATCAAACTCCGTTACGTAATACGGACAATAACAAATAATACGTACTTTCAATCGTATTGATTCTGGAAGTTTCAGTACTTGTTGTTGTTGTTGTTAGTACCACATGATCATACACCTTGATTATAGCACGTCTATGGGGATTTAACATGGGGATATTTTTATAATTTCAGAAATAGTGACCGATTTTCAAAATTTAACTTTTGTTTTCTTGGATCATTTCCAAGCTATCCTGCTAGGTTTCAGGGTAAATTTCCAAAATTGTTTTTAGACTCCTCATGCACATGCACCAGCTCTTTTCCCATATGTTAAATCCCCATAGAGAAGTCAATTTTTCGTAATAAAAATCAATACTTGACCCTCATTATACGAAATAAATAAAAAGAAGGCTCACTCTTAAAGGTACATGCCCACGCAGTAGGCACAAAATGTTCTTTATAGGAATTAAATAAGTGTATAATTATGTCACTATTCCACCAGTTATAAAAAATACGAGTGCCCGCTATACAAATATAATCATTTATTAATTATCAATTTACTGTTAGCGACGCGCGGCGGTAACAGTCTATTTTGATAATGTGCGGGGACGACGACTTTCACATCACGGCTTGCGGTGCGCATGCGCAGTATAATACGCGCGCCAGTAGGCTTCCCAATATGTAAACAAGAATATCAACATGTCGAAACGTCCAGGACGGAAATTGTATGAAACGGCGTCGGCCAAAAAAAAGGCGAAATGTCTGAGGGACAGGCAGTACAGAGAGAGAGTGGTTAATATTGGCGACCAGATCACCAAATGGAAAGAGTTACGTGGAGATTTAGATTTGGACTCGAACAGAGATTTTTCTTCCCAACTTCCGATACTTCACTGCGCATGTCAAAAATGTGATATGATTGACCGTGTCACGTGACGCGTATTGGTAAAAATAACAAGAGGTCTGAAAATACCCTTTCTGGTCGCGGCATATAAAATGCGATTTAACACCAATTAACACGCGCCGTAATAACTCGTTACTGGGTAGACAAATGGCTCATATAAGTCATGACAGAAAATGAAAAGTAGTAGTACAGTGTAACCTGCTGCGTGGGCATGTACCTTTAAATTTTGATAAACAGCACTATTATAAAAATATTGTGTTTGCGTGGGTTATATATTAGTATAAATAAATGTGTTAGGTTTCGTGAAACAGACCGTAGTCTATATCCTGTCTCGGGGAACGGTGTATGAATTACATTAGCATTATAATGACGTATGGGATACGTACGGAGCCCCGTAGAGGACATGGATTTTTTTATTATATTAATTCGATCCTACGAAGTAACAATTGGTTCCTTCAATTTAACAATTCTTTCCTCGAATTAACAATGCGTTCCCACGATATAACAATTCGTTCCCACGAATTAACAATTCGTTTCGGTGGGAACGAATTGTTATTTCGTGGTAACGAATTGTTAATTCGTGGGAACGAATTGTTAACTTGAGGGAAATAAATTGTTAACTTGTGGGAACGAATTGTTAATTCGTGGGAACGAATTGTTAAATTGAGGGAATGAATTGTTTCGTGGGAACGAATTAATAACAAAAATGAAAAGTCATGCAAAGCATGATGTTATTAGCCGATCAAATCAGGGTTCAATATATGTCCACATTTTAGTAGTTACGGAAACTCAGGGAAAAGTGAGAGAAGTGTTAATTTCGTCCCCAACCAAATTCTCCCAGTTATATTTAGCTATCATTAATATCTGATCATAGCAATACTTATGGTAGTCAAATGTAAACAATATTATTCAAGTTGAGAAAGAATTAACCTTTGAATATAGGTGAAGGCGCTTAGCATTACACAAATATGTAGCAAGTCAACCGAAATCTCATAAATAAACGATTTTTGGCGGCCATCTTGAAAATATGATAATTATATACTGAATATTAGTGTAATTTAGGTAAATTCTTTAATATATCCATCAGAAATGTTTTTTAACAACTTACACCAATTTCCAAGTTAAGGACCATGACCTATTGGCTCATATATTGGCAATTTTCGACTTCCGTCAAACATAAAGTTCAATAACCTTGAAATGACCTTCAACTTGGTTTAAAAAATGACACCCGGATTTTTTGGAAACCTTATACATTCAAGTTTATAAAAACACCGGGTGCCATAAATTAACACGAGGTGCCGGAATCTTATATATATACCTACAATTGCCCCTGGACTAGAAGGCAAACCGCCTAACTTTAGTGTTTATTTATAGCCAAATTGCAAACCGCCTAACTTTAGTTTACCGAACTCTTGTAGTGAAAACGTTTATTTATAGCCAAATTGTGTTATTTCGCTATATTTAAAGTTTTCAACACAGATAATGGCCAAAAATTAAAAATTATCTGGTTGATGTAATTTGGAAGTGATACAACAAATTTCGCGTTTATAGATTACCGAATATAGGAGAAAAGGGTGGTTACTAACTTTTTCACAAACCAATGGATAACCAATATATAGCCGATCTATAAATAGATCGGCTAATAACGATCTATAAATAGATCGGCTAATAAAAATATACGTCCCCTGCGGGGCATAGTAGATAAGCCATGGGATGTACAATATCTTATGAAAAGTATTTAAAAAATGTACGATAATTTGCGTAAAGGACGTGGGAACAAAATAGGATTCGTCACTGCTATGAAAATGTAAACTTTCGACGTCATTTACAGAAAATATCAGTTTCTGTAATCATTTTTTTTATTCATGAAAACTCATCTTTTCACGGACAGAATCTCATGGCTTATCTGATATCATGGCCGTCACCAGTATTTTGGGAAAGCGGGTTCGACCGAAATTTGTAAGGGGTCCAGGGTGGACCCCTTCCCTGGACCCCTTACAGATTTCGGTTGCTTCACAGTCCGAAATGCTGCATTCGGGTATGTTGGTATAACAGATAGCTCCTATAGCCTATTTCACCATGGTAACGTATACTTTTCTAGCAAAGTATACTTTGAGGGAGAAATTTTCAATTTTAGAATAAATTTATTAATGTTTATTATACTGAATTTATTACATTATCACAGCCATTTTGGCTGTGATAATGTAATACATTCAGTATAATAATTCTGCATACTTGTAATCATCAAATATATACAGTCGATAGTTCTGTATGAAATAATGCATTTCCGGTAAAATAAATGGTTACTCCCTCAAAGTATACTTTGCTAGAAAAGTATACTTTGCAATGTTGGTGAAATCCGCTACAGGGCAAAGTGATGTGTGTCCATTTAAGTAGCATATTTCTGACGATTAGCATATTGCAATACGTTGGTACCGCTTGCCTGTACTTCGTTAGTAGGGCATTTGAATACTATACTGTATGCTCACTCATGCACTGAAAATAGCTATGATCGCAGACCTAATTTATATAAACAAAAAATCCTGTCTCTCAAAAAAGGGGATTCGTACGAACCCATCGAACGTCACCTGACGACACCCTTGCTTACATGTGAAGACGCTTTTGCTGCGCCATATTTCATCCAAATCCGTTGAAAATATCAAATAACACTAACTTTGGAGTGGGCGAGTTTTCAACACTTCCAGCCATTGTTGTTGTAACCACGTGACCATGCACCTTGTTATATAACTAATTCAATAGCGAGGTTTTAACATGCATTTCTATCCAAACAAGTGCGAAAAATGAGAATAGCGTAAAACGCAAGTTATCAAACAGGAGCCCATCGTAATGTTACAGTGGAACCCCTCTAAACCGGACACCATGAAAACATCTGTGATCTTATGTTTGATGAGTTGCTTGGACATTTATCTCAGGTGACAATGTCTGTTCGTGATCGCATAACACACGACTATGGCTCAGAATGATAAAATGTCTGATTTACAGTGAAACCGGACACCATGAAAACACCTGTTATCTTATTTTTGATGGGTTTCTTGGTCATTTATCTCAGGTGATAATGTCTGTTCGTGATCACATAGCACACAACTATGGCTCAGAATGATCAAATGCCTGATCTACAGTGAAACCTCTGTACGCCGGACACACTGGGGACCTCCCAGGGTGTCCGGTTTAGGGATGTTTCACTGTATGTTGATATTAGGGCAATTTACACAGAACTAGGAGATAGCCTACTTGTTCCATTGACCCGTTGAAAGTATGCACGTAAACAGCGCCAAGTTGAAAGTGTCGGGAAACAGACTTCGGTCCGAAAACACTTGACTGAAGTGCCCGTCTTCTTTCGGTTTGGGAAAATACTGAAGTTGTTATTTGCCGTACGCGAAATGGGTCATAGAATTCAGCTGTGTCTGATAGATCACATGAAGATAAAATTAAATGTTGATGTAACCGGATAACTGGGGATTATATGTATATAGGATTCCAGCCAGTTTCTCTCCAGATTAAATAGCGGATGCGCAGGCTGATCTGGGGCTACACTGGTCGCATAATACATAAGCCATTTCTCCAGCCGGATATGTATCTATTTCTATGCATAACAGGTGTTGCTTTGAGTGCTATTTGCATGTGTTTATATTATGTATTTCATGCAAACAGATTGGTGAAAGAAGCATTATTTAATTCAAACAAATGCAAACCATATTATATCCCGTGGTCTTCTTTAGATCGCGTTTTGTATTGCAAATGCATTATACGAAACGTGGTAAGAATAGACTATGTAAACATGTACCAAAAAAAATAGCCCCAGCAACGTTAATTTCGGCTGAGGTATCATAACTTGCCTGTTTTACTTATTTAATCAACGATTACCGAGTCAGTACCATTCCATATTATTTCTTCCGCTGTTTTTTTTAGATCGCGTTTTTTTATTGCACATCCATTATGCGAAATTTGATACAAAAATACTTTGTAAACAGTTAACCCTTTAAACCCGAAAGCCCGCTATAGCGGTTTATGCAAACGGTGCAGATCCAAATGAGCCGGCTCGTAACGAGCCGTCTCATCAGGATCTGCACTTTTTTTTTTAAAAATACGACCTTTTCATAAATGGACTAGTTTGAAAACAAGTTTGTGACGATTGGATTGGTTGCAAAATTAAGATATCAAAATCCATTCCAGTTACTTAGTGATGAAAGAGTTAAAACACAAAATATCCTCAGTAACGTTCATTTCTACTGAGGTACCGTAAATTACCTGATTATTTAATCAACGGTTACTGGGTCAAGTAACATTCCTCAGGATAAACCACTTTATTGGCGAGAAGAAAATAGAGAATAGTAGGTTAGTGCCGTGAATGGGAAAAAATATCTGGCAAGGCTCAGGAAACGGGATGTGCGAGGCTCAGCCGAGCACCTCCCGTTTCCGTGCCGCGCCAGATATTTTTTTCCATTCACGACACTAACCTACTATTCTATTTATCCCGTCAACACATATACATGGCTTTAAAATGCAAATAAATAATCCCAGCAACCGCACATATTCATACGCAGTTAGTAGGTCGTATTGACAGGATATCAAAAATGTTTCACGGTAACGTGTTTCACGGCACATATGCACTGTGTTGACGGGATAAAAAACAAGACTATTTTTAACCCGTTCTACTCAATACGCCTGCGTGTACAAACACAATATGCGGTATTTTCCAGTATGATTCAGATTGGTGTAAAATGTAATACCCTATCTCTAGGCAAATAAAACGAAATACAGTGAAACCTGTCTAAACCGGACACCCTGGGAAGTCCCCAAGGTGTCCGGCTTCGAGAGGTTTCACTGTAAATCAGGCATTTGATCATTCTGAGCCATAGTTGTGTGCGATGCGATCACGAACAGACATTATCACCCGAGATATTGACTCTCATCAAAAAATAGATCGTAGGTGTTTTATTGGTGTCCGGTTTACAGCGATTCCAATGTAGTCCAATTTAACGGGTCAATAGAAAATTCGGGTTAACTGCATGAAAGAGATGCCTCTTCGTACATTGATACCCTCAGATTTTTTTCTTCAGATGTTTGAGTTTAAAACATACCCCATCCCTAGTCGAACACACCAAAATAGGTCAGTGGGCATGGGAGAGTTAACGTTTTCTTTCACTGACTCTTCAATTTCGTTTGATAATATTTTGTCGCCCTGATTTTTCATAACTCTTTGTGAATAATTTACTACTTCGCAGAAGTCGTTCGTACGGAGCCCCGCAGGGGAGGTATATTTTTTATTTTTATTAATTCGTTCCAACGAAATAACAATTCGTTCCCACGAATTAACCATTCGTTCCCACGAATTAACAATCCGTTCCCTCAATTTAACAATTCGTTCCCACGAAATAACAATTCGTTCCCACGGGAACGAATTGTTAATTCGTGGGAACGAATTGTTATATCGTGGGAACGAATCGTGAAGTGACGGGAACGAATTATCATTTCGTGCGAACGAATTGTTAATTCGAGGGAACGAATTGTTATATCGTGGGAACGAATTGTTAATTCGAAGCAACGAATTGTTAAATTGAGGGAACGAATTGTTATTTCGTGGGAACGAATTAGTACGTTCAAACACAGGGACGTAATATGTGTATGTATAAGAGTATGTTCAAATGGATTGCCACTAGGTACTATCTAACTTTCGCCAAACAAAATTGAAAATATTAAATGTGCCATGTAATGTGTGTTTGGGAAGCAAATACTTTGGTTTAAGTACAGTGCTATCTATTTCACATCCAAGACGCATGTTGCGCACAACTGGCTGTTGTAGAGAGGTGGCTGTTGTATGCAGGTTAATGCTGAATTAAATGTTGTCGTCCGCTGTTTATTTATTTTCTTCGATAATTATAATTGAAAACATGCTTTGGCAACATTTTAGAATCATTTCCAATGGAAATGATTCTAAAATGCTGTCAAAACATGTTTTTATTGAGAACGAAGGCAAAAGCAACAGCCGACGACAATGCTCGTGCTCAGCAGTGTAAGAGCTATTTACAGAGGAAATCATCCAGTTGGGATATAAATAGCGGCTGTTATAGAGAGGGTGTTGTTGTAGAGAGGTGGCCATTCGGGGAGGTTCGACTGTATGATAAGAGCTATGACATTTTGTACCTAAGAAAATGTGCGATATTTCATAAAACAATATTTACAATATTTACCATAGTCTCTGTAAATGACGTCCAAAGTTGACGAAATTTCCACAGAAAATGTGAAATGTGAACGTTTCGTCATATTTCAATGTCATTTACAGAAAATACCACAGTTTCTGTAAATGTATCTCATGAAAAGTCGCACATGTTCTTAGGTACAAAATCACGTGGCGTGTCTCATATAGGCCACGACCTGAGAAAATGGGACGTATGTTATATGCTTTGAGCGATGGCCAAATTTATTTTTAAAGTGAATGAACTATATATCGATATTCGGAATTGTACAAAATAAACATCCTTTAGTAAATAAACAAATAGACCAATATCACTCCGAACTTAAAGTACTGGGGGCCGTTTCACTAAACTTCGCACGACTAAATGTTTGTAAGTGCAAATTTAGGATCGTCTGGAAATTTTAATTGATGTATTTACATTTATTAAGCATAGGCTGCATATGCAGCCTATGCTCAATAAATGTAAATCCAACAATTGTTTACAAGAAAACATTGTTAATGTGAAATTTACAGACGATTATAATTTTGCATGTACGAACATTTGAGTGGTAGGAAGTTTAGTGAAGCGGTCCCTGATTACGGGAAAATCATGAAAATCTTAATAACCTATATATGATGTGTGTGATTTATTTTTATCTAAGAGGATGCGAGATATCTCAGGAAAAATATTTACAAAGTGTAATACATATGACATTTTCAGTAAATGACGTCGAAAATTGGCGAAATGTTCAGAGTAAATTGAATTCCCCATTTATTATCCATGAACATTTCGTAAACTTTCGATGTCATTCACAGAAAATATCACAGTTTCTGTAAATATTTTCCATGAAAAATCGCACACCTTCTTAGGTACAAAAGGACATGGCTTGTCTCGAATGGTATCGGCGGATAATTTGGCTCCGTTATTGCACCGACATTTTCGCTGATTTTCGCTGACATTGTTAGTCAATGTTTGACAGAAATTTTAGAGCACGTGTAAAATTTCAGTAAACTTTCTACGTTATGTGCCAAAAAAAGAGTTAATACTCGAAATCAATATCTGCGAGAAACGGCGATGTGACAAGACTCGTCAAGAGATGTATTTACATAGCAAGATCACGCATGTGCTCATCAGCATCTGTTGGTCACGTGCCAGTGTCACGAATCATTATACCTACGGAAATGAGTTGGCGGGTAATGTACAGGAGTCCCGCTGGCTAAAATGATACTCCATTACACTTATAGTTCACCCTAATTTCTAAGCCAATCACTGGGCAGCATTGTGCTCCACTTATTTCACATATTGCAAAGTTTAACCCCAATAAGTTATATATTTCCAAAAACTTTCACATTCTATGTTTCTCCCTCAATGAAAAGTCTGATTTCTGAAGAATTACCATACATACTGTGTGAAATACAGTTGCATGTAATCAGTTATCTGAGTGTATGGTTACTGGTGTCTTATTCGCCTACTATGTGAGTAGATATGGTGAACAAGTATGTTTCTTTACCTGTAAGGTAGTTGCGATTCCACACGTTTATGGAACGCCAAATCTACATAAACTCAAATAATTATTGCTAGCATTCAATATTTAGAACTAGCATTAATTATTTGAGTGTATGTATATTCGGCGTTCCTGGAACCTACATAACCTCAATAATTATTGCGAACTCTAAATCATTACTAGGCTAGCATTAAATATTTATAGCTAGCATTAATTATTCGAGTTTATGTAGATTTGGCGTTCCTGGAACGCCGAATCTACATAAACTCGAATAATTAATGCTAGCGATAAATAATTAGAGCTCGCATTAAATATTTAGAGCTAGCATTAATTATTTGCGTTTATGAGGATTTGGCGTTCCATACATGTACGGTAACGGCAGGTATACGTTTTAGACAGCCAATATTTATGTATATCAATATAATGGATTAGACATACATGTATAATTCATAACTTCATTGCAGGGTTAAGTAAAAACGAACGTACTAAGCTGAACGTTAACCTCGAACGTAAAGTGTGACAAAGGTAAACGTGTCATGGCCCATAAAATGTAAAAATGTTATGACATATAAACAGTTCATTTCACTTTGAAAATATTTATTACACTTACAAATTTTACACGTACAGATTTAACCTCGAACGTAAAGTGTGCCAGTAGACAAAGTAAAAGTGCCATAGCCCATAAAATGTAAAATATATTAAGACTTGTAAACAGTTCATTTCACTGAGTTATACTAATTCTGCTACATTTACCAAAAACACAGCTTAAAAATACAGTAGCACAATTACATATACTTGATATAGTCTGTACTATTGTACTAACCAGGCGCGGATCCAGGATTTCGGGTTAGGGGGCGGGGGGGGGGGGCGGGCGTAACTATTTTGCAATACTTGAATATATTATTGCAAAATAGTCGACCGAGCGGAGCGGAGCGGAAAAATGCATGGAATGCATGGCACTTGGCATGAAACGTGCCTTGTAACTTGTAAAAAATCTTTACTCGGCGAATTTTAAATTTTAGGGGGGGGGGGGGGGGGCGGACCCGTGGTCGGGCCCCCCCCCCCCCCCTGAATCCGCCCATGCTAACTACGTAACATTGCCTTCTGTTTTAACCATTTACTTTTTTAAATAATTTTGGAATTTGTGGACCGATTTTCAAAATGTGGATATTTTTATCAAATAAAAAAATGTGAGTTTTTCATTGTTGACGAAAAGTATTTACATTTAATATGTTTTTGTATTTAATAAGATTAATAGCCAAACGTAGGCCGGCAGAAAAACGTGTAACAAGTATTGGTTCTTTATGAAATCATTAAACTCTTTTAATATATGAATGGGTTAGTGAACGACCATTTCAAATATCACAGTAACACTTTCAACACCACATGCCTGTATAGCGGTATTGACAAACAGTGTAGATCCAGACGAACCGGCTCGTCACGAGCCGTCACATCAGGATCTGCACTTGTTGCAAATAATGTTCATACTTTTGAGAATAAAAACACCCCCTTTTTATACATGGACTAGTCTGAAAATCATTGTGTGACCAATGGATGGGTTGCAATTTTTTTCATTCCAGTGCTTTAGGAGTGAAAGGGTTAAAGGTACATGCCCAGTCAGTAGGCGCAAAATGCTCTTTCTAGGAGTTAAATAAGTGTATAATTGTGTCACTATTCCACCAGTTCTATACAAATATAATCACTTAGTAATATTTTACTGATAGTGACTCGCGGTGGTATTAGGCTATTTTCATGTGCAAATGAGGCATGCTATTTTTGTATTATCTTACTAATTAAATGCATCACCTGAAATAATAATATCTTCGACAGATTATAAAGTATAATCATTGCACATCCAAACATAAATACAGAGAATACATAATAATGTCCGTTAACATTTTAAGGAAACACGGTTATCGCCCCTGATATCGGCGTTGAAATTTATGTCTGATATAAAATGTATAATAATGACAATCATTACGTGGGTAATGGTGAATGAAGGTTTATATTGCCAGAAAATGTCTCTGATATAAAGAAAAGTTTGTGCTCACTAAGTGGGCATATAAGTGGGCATTTAAATATCCACTTTTGTACGATCCTCTAATAAATTTATGTTAACAACCGGTGTCCCATATCAATATGTTAAAGTAGTAAATATTAAATTAAAAAAACTTCAAACTGCAATCAAATTTTAACATAACAACTCCTGCACAGTCCTTGACACAGATGAACAATTGCGTAGCGAAGTTTGAACTGAAATGTAGATAATATATTTGTTTATACATTGTTTTAAAGTCACTATTTTTATTAAATTTTCGACCACATGGTCTTTATCAAAATGGTATGAAAATGTATCTGCCGTCACTCTTTTTATTAAATTTTCGACCACATGGTCTTTATCAAAATACATGTAGTATGAAAATGTATCTGCCGTCACTCCTTTTATTAAATTGTCGACCACATGGTCTTTATCAAAATAGTATGAAAATGTACCTGCCGTCACTCTTTTTATTAAATGTTCGACCACATGGTCTTTATCAAAATAGTATGAAAGTGTATCTGCCGTCACTCTTTTTATTAAATTGTCGACCACATGGTCTTTATCAAAATAGTATAAAAATGTACCTGCCGTCACTCTTTTTATTAAATGTTCGACCACATGGTCTTTATCAAAATAGTATGAAAATGTATCTGCCGTCACTCTTTTTATTAAATTTTCGACCACATGGTCTTTATCAAAATAGTATGAAAATGTATCTGCCGTCACTCTTTTTATTAAATTGTCGACCACATGGTCTTTATCAAAATGGTATGAAAATGTATCTGCCGTCACTCTTTTTATTAAATTTTCGACCACATGGTCTTTATCAAAATAGTATGAAAATGTATCGGCCACATGGTCTTTATCAAAAGAGTACGAAAATGTATCGGCAGATACATTTTCATACTATTTTGATAAAGACCATGTGGTCGAAAATTTAATAACAAGAGTGACTTTAAAACAATGTGTATTAAATGTGCTTCCCTTCGGAGGTTATTGGAAATTACTATTTGTTTATACTTCGTGATTCGTGTATGTGGCCCTAATGGATTCTGGAAGTTTAATTACTTGTTGTTGTTAGTACCACGTGATCATACACGTGGTCATATACATAAGAATTCATCAGAAAAAAATGAATAAACTGGAATGCTATATATAGTTAGTTTGGCAGTCGTGTTTGGCGATTATCACGGATCTCACGATATGATTTTATCGTGTCAGTTTACACCGAACACCTTTTCAAATGTCCTTGGGAGTCAGCCGACTTATATTGGGTGTGCCAATAGTCTATCTTATGGATGTCACATGAGACTGTCCGTGTGATATTCTGCCTTGTGTCATGAGAATGTTTCTGGATTCAATTACAAGGTGTATGATCACGTGGTACTAACAACAACAACAGGCACCGATTCAAAGAACGTATTCTTTTAATTTATAGTGTCCTTATTAATTAACGGATGTTGATGTAATATGGCGCATCAAACGCGTCTTGTTAAGCTGCATTTGGTGGTCTCTTTATTTTCGCCCAAACTTCTGTCGTTTTTGCGAAGAATCGATTTCCGTGTCTTCTTCGCAAAAACGGCAGTCTGTGCCAAAATCCCTAGATCACCAAATGCAGCTCATGAAGACGCGTTTGCTGCGCCATATTTCATCAAAATCCGTTGCATATTAAAGGTACATGCCCACGCAGTAGGCACAAAATGTTCTTTATAGGAATTAAATAAGTGTATAATTATGTCACTATTCCACCAGTTCTAAAAATTACGAGTGCCCGCTATACAAATATCAAAGGACTGAAAGTCCAGAAATTCTGCGCAGTACGTGTGTGTGGATAAGCAATATGCTAAAAATTGGTTTGCATTCATTTTGATTGGGTCATAGAAGGGATCCAATCAATCAATCTAGCCTTCTGCTGAGTAGGACATCCTTACCATATGGTCGACCTACATGGTTCGGCCCTCTTGTACCATTTTGGCAAATGCAATGCTCGCCGATGAGAAAGCATACTCCTGAGGATAGGAACATAATCCTTGCATATACAGAAATTCTTAATGGGGCATAACAGGATTTAACTCTCAAGTACCAGGGGGCCGAAATGGTTGGTACATGAGGGCCAAACCATGTAAGTGGGCATTCCGACAAGATGAATACCGATCGCTAAATTACCCTTCGTTACTCCCTCCTACCTCCCCCTCAAAAATAAGAGAACAAATGTTTATTGCTGGTAACAAAGGCATATATTCAAATATGGTTTATATAATAGTGTAAATAGTCATTTTAGGTGTTGGAGTATCTATCCTGTTGTAACATGTTGCGCATATTAGCTCGCAAGTACCAGGGGGGCTGAAATGGTGGTACATGAGGCCAAACCATGTAAGTCAGCATTCCATTAAGGATGATGGATTTGATTATTGGTGTTTAACGGCCTATCAACAGCCAGGGTCATGTAAGGCCGGCCAACAGGATGGAGTGTCCTGAATTCAACCTGTAAAAAAGTAAGGGAAATTCCCAAAATCAGAGCTCAATACTTACATAAACTATATATTCTGCCCTGAAATTAGAGTGCTGTGGATTGATTGATTGATTGATTATTGGTGTTTAACGGCCTATCAACAGCCAGGGTCATGTAAGGCCGGGCCAACAGGATGGACTATCCTGTATTCAACCTGTATAAAATGAGGGAAATTCCCAAAATCACAGCTCAATATTCACATAAACTATATATATTCAGCCCTGAAATTAGAATCTCCTGGCCTGGTGCCAGATCCATGCTGCACCAGAATCACTTAAGTCTTAGCTCACCCCAAAAGCAATATGATTAGCTTTTAATGCTATTACTTTCTTATGGGGCATAACAGGATTTAGCTCTCAAGTACCAGGGGGCCAAAGTTAGTACATGATGGCCAAACTATGTACGTTGGCACTCCATAAGGATGAACACCAATCGTTAAATTACCCTTCGCTACTCCCTCCTACATGTACCTCCCATGCAGTCTTGTTGAATGCACAGGAATGGGGGGGGGGGGGGGGGTGGGGTGGGGTGGTGGTTGGGGGGGGGGGGAAGTTATTTTCACATACATGTACCATCAATCACTTCTTCTCCAAAACCAGATCTGCAATATCACTTCTTCTCTGAAACCAGATCTGCAGTGGAAAAAAAAGAGTAAATAATATCAATAATTGGACAATATTCACGCAAACCATGGAAATGAATTGTTAATTATTTAAATAATATGTGACCATGTTTAACCACAGGTGCCAGACAATTTTATTAATGTACGTATATGTTTATAGTAGTATATGAATAAGGTAGACAGCGAGAATCCATTCACTAAACACGACAGAACAAAAAACAACAACACGCAGAGTGATTTCTCTTGGAAGAGTCGTCTAGGGGAAATCACTCTGCGTGTTGTATATGGGATTCCCCCCTTGCCTATTTCCTTTGATTTCATGAACAGTTTCACTTTTACACTAGTCTGTGTAGTATAATATCTGTGCCACAAATTTCTTGTTACGATATGCACCGCGATTGTAGTTCCCAATCAAACTCGCGATGTATCCTGTAGATGAACTCAGTAGCTGTGTTCTATTTATATCATACTTTCAGTTTCGATTCCAGGCAGGCTACCAGATAATGTTTTCTTGGTATGAATTAAATAAAATAGCTTCCACCACGCTGATTATTAAAAAAATATTGTGCAATAGAAGATGAGATAACTTATTTATAATATAACAATAAATGTGGATATATTATCACAATAGAACCGATACAAATCTTACATATTCTTTGTGTTTATGGAATGGGTCGGCATAAAATGGCGGTCGGAAAATACTATACGGAGACATGCGGTTGTATCATTGCGCGTGAAAAAAAAAATTCTTCAAATGAATACATGCCAGTTTATATTATATTATATCAGATAAACATTTTCTAATATAAATGTCGTGCAGAAAAAAATAACAACACATGTATTACACGACACAATACAAATTATGTTAGCTCATATCAGAACTATTTTTCATGGCGTATATAGCGACGTATGTGTATCGGTCAGCATAACCCGCGAAAAGATATTATTATGCAACACGACAGTTAATATTTGATAAAATAAGAAAGTTTTTTGAGAAATTATATAACTGTAGCGAAAAAAAATGTAGCTGGCGAAAAATATGAGTGAAACGTTCATAATGCACCGTTCACATTCGCATTCTTTAACATGGCGTAGGTAAAATTATGAACGTGCGTTGGCTGCTAAAAAAATCACTACGCGATCCTGCGAGACCTGGAAAATCCATTAAACAAACCTAAATTCAACCCACAGGGGCTTGAATAATAATAATTTATTAATTATCAATTTACTGTTAGCGACGCGCGGCGGTAACAGTCTATTTTGATAATGTGCGGGGACGACGACTTTCACATCACGGCTTGCGGTGTGCATGCGCAATATACTACGCGCGCCAGTAGGCTTCCCAATATGTAAACAAGAATATCAACATGTCGAAACGTCCAGGGCGGAAATTGTATGAAACGGCGTCGACCAAAAAAAAGGCGAAATGTCTGAGGGACAGGCAGTACAGAGAGAGAGTGTGTGATTAATATTAGCGACCAGATCACCAAATGGAAAGAGTTACGTGGATATTTAGATTTGGACTCGAACATAGATTTTTCTTCTCAACTTCCGATACTTCACTGCGCATGTCAAAGATGTGATATGATTGACCGTGTCACGTGACGCGTATTGGTAAAAATAGCACGAGGTCGGAAAATACCCTTTCTGGTCGCGGCATATAAAATGCGATTTAACACCAATTAACACGCGCCGTAATTAAAAATAACTCGTTAGTGGGTATAGACAAATAGCTCATATAAGGCATGACAGAAAATTAAAAGTAGTAGTACAGTGTAACCTGCTGAGTGGGCATGTACCTTTAAGGAAACTATCAAATAATATTTACTTTGGAGTGGGCGACGTTCTTGTTGTTGTAACCACGTGAGCATGCACCTTGAACTAGATCATCTTCAATATCGTTTATAATAATTATGTGGAATACCATTTCATGCGGAAAATAAGATGTTGAATTCTTTACATGAACCTGAATTTTGCTCTCCGAAACTATTACAGTGGAACCTCTCTTAAACCGGACACCCTGGGATGTCCCCAGGGTGTCCGCTTTAGAGATGTTCCACTGTAAAACAGGGGGCCCGTTTCACTAACGAACTAAGCAAGTACTTTTGTCATAAGTTATAACTTAAGTCCGGAGTACGTGCTTAGTCCGTTTCACAAAACATATTAGCAAGAACGACAATCGAAATTTACTATGAAAAACTAAGACAGGTAGCTAGCAGTCTTAAGTTATAACTGAAATATTTAAGTCGGAACTTATGAAATAAACAAAGATGGATGCCCCCATGTGAGCCGAGGTGGAGAAAACAATTCACTAACAGCAGGTAAATGTTCACTTCATACGTACTATTTTAGCAATTATCTGCCATATAAACCATATATGCTTACATATAGATTGCCACACTTATGCTAGTTACCCGTGTATTGCTATTTGTGATGTAGGTCATGTCGTTACCAGTATTCGTTATGCCCAGTTATCGACAACATTTACAACCACTGTAGATCCAGATGAGCCGGCTCGTAACAAACCATCTGTATGCTGTACATGTATGTCTGTTTGTCGGTTGGTGTCAGTCAGTTGGTCGGTATCAGTTGGTCAGTGTCGGTTGGTGTCTGTCGGTCTGTCAGTCGGTCGGTCGGTCGGTGTCGGTCGGTGTTGGTCAGTGTTGGTCGATCAGTCGGTGTCGGTCGATCAGTCGGTGTCGGTCGGTCGGTCAGTGTCGGTCAGTTGGTTTCGCACGGTCGGTGTCAGTTGGTCGGTGTTGGTCAGTCGGTGTCAGTCTGTCGGTTGGTGTCGGTCGGTCAGTGTCAGTCGGTGTAGGTTTGTCAGTGTCGGTCGGTCAGTCGGTCGGTCGGTGTCGGTATGTCGGTGTCGGTCAGTTGGTTTCGCACGGTCGGTGTTAGTCGGTCGGTCGGTGTCGGTCGGTCGGTCGGTCGGTCGGTCGGTCGGTCGGTCGGTCGGTCGGTCGGTCGGGGTCGGTCGGTCGGTCGGTCGGTCGGTCGGTCGGTCGGTCGGTCGGTCGGTCGGTCGGTCGGTCGGTCGGTCGGTCGGTCGGTCGGTCGGTCCGGGTCGGTCGGTGTCGATCGTTGTCGGTCGATTGGTGTCGGTCGGTCGGTGTAGGTGTGTCGGTCGGTCGGTGTAGGTGTGTCGGTCGGTCGGTTGGTGTCAGTCGGTGTCGGTCGGTCAGTGTCGGTCGGTCGGTCGGTCGGTCGGTCGGTCGGTCGGTCGGTCGGTGTAGGTTTGTTGGTGTCAATCAGTGTCAATCGGTGTCGGTCGGTGTCTATCAGTGTCAATCGGTGTCGGTCAGTGTCAATCGGTGTCTGTCGGTGTCGGTCAGTGTCTATCAGTGTGAATCGGTGTCGGTCGGTGTTGGTTGGTGTCTGTCAGTGTCTATCAGTGTCAATCGGTGTCGGTCAGTGTCAATCGGTGTCGGTCGGTGTCGGTGTGAGTTGGTCGGTCGGTGTTTGTCGGTCTCTTGGTGTCCTTGTCGGTTGGTGTCGGTCGGTGTAGGACGGTGTTGGCCCTGCCCTGCCCTGCCCTGCCCTGCCCTGCCCTGCCCTGCCCTGCCCTGCCCTGCCCTGCCCTGCCCGCCCTGCCCTGCCCGCCCTGCCCTGCCTGCCCTGCCCTGCCCTGCCCTGCCCTGCCCTGCCCTGCCCTGCCCTGCCCTGCCCTGCCCTGCCCTGCCCTGCCCTGCGCCCTGCCTGCCCGCCCTGCCCTGCCCTGCCCTGCCCTGCATCCCTGCCCTCGTCCGGGCACATGTTTGGGATCTTAGGTGGTTGGAGGTGTCGCCTATGACAAACGAAAACAATGCAACATATTCCGTAACCGAAACCTATTGTGTCTTAAGTGGTCATTCTTTTCTTTAAAAACGATGAATATACAACCTAATGGTGTGTCATGTATGAACGTCCGTCCGTCCATCAGTCTGATTGACTATCCGACTGTTGTTTGTTCTTTCTTTACAGAACATACAAACGATGGCAGCTGCAGTTGCTATAATCCAGGCGCGCAATTTACCATGGGAACGAGTCTTTAGGACCGAACCAATCCCCTAGACTTCATGGATAACGAGGACCAAATATCGAAATGCAGGCTGTCTCGTGATTTTTTTCTACAAGTATGCAATATTGCACATGCTGACATTATACGGTCAACGCTGAGATCACACAGTCTGTCAGTGTCATTGCAAGTGTTGACTGCATTGCGATTTTACGCAACTGGTAGTACCCTGGCGGCTACTGGAGAGATATACAACATTAGCAAACCAAGTGGTTCTAGAAAGTGGAGTATAACTTTTGCGGACAGTGTTAGCCTGTGTTTCGTTTCTGATAAGGAGATACCTGGTTTTCAGACTAGATGGAGAAACAGTCCTGACGCATTTAACAAAAATGTCAGACCCGTCCGCTGAACGCACGTGCGCATTAATCCAGTCCTATACTGGTAAACATGTTCAGGGGGCAATCCTATATGTGTGACACTGACTCACACAGTGCATGCATTTCTACATGTAATCAACAAACTACCCGTGTCCAGTTCAAATAAATATAATATGTCATTCGGTAGTTGTATCAGATACATCCATATCTGACCTGGCATACCATTAATAATCTACAGTACATGTGTTCTGCTGACTCTGAAACGTGATTTCTGAGTTAATGAGGTAATCTAAGTAAAATTTAAAAAATGGTCGAACTACAATTTTATTGGAATGTAAAAATAAAAACATTGTTAATTGCTTATTTTGTTGCTGTTTCATGTCATATGCCAGTTTATATTACAGTATAAGGTTCACTAGTTGGCAATAAATATATCCACATGTATTCAATGGCGTCGGAATATTGAGATAAAATTTATATTCTACATGAGATTATTTTTAAAAATTAATAATATTCAACATTAGGCTTGCAAATCCGTTATTTTAGATGTCAAAACACATAAAGGGAAAGTAAAGTCATCATAAAAATATAAGCCCCGAGCGGGATTCGAACCCGCGCGGCACATACCAAAGCTGTAAACAATAACTAAGTTGTAACTTATGACGGACTTTTTATGACCGTCTTAAAGGCCCAACTGGGATATAAAAGCCACCAGATGGCGTTGGGCAGGCTTTTTGATAATTTTATGCATGCTTCACTTCAGGGACACATTTTCAGTTATTTTAGAAATACCACTGAACAAATAATTACACTATTTCACACAGACATAGATAATATAACTTTGGAAGGTTTAGAAACATTTGGATTTAAGAAAACAAATGTAAATGTGCTTTTGAAGTAATACAATGTACTCAACTGACAACTGATTCAAACTTGCCGGGCGGAGCGTAGCTGTTACATATGTAATTCATGCATAGAGCTGAGTTCATGACCCGACATTGTAAACAATCCCACGTGTTTAGTGATAACGCTAACAGCTATAACTGCCTGTATGGTCAACATCAGACAGTGTGCCAGCCGCACAACTTTGATTTTGGACAGTAATATCAAATTAAATGTGTGGTTGGTATGCACATAACAAGGTGAATGAAACAAAACCATGGTTTAATAGACCAGCAAGAGAAATATTTCGCCTAGAACTTGATACAGTGGCTGTGAAAATGCAGTATATACTAATTATAAACAGCATATACTCGGGTTAGTATGCACAGTCACAAAACAGCATGTATGTGCAGTCTGATCTGGAATGTACATGACTACATGAATTCAAGTTTTCTAGCAGCCTTATTTCCTGTATCCTAACACGTACCAGTATGGCTATTTCAACACTGGTCTCTAATTAGCTGTCAGCATATATTATATCTGCAGCATTATGCAGTCTAACTGGAACTGGGTTATCTGTGGAATGACATGACACAGTTACACATTTTTATCAAATACCGACTTATTACAAACACATATTCTTATATATTGGTTACTACATGTACTTACATAATACATCGGAGATAGGAACCTTGTTCAGGTCCAGAAGTACAATATAGGTTTCACTATATATACATGACACACTCTAAGTAACGGACACGTGGACATGTTACGACATGCATATCCCCGGATCAGCTGGTGCATCCTCGCAGCCTCATCAGGATCTACACTGTTAAGTTTGGTGGTCATTCATGGTGGCTCTAATTAATGATGTAAACTGCATCATGATGTATTCATGTGCTATCTGAATGTGAGTTAAACTGATCAAACACTCAATAAGCCCCAGTTTGTCATTGTGTAACACATGGAAAGGTGTTTCATTAAATTTTACGTGTTTCTATTTTTAATAATTTATATAATAGCTTCAGAATACTCTTTGCTTTTAAATAGTTAGCAGCAAAATACTATATAAGTTTTAACACTTTTAGTAAATTCTCAATCATTTTCCTGCACAACTAAAACATACAGACACTATTATAGGGACTGGTATATATTGTATCATTTGTGTGTTTTATGGGACCACACGTTTGATAACAAACCTACATACCATATATCTAGATACTGGTCAGTATGAAACACCTACACTGGCTATCAAGCAGCCCCCTCACTGTTCTACATTGGGAGCAGACGACAAACATGTGTTGCTGTTTATGTATTTTATTTATAAAGCCAGTGTATATCTGACAGGCTAGGGACGCTATCAGTAATTGGATATGCCCCTCCTACAAAATTCGGTACCAGGGCACCGATTGTTGGGCCTTTAAGTTTGTGTTGTGAAACCAAATAAGCAATGACTTAAGTCGGTCATAACTTTTGTCATAAGTTATAACTTAAGTTCGAACTTATGAACAAACTAAGATTTGTTAGTGAAACGGGCCCCAGGCAAATAAGCACGCCAAGAACTGACTGTATGCTTTGAGAACAGGAATAGACATTAACATAAGAGATAACTCTAAACTAAACACACCATAATTAAGAATACAAATTTATCAGGGTGTCCGGTTTAGAGAGGTTCTACTGTACCACTCTTTTTTGACGTCATCATTTTAAAGGGGCATATCAGGATTTTTTTAATAATACTATAACAAATACAAACGTGTTTTCATCATGGCCCTGTGTAAAGTGATTTAAATGAAGATATATAACGATACATGGACCGCTGAGTTGTTTCTATTTCCATATAGGTACATACATATCGGATTTCCTATCTTGTTGCGTTCGAAAATATATGTGTCTTATGTACCGGTATCGGTGAAAATTGAAACAACCCAGCAGTCCTAGTATCGTCATGTATCTTCAATTAAACCACATCACACAGGGCCACGATGAAAACATAGTTTTATTTTTTATATTTTTTTATTTTTTTTTAAATCCTGAAAAAAAAAATAAAAAAGATTCCGCGGTCCTAGTATCGTCATATATCTTCAATTAAACCACTTTACACAGGGCCTTGATGAAAACACGTTTTTATATTTTAAAGTATTTTTTCAAAAAATCCTTATATAGGAAATATCTCATCATGTTTGGCAATAATATATCAGCGATATACGGGGATGCGATAAGGAGGACAAGGTTATGCACTTGTATACATATGTTCTATATCTCGTGTTACACAATCCCATGTTATCACGTGAAATACTTACTGAAACGTACGCCGTCATTGTTGTTGGAAAGTACATGCTGAGATTCTACACGTGACAGACGTAGTGATAGCGGGCGCACGTGTCAGGCCATGACCATCATGTGTCCACGGGTGTACGCGCGGTCTCTCGAGGATTGTCACACTAAACGGACACATTTGTACGGAAGCATGGAGGGGTCATGTGTGTTTTTTTATTTATCTCGTGGCCACGAGATAAATAAAAAAACACACATGTCCCCTCCATGCTTCCGTACATTTGCAAGATAATTATAAAAGTGAAATTTTATCATTTAACCCTTTGAACCCGAAAGCCCGCTATAGCGGTTTATGCAAACAGTGCAGATCCAGATGAGCCGGCTCGTAACGAGCCGTCTCATCAGGATCTGCACTGTTTTAAAGTAATGTTCAAAAATATCCCCGTTTCATAAATGGATTAGTCTGAAAACCATTTTGTGACGGTTAGATTGGTTGCAAAATTAACATATCAAAATCCATTCCAGTTTACTTAGGAGGAAAGAGTTAAGCAACGTGTAAGCGATCTAGTACTAGTAATTTGTGTCGAGCGAGGCAGAGGTTCTATTCTTATGAAGCCCCTACACTCGTGTAATAAATATCAACCATCACTCAAGTAAGATCTTCTATGTATAATATACAATGTACATGTATAGAGAATACCAGTCTTGTTTGCATATCAAGTTTATTAGACAAGGTTAGGAAACGCGTAGGAATTCATTCCGAGGCTTGCCGATGAATTCCTACCGTTTCCGAGCCTGATGAACTTTATATCAAAATACACTAGCATGGTATTCTATTTATCAGGTGTTTTTACTGCATCTACAATTATAACGTCGTTTGTGTTGAAAAGGGCGCGGACTTGTTTCCGCGACATCATTCCAATGACGTAATTCGGTAACGTCATGTGACGCCGTTCGACAAATGAAATGTCAGTTTTAAATTTGTTGTAACACGGATGTTCGTATCAGGTCAATACCTGATACATATACAACACTATGTTACCAGTCAGTACATATTCGGTCAATACAAAGCTAGGTACCTGTTAACTTTTAAAAGTGTATTTACAACCAATCACCAATAAGTACTACATACGTAACATACGTAAGTTGTACCCATATCTTCGAAAAGGGCATACATATTACTGTCTGTTTCACGAAACCTGCCCAAATTTTACGGCTATATAAACAATTCAAAAACAGTATTGTTTTCGATAATATTAAATGAAAGGACAATTTAAGAATGAACCTTCTTTTTATTTCGTGAAATTTGGTCAAATATTCATTTTATTGCGAAAAAACAATTTCCCCATGTTAAATCCCCATAGACATCTTCACGGAGTTTTTTTTTGAATTTTAGAAATACTGGACCGATTTTTTAAATTTAACTTTTGTTTGCTTAGTTAGATCATATCCAAGCTATCTAATCAGGTTTCGGAGTCAATTTCCAAAAATTTTCGTTTTTTGACTCCTCCCACACTTCCTTACCACTTTTTCTCCCATGTTAAATTCCCATCAATTTTTCGTAATAAAATCAATATTTGACCGAATTTCACGAAATAAAAAGAAGGCTCATTCTTAAATTTTCCTTTAATTTAATATTATCGAAAATAATATTGTTTTTGAATTTTCTATATAGCCGTAAAATCTGGGCAGCTTTCGTGAAACAGACTATAGCTTTTTAGCCCTAAGGATACACCATTATGTTTGCAGGAAATCCTAAACATTTTTCTATGCGCTCAGAAGTATATATCGTGACCACCACGTCGAGGCGGTTCAAATGAGTGGTCACAACATATACTTTCATTGAGAAATAACAAAAATAAAAATAAAACATTTAATAAATTTAATACCCATAAAGGTGTATTCCGAAAGGAGTCGGTTATTCTAATCTTTAGTGGCATATTTCTGCCATTTACTTAACAGGATAGCTAAGCTGTCTTAATATATCTTGATAGCTAAGTGGTCTTAATATACATTGGTAGCTAAGTGGTCTTATTATACCTTATACGTCGTCTTAACTACATAAATATCTCGTCAAGACGACTTACTAACTGATCGAGACGAGATAAATTGGACGACATAACTAACACGAAATCTTGTAAAAAATGTGATGCTGTCGACTAGCTAGTGGCATAGATATATAGTTCAATTCTACTTTTCTTTCTTGTCAAACTAAGACGGTATGACAGCTTAATACGTTACTATCTCATCTTCACCAGTTTGTAAGTCGTCTTGACTCGATAAGCATCGCGTCAAGACGACTTACTAACTGATCAAGTCGAGATAACATGTTAAAAGATAGATGCAGTGTAGTTAAATTTCTACGCTTGTTTATTGTCAAACTAAGACAACATGACAGCTTAATGCGTTACTATGTCGTCTTGACCAGTTTGTAGCTCGTCCTGACGCGATACTTATCGCGTCAAGACGACTTACTAACTGATCAAGTCGAGTTGACATGTTAAGCAGTAGATGCCACTAGTGAGCAGTATCACTTTTTTTGGACGAGATTTCCTATCATTTGTCTCGTCTTGACGCGATATTTATGTAGTTAACCCGAGTTATAAAGTGCCTTAAGGCATGTGAATGGAAATGTAATAAAAAGACTACTAATAGAACAATATCTACTTACACAAATAAACCATATGTATGCGATAGTAAGTCTTTATGCAGATACTGTTCCCACACAAAATGCACACACACCTGTAATATCCAGATAACAGACCAAGTTTGATGTAGCACATAGTAGGCGAATAAGACACCAGTGACCATACACTCAGATAACTGCTTACATGCCACTGTATTTCACACAGTATGTATGGTAATTCTTCAGAAATCTGACTTTGCTTTGTATATAAGTGTGATGAAAACAACCCATATGACGTTGTTGTTTAACATATGTAGAAAATGTTGCACCAAATTGTATTTATGTATATGTCATATTATTTGTGGTATGTGTCAAACGCAACAAAAGGTAAAACTGATTGATGGCTTCTACATACTAAGATGGCCGACATAGCAACTCCATGCGTCGTGTAGAATACAGTAACAAGCTAATGTTCACATATATGTTATACATATATCCCATCACATTTATTTCCGCTAGTGTATAAAGTACCACGATTTTGTTCAAAATTCAATAAGATTACACGTAGACCAGAATGCACATCACTATAGTCAGAACTAGGTTATCATATTTTGATAATTTTGATATTTCAAAATTTCAAAATTTTCCTCGACACTTATCACATAATACAATGAAACCTCTCTAAACCGGACACCCATACGACCTACATTTGTTTATTTGGATAGGTTTCACTGTCATGAATATATAATGATACTGTATGTGCATGACGGCAACGCACTCGGACAAGTATTGCAGTGTTTACATGCCATGATCACAGTGGAACCTCTCTAAACCGGACTCCCTGGGGACCTCACAGTTAGAGAGGTTCCACTGTAACACACACGAGACCCATGTACGTGCGCTGCAGGCATTTTGCGAGGTGTGCCCAACAACATGACACCGTCAGGAGTTACACATGACAGCCGGGCACTATCTACAGTCATGGGGCATAGTCTACTATATGGTGTGACTGGAGGAATGGAGCTTATGGGTTCTGGCACCAGTGTAGATCCTGAATCATTGTGTGTGGTTGTGACTGCAGAAATGAGACATCGTAACATCCATGGCTTTGTTGTTTTTGCAGGCAAAGGTTGCGATAAATGTTAATTTTATACATGTAACACGAGCTCTGATTGGTCAAGCAGTAAAGCGTTATCAAAAATAAGTAACGCACTCCTGCTTCACTAACGCGTTAGATATTTATATTTTATTATATACATCATACATTTGTAACGCGTTACTTCTGAGAAGTAACGCGTTACTTACCAAGAGCAACGCGTTAGAACTCTAACACGTTAGACGCTGTACTTATGACACGATCCGCCAATATAGAGGAGCTGTGACGCGTTACCGCCAATTTCTAACGCGTCACTCACTGTTAGTCTTGTAACGCGTTACTGTTGAGCAGTAACGCGTTACAAATATATGTTTCACTATATAGTACATACATTAGTAACGCGTTACTTCAAACAAGTAACGCGTTAGTTCTCTAACGCGTTAGAAACGGCACTTATGACATAAATCGCCACTCATACAAACCTAACATGGCGGTCTGACAAACGTCGATAATTGGAAATCTCGGCTGAAATTACGTCAGCTAAGTTCACGACGTCATATCTTGTGACGTCGTCAGACTCCCGAAGACAGGTTTTCTCGCAACGCGGCTCAAATGATACAAACGTTTTAAATCGAAAGTAGTAGAGTTCGAATGTGAAATGGCCCGTTCATGTGATACGCATCACTTGTCATGTGATCCGTGTTTGTATTATCAACAATCGTTTTCATGACGTCATCAGTCGCCAATTCTGCTTATAACATTTTAGCGCATATATATTCGATGTACGAATAGTTTGATAATTATTAGGAAATAATTCCAGCACAAAAATATTTACACAATTCCCTAACATTTGATTGGTCCGTAGCAAATCTCTGTCCAAAATTTATATCCCAGTAAACTCCATGCCGAACTACTTTCCGTAACCGTCAGGCGCAGTTAAAATAATTCTTAAGAAAACGGAAAATAAACACATTTTCTTGATGAATTTATTTAAAATGCTGAAATTATAAGGACTGAATGGCCTTTTGTGGAATTTATCGGAGATACAAACTTGGAAAAGTTGCGGGAATACTGGACGAGGCCTTCCGGCCTTCGTCCAGTATTCCCGCGACTTTTCCAAGTTCATACCCCGATAAATTCCACAAAAAGGCCATTCATTCCTATAACAAATCAATTCCCTGCACATAACTGCACTTGATAACCAGAATATATATTGGGAACAAATTCCAGCAACCGACGGTCCAAACAGCTCTGGCCACGTGCATGCAAAGAGAGAAATCGGCTCATGGTGCTATGCTGGGCGTAATTTGTATGTATACGTTATTGTATTGTTCACATGTTGGATTTTTAAGGAATTAAATGCGAAGGAGCGCAAGCGACCGCAGCATTTAGTTCCTGAAAAATCCAATTTGTCAAAAATAACATACTTATAGTTCAGCCAAGTGTACAATGCACTGTCCCATCCGAGTATTGAACAGTTAATCATTAAATCTGGTAATATCAGAAACATAGAATGTGCTTGTTTCTGGTAACATAAAAATTAAACTTTGCAATATGTGAAATAAATGGAGCACAATACTGCCCAGCGATTGGCTTGGAAATTAGTGTGAACTATAAGTGTAGTGGAGTATCATTTCAGCCAGCGGGACTCCTGTACATTATCCGCCAACTCATTTCCGTAGGTATAATGATTCGTGACACTGGCACGTGACCACCAGATGCTGATGAGCACATGCGTGATCTTGCTATGTAAATACATCTCTTGTAACATCGCCGTTTTTCGCAGATATTGATTTAGAATGTTAGCTTTTTGCTTCTTCGCAAATAACGTAGAACATTTAGTGAAATTTTAGAGCACACGTGAGCACACGTGAGCACACGTCAGCTTTCGACTAATTCTCCGCCGGTACCATTCGAGACAAGCCATGTGCTTTTGTAACTAAGAAGTTGTGCGATTTTTCGTGGAAAATATTTACAGAAACTGTGATATTTTCTGTGAATGACATCGAACAGTTTACGAAATGTTCATGGATAACAAATGAGGAATTCGGAATTCAATTTACTCTGAACATTTCGCCAATTTTCGACGTCATTTACTGAAAATATCATATGTATTACACTTTGTAAATATTTTTCCTGAGATATCTCGCATCCTCTTAGATAAAAATAAATCACACACATCATATATGGGTTACTAGGATTTTCATGATTTTCCCGTAATCAGGGACCGCTTCACTAAACTTCCTACCACTAAAATGTTCGTAAATGCAAAATTATAATAGTCTGTAAATTTCACATTAACAATGTTTTCTTGTAAACAATTGTTGGGTTTACATTTATTGAGCATATGCTGCATATGCAGCCTATGCTTAATACATGTAAATCCATCAATTACAATTTCCAGACGGTCCTAAATTTGCACTTACAAACATTTAGTCGTGCGAAGTTTAGTGAAACGGCCCCCAGTACTTTACGTTCGGAGTGATATTGGTTTATTTGTTTATTTACTAAAGGATGTTTATTTTGTAGAATTCCGAATTTCGATATATATATGTAGTTCATTAACTTTAAAAATAAATTTGGCCATCGCTCAAGATACATAACACACGTCCCATTTTCTCTGTAGTCTATTTCATCAACATTGCAAAGTATACTTTCCTAGCAAAGTATACTTTGAGGGAGAAATTTTCAATTTTATGATAAATTTATTAATTTTTATTATACTGAATTTATTACATTATCACAGCCAATTTGGCTGTGATAATGTAATACATTCAGTTTCAGTATAATAATTCTGCATACTTTTAATCATCAAATATATGCATTTTTTAGTTCTATATGAAATAATGCATTTCAGGAAAAATAAATGATTACTCCCTCAAAGTATACTTTGCTAGTAAAGTATACTTTGCAATGTTGATGAAATAGGCTACAGGTCGTGGCCTATATGAGACACGCCACGTGATTGTGTACCTTAGAACATGTGCGATTTTTCATGAAATATATTTACAGAAACTGTGATATTTTCTGTAAACAACTTTCATAACAAATTCAATTCCGCATTTGCTATGGGAATGTCGTCAATTTCCGACGTCATTTACGGAAACTAAATTTTGTAAAGATTGTTTTATGAAATATCGCACATTTTCTTAGGTACAAAATGTCATGGCTTGAATCATACAGTCGAACCTCCCCGAACGGCCACCTCTCTACAACAACACCCTCTCTATAACAGCCGCTATTTATATCCCAGCTGGATGATTTCCTCTGTAAATAGCCCTTAGACTGCTGAGCACGAGCATTGTCGTCGGCTGTTGCTTTTGCCTTCGTTCTCAATCATGATTCTAAAATGTTGCCAAAGCATGTTTTTGATTATAATTATCGAATAAAATAAATAAACAGCGGATTCAGCATTAACCTTCCTACAACAGCCACCTCTCTACAACAGCCAGTTTTGCGTCTTCCCATGGGTTGCTGTTGTACAGAGGTTGCACTGTATGTCTAAAATGTCTGCTCTTGGATGAACAGCATGTTTATCAAAATGCGTCTTAGATGTGAAATAGATAGCGCTGTTCTTAAACCAAAGTATTTGCTTCTCAAATACACATTACATGGCACATTTAATATTTGCATGTGTACGGAGCCCCGCAGGGGACACGGATTTTGTTTATTAATTCATTCCCACGAAATAACAATTCGTTCCCTCAATTTAACAATTCGTTCCATCGAATTAAAAATTAATTCCCACGAAATGACAATTCGTTCCCTCAATTACACGATTCGTTCCTTCAATTTAACAATTCGCTCCCTCAAATTAACAATTCGTTCCCACGAAATGACAATTCGTTCCCTCAATTTCACGATTCGTTCCCTCGAATTAACAATTCGTTCCTACGAAATAACAATTCGTTCCCTCAATTTAACGATTCGTTGCCTCAAATTAACAATTCGTTCCCACGATATAACAATTCGTTCCCACAATATAACAATTCGTTCCCAAGAATTAACAATTCGTTCCCATGGGAACGAATTGTTATTTCGTGGGAACGAATTGTTAATTCGGGGGAACGAATAGTCAAATTCAGGGAACGAATTGTTATTTCGTGGGAACGAATTGTTATTTCATGGGAACGAATTAATAAAAAAAAACATTCTACGTTCCCTGTGGGGCTCCGTATGAACGACTTCGGTGAAGTAGTAAATTATTCACAGAGAGTTATGAAAAATCAGGGCGACAAAATATTATCAAACGAAATTGAAGTGTCAGTGAAAGAAAACGTTAACTCTCTCATGAAGTTAACCCCACCCCCATCCCTTCCCGCCCCCTATCCACTGACCTATTCAATTCGAATAGTTTTGGTTTGTTCGACTAGGGATGTGGTATGTTTTTTACCCCGTCAACACAATGCGTACGTGCCGTGAAACATTTTTGATATCCAGTCAAGACTATTTTTGCATTTTACAGCCATTTTTAGGTGTTGACGGGATAAATAGAATAGTAGGTTAGTGCCGTGAATGGGAAAAATATCTGGCGCGGCACGGAAACGGGATGTGCTCGGCAGAGCCTCGCCCATCCCGTTTCCTGAGCCTTGCCAGATATGTTTTCCCATTCACGGCATTAACCTACTATTCTCTATATTCTCAAACATCTAAAGAAAAAAATCGGAGGGTTCAATGTACGAAGGGGCAACCTCCATCCACAGGTGGAAGACTCGGACCTATGACACCAAAAAAATGCCTATTAGAAAAAATCCCATTACCCCACCCACTTGATCTCGTACATTACCATCTTCTATTTATAGAATATGGTAATGTACGAGACCAAGCGGGTGGGGTAATGGGATTTTTTTAATAGGCATTTTGTTGGTGTCATAGGTCCGAGTCTTCCACCTGTGCCTCCATCATGGAGTTAACACCTTTCTTCTACTGGCCCGTTAAATTGGACTACATTGGAACCTCTCTAAACCGGACACCAAGACAACACCTGTGATCTTACTTTTGATGAGTTTCTTGGTCATTTATCGCGGATGATAATGTCTGTTCGTGATCGCATAGCACACAACTATGGCTCAGAGTGCCTGATTTACAGTGAAACCTCTCTAAGCCGGACACCCTGTGGACCTCCCAGTATGTCCGGGTTAGAGAGGTTTCACTGTAGTTCTATTTATTTGACTAGAGATAGGATATTTATTTTTTTACCAATCTGAATCATACTGGAAAATACCGCATATTGTGTTTGCTACAAGCAGGCGTATTGAGTAGAACGGGTTAAAAATAGTCTTGTTTTTTTCTTCTCGCCAATAAAGTGGTTTATCCTGAGGAATGCTACTTGACGCAGTAACCGTTGATTAAATAATCAGGTAATTTACGGTACCTCAGTAGAAATGGACGTTACTGAGGATATTTTGTGTTTTAGCTCTTTCATCCCTAAGTAACTGGAATGGATTTTGATATCTTAATTTTGCAACCAAACAATCGTCACAGAATTATTTTCAGACTAGTCCATTTATGAAAAGGGTGTATATTTTGTGTAAAAAGTGCAGATCCTGATATGAGACGAGCCGGGTCATTTGGATCTGCACTGTTTGTATAAACCCCTATAGCGGGCTTTCGGGTTGAAAGGGTTAGATTCTCCTGTTACATCAACATTTAATTTTATCTTCATGTGATCTATCAGACACAGCTGAATTTTATGACCCATTTCGCGTACGGCAAATAACAACTTCAGTATTTTCCCAAACCGAAAGAAGACGGGCACTTCAGTCAAGTGTTTTCGGACCGAAGCCTGTTTCCCGACACTTTCAACTTGGCGCTGTTTACGTGCATACTTTCAACGGGTCAATGGAACAAGTAGGCTATCTCCTAGTTCTGTGTAAATTGCCCTAATATCAACATACAATGAAACCTCTCTAAACCGGACACCATGGGAGGTCCCCAGGGTGTCCGGCGTACAGAGGTTTCACTGTAGATCAGGCATTTGATCATTCTCAGCCTTTGCTGTGTGTTATGCGATCACGAACAGACAGACAGTATCACCTGAGATAAATGACCAAGAAACGCATCAAAAAGAAGATCACAGATGTTTTCGTCGTGTCCGGTTTATAGAGGTTTCACTGTAAATCAGGCATTTCATCATTCTGAGCCATAGTTGTGTGCTATACGATCACGAACAGACATTGTCACCTGAGATAAATGACCAAGAAACTCATCAAAAATAAGATCACAGGTGTTTTCATGGTGTCCGGTTTAGAGGGGTTCCACTGTAACATTACGATGGGCTCCTGTTTGATAACTTGCGTGTTACGCTATTCTCATTGTTCGTACTTGTTTGGATAGAAATGTATGTTAAAACCTCGCTATTGAATTAGTTATATAACAAGGTGCATGATCACGTGGTTACAACCACAACAACAACAATGGTTGAAAGTGTTGAAAACTCGCCCACTCCAAAGTAAGTATTATTTTATATTTTCCTTAATATGCAACGGGCTTTTGACGCAGCAAACGCGTCTTCATGAGCTGCATTTGGTGGTCCTGGGAGTTCGAAAAAGACGTATGTCGTGTTTGCGAAGAATCGATGTCCGTGTCGGTAGACACTGAAATCGATTCTTCGCAAAAACGACAGAAGTTTGGGCCAAAGTACAGAGACCACCAAATGCAGACAAGACGCGTGTGATGCGCCATATTTCAACAAAATCCGTTACATGATAAGGACAAAATAAAATAATACGTACTTTGAATCGGAGGGCTTCTTGAAGTTTCAGTACTTGTTGTTGTTGTTGTAACCACGTGATCATACACATTGTATAAGTATACCTTCCAAACACATAGATACTACTGATTAAAATCGTTGCCACCGAGCTCTATCCGAAAAAAAAGGGGAATCCAAACTTATGTGAAGTCAGTTAGATACAAGTTTAGATACATCAAAAATATAAGGCTAATAAGAGGTGAGGTTGACCACTCTTGTTTGTTTTAACTTTAACCAACGTATGAATGTGTACTCCCAAAGGACTATATGTGATCTTTAGTGCGCGAATGTGAAACCTTATTCCGCACATCACGTCGTTGACTGCAGTGTAGTGCTTTAGAGCAGCCCATTGCCTATAAGTGGAAACAATGCAGCTTGTTAATGTGTGGGTGTGACTGGAGAAATGGCCTTATGCATGGGCGGATTCAGCAGGGGGCGGACCCGGCGCGCCCACCCCCCCCCCCCTCCCCTAAAATTTACCGAGTAAATATTTTTTACAAGTTACAAGGCATGTTTCATGCCAAGTGCCATGTATTCCATGCATTTTTCGGTCGTTTACTTATTGTTTCAAAATTTAAACAGTTTCAATCAAAAATCATGTCTAAACATACTGTGACAGTGTCAATAGTTTTGCTCCAAAATGCGCCAGAACGCAGGAAATGCGATGTAGATTTCACAGGAATTGCGATGTAGCGCTATCCCGAACTCTGCTCGGTCGACTATTTTGCAATACTTGACTATATTATCGAACGAGCATAGCTCGTTCGATAATATAGTCAAGTATTGCAAAATAGTTACGCCCCCCCCCCCTAACCCGAAATCCTGGATCCGCGCCTGTTATGGGATGTGTGACAAGTGTAGATCCAGATCAAATAGCTGTCTCTTATAGCCTGTCAACGATCGTTATTGCTTGTCAGAAGCATGACATATATTTCATTGATGGAATTCACAGGCTGATCTTGATCTACACTGGTCACCAAACCCGTCAGCCCCACGTCTCCAGTCACAGCCACAGATAAGTATCTTTAAATTCAGCTAGTGGTTAGATTCCAAACATTTTGTATTCGAACGCTAGCGAAGAATTTTATAACGAACAAATTTGAGGTCTGATCGATTTTATGCAAATTAGCATATGTCGGTCGCAGCACAAATTGTGTGTGTTGAACTTTTTTCAAAACACGGGTCGTACGTCATAAACTAGTTCCAACAGCTTGATCGCCTTTTCAGTGTGATAAATGTATTTTTTTGCGACATTTAGGTTCCCGTACTCCAAGGGTGCGTCGATTAACCGCCATATTCGATTATTCGCGATTCGTAACTCCATGGTTCGGTGCACGAATACAATATTCGGTTTCGGTTTCATTCTCTTGTTGTTGCTTATTTTTCGCGAAACGCTTTCCACTCTAGATTAAATATTATTGCTAGCATCGTCATATATCTTGAATTAAACCACTTTACACAGGGCCTTGATGAAAACACGTTTTTATATTTTCATCAAGAAAATGTGTTTATTTTCCGTTTTCTTAAGAATTATTTTAAATGCGCCTCACGGTTACGGAAAGTAGTTCGGCGTGAGAGTTTACTGGGATATAAATTTTGGACAGAGACTCAAATGTTAGGGAATTGTGTAAATATTTTTGTGCTGGAATTATCTCATCATGTTTGACCGCAATATATCACACACGTGTTACACAATCCCATGTTATCACGTGAAATATTTACTGAAACATACGCCGTCATTGTTGTTGGAAAGTACATCTCTGCCGAGCTGCCATCGTGCATGTAGAGATTCTACACGTGACAGACGTAGAGATAACGGGCGCACGAGTCAGGTCATGACCATCATGTGTCCACGGGTGCACGTGCACTCTGTCGAGGATTGGCACACTTATGCCTCGGTCACAAATAGCCTGCGGCGTGTTGACGGCGGCCGTAAGTCCTCAAGATTACCATAACCATGCGGTTTTTTGCTTGTCACAGGGGCTTACGATTTTATAATTTGACATTATACTTTTTTTCGGAAATCGCAAGGCCGTAGGCCGCAACCCCGCCGCATGTGGTATCGCAAGGTCACTGTACGGTGTCCGTGAGGTGACCTCACGGTTTTTACCCTGTCTGGTGTGCATAGAAAATCGTACAACAACCTTACGGCGGCCGCAACAATCGTGCGGGGGCCTTGCGATTGCCTTGAGGTCGCCGTGAGGCCGCCTCGCGGTTTGTTAACTAGCGCCTTGCGGTCTCCTCACGCATTTTGATTTCATGACTTACCGATTGCCGTGCGCACCCCGTAACATTTGTGAACGCTGCTTCCGCAGCCCGCAAAGCCGTACGATTTGTAGAAATCCCATCTACAAACCGCAGACAGCAGAACCGTACGGCGGCAGCATCATATGTGACCGAGGCATAAACGGACACATTTGCAAGAAAATTATAAAAGTGCAATCTTATAATTTAACCCTTTGAACTCGAAAGCCCGCTATATAGAGAATAGTAGGTTAGTGCCGTGAATAGGAACAAATATATGTCAAGGCTCAGGAAACGGGATGGGCGAGGCTCTGCCGAGCACATCCCGTTTCCGTGCCGCGCCAGATATGTGTTCCCATTCATGGCACAAACCTACTATTCTATTTATCCCGTCAACACCTACAAATGGCTGTGAAATGCAAAAATAGTATTGACTGGATATCAAAAATGTTTCACGGCACCGTGCTTCACGGCACATACGCACTGTGTTGACGGCACATACGCACTGTGTTGACGGCACATACGCACTGTGTTGACGGCACATACGCACTGTGTTCACGGCACATACGCACTGTGTTTCACGGCACATACGCACTGTGTTGACGGCACATACGCACTGTGTTTGACGGCACATACGCACTGTGTTTCACGGCACATACGCACTGTGTTTCACGGCACATACGCACTGTGTTTCACGGCACATACGCACTGTGTTGACGGGATAAAGTGGTTTATGCAAACAGTGCAGATCCAGATGAACCGGCTCGTAACTAGTCGTCTCATCAGGATCTGCACTTTTTGAACGTAATTTTCATATTTTGGGGAACAAAATATCCCCTTTTCATAAATGGACTAGTCTGAAAACCATTTTGTGACGGTTGATTTGGTTGCAAAATTAACATATCAAATCCCATTCCAGTTACTTAGGGGTGAAATGGTTAAGCAACGTGTATGCGATCTAGTACTACTGTCTGTTTCACGAAAGCTGCCAAAATGTTACGGCCATATAAACAATGCAAAAACAATATATTTTTCGATAATAATATTGATTTTATTTCGAAAAATTAGTTCTCTATGGGAATTTAACATGGGGGAAAATGAAATGGAGAACCTGGAGGAGGGGTCGAAAAACGAAAACATTTGGAAATTGATTCTGAAACCTAGCTAGATAGCTTGGAAATGATCTAACTAAGAAAACAAATGTTACATTTTGAAAGTCGATCCACTATTTCTGAAATTAGAAAAATGTCCCCATGTTAAATCCCCATAGACATCTACACTCTGTGAAGATGTCTATGGGGATTTAACATGTGGAAATTGTTTTTTCGCAATAAATTCAGTATTGGACCAAATTTCACGAAATAAAAGCAGGCTCATTCTTAAATTTTGCTATAATTTCATATTACCGAAAAAATATTGTTTTTACAGGTTTCTTGAAACAGACAGTAATAATTTGTTGTCGAGCGAGGCAGAGGTTCTATTCTTATGAAGCTCCTACACTCGTGTAATAAATATCAACCATCACTCAAGTAAGATCTTCTATGTCTAATATACAATGCATAGAGCATACCAGGCTAGTTTGCATATCAAGTTTATCAGACAACGTTAGGAAACGTGTAGGAATTCCGCGGCTTGTCGAGGAATTCCTCAAATGAAACCTCAGTTTTGAATTCGTTGTAACCCGGATATTCGTACCAGGTCAATGCCTGATACAACAATATGTTACCAGTCAGTACGTATTCTGCCAATACAGGGCAGGTTGCCTGATAAAAGTGCATTTACAACCAATTACCAATAAGTACAACATATATTTCACCCAAGTCTTGCGAAAGGTAAATACGTATTAGCTGTTTTAACCCTTTTCATGCTGAGGATACGCCATTACGTTTGTGGAAAATTCTAAATATTTTCTTTTATGTGTTCATAAGTATATGTCGCGACCACCATTTGAACCGTCTCGTCGAGTGAACTTAATATACCTTGATAGCTGATATACGTTATACGTCGTCTTAACTACATAAATAATTATATCTCCTCCAGACGACTTACTAACTGATCGAGACGAGATAAATTGGACGACATAACTAACACGAAATCTCGAAGAAATGTGATGTTGCGTACTAGCTAGTGACATCGATATATAATTCAATTCTACTTCTTTTTTTTTTTTGTCAAACTAAGACAGTAAGTATCGCGCCAAGACGACTTACTAACTGTAACCTATTTCACCAACATTGCAAAGTACACTATGAGGGAGAAATTTTCAATTTTAGGATAAATTTATTAATTTGTATTATACTGAATTTATTACATTATCACAGCCAATTTGGCTGTGATAATGTAATAAATTCAGTATAATAATTCTACATAGTTTTCAGGAAAAATAAATGATTACTCCCTCAAAGTATACCAGAAAAGTTTGCAATGTTGGTGAAATCGGGAACATATCAAGTCGAGATAAAATGTTAAGTAGTAGATGCCATTAGTGAGCAGTATCACGCTTTTGGACGATATTTCCGATATGTATGTGGTTAACCCGAGTTATAAAGTGCCTTAAGGTATGTGTACCCTTCTTGTGGCCCCATGTAAAGTATATGGAAATCTAATAAAAATCCTACTACTAAAGCAATAGCTACTTACATAAATAAACCATATGTATGCGATAGTAAGTCTTTATGCAGATACTGCTCCCAATAAAAATGCACACACACCTGTAATATTCACATAACAGATCAATGTTGATGTAGTTGATGTATATTTACGTCTCTACACAGGTGTGTAGAAGCCACATTGTACGTGCAAAACACCAACATGTGCTTATTATTTTCTAACTACAACGTACGGTGTGATTTCTGGCTGGCAGCATCTGCATAAAGACTTATTGAACACATATTTCTTATTTATTTAGGTAAGTATCGGTTTATGAGTAGGTTTTTTATTAGATTTCCATTGACTTTACCTGGGGCCACAAGAAGGGTACACCTACCCTAAGACAACATAGCTGTCACACCAGGGGCGGATCCAGCATTTGGGAAACGGGGTGGGGGTTTTCCTATTTTCGAGCTCCACCCCATCGGAATATTGTTTTAATCTAAATGTCCGTAAGTGCACTTTCCTGTGTTTTACGGCATTTAAATTAGGATCGAACTCGAACTGGTGGTAAACTGTGGACACCATATGACTTGTTCAAAGCGGTTTAGACCTATGTAAACTCCGTGGCTGAACGTGGGGGGGGGGGGGTTGCAACCCCGGAACACCCCCACCCCCATCCTCTAAAATCCGCCTCTGCACACTATCGCACAAACATACCACCAGGCTTGGCATCGTAGTGCTGAGTCACAGCTGAATGGGAACCTATTTTACTGTATATTTATTTATGTCAACTTTGACAATGTGAAGCCTGATCGAGATAACGCTGACCCACATACTGAGTATCCAGAAAAACAAAGATAAAACCACATGGTATTCACGATTACATCGTGATGTGAGGTTCGCCAGGTGGAAAGTCAAGTCAGTACGTTTGATTAGTAACTAATCTTTGAATTAACCCTTTCACCCATAAACAGCTGACATTGACTTCTCAATGCTAATGTTTGGACTAGCCTATTGATCCAAAAGGGGTATTTTGTTTTTTAAATCTTGAAATCATATAGCCAATCTTGGAATATTTAGTGGGTGGGTGGGGTGACCAGTTGGACGAGCTATTTTCTGAGTAAGAGGTTTGACTATGCTGTTACAGTCCGGTACATTGTATATACGATATGGAAGAACCTCTCTATACCGGACATACAGAAAACATATGTGTGTTACTTTTGATTTGATTAAATGTCATTTATCAACGATGATAATGAGTGTTCAATATCGTAAAACACAGTCATATTACTTGCCTTGGAGTAGTCATATGTCTCATTGTCAGTTGAACTTCTAACCGGACATAAAGAAAACATATGTGTGTTACTTTTGATTTGATTAAATGTCATTTATCAACGATGATAATGAGTGTTCAATATCGTAAAACACAGTCATATTACTTGCCTTGGAGTAGTCATATGTCTCATTGTCAGTTGAACTTCTCTAAACCGGACACCCTGTAGTAGTCATCTTTCTCATTTACAGTTGAACCTCTCTAAACCGGACACCCTGGGTCCCCCAGGGTGTCCGGTTTTGAGTGGTTCAACTGTGACAGTATATAGCCTTGTAAGGTGTCATGTCAAGATGCCACTATACGACCTTGTCCTCAATACGTTGGCCACAACTACGCAATCAAATAGTCAAAACATACTTTATTGTCTGTTTATAATCTTAATTTATGAGATGTTGTAAATATTTGTAATTGTTGACGTCCGAACTGTGTCAATTTTAATTGCATTTTACGTCGAATGACATTTCTATGACATGCTTATTATGTAGAGTAATGTGATTTCGATTACATGTATAACGTATTAGGTCGGGTTAAACATTAATTGAGGCACGCCATGTGAGTGTGTACCTAAGAATATGTGCGATTTTTTTCTGTGATATTTTCTGTAAATTACGTCGAAAGATTACGAAATTTCCATAGTGCATTTGTTATGAACATGTCGTCAAACTTCGACTTCATGGACGGAAACTATCGTAATTTTGTTAAGAATGTTTTCCTGAAATATTGCACATGTTCGTAGGTACACAATCGCATGGCGTGTCTGATATTGATTACATGACTGCTTTATCAATTCTTCTCCCGGGAATCAAATACAGTGAAACCTCTCAAAACCGGACACCAAGAAAACACGTATGATCTTATTTTTGATGCGTGTCTTGGTTATTTATCTCAGGTGATAATGCCTGTTCGTGATCGCATATTATTATCACACACAGTTATTGCTCAGAATGATCAAATGTCTGAATTATAAATACAACCCTCTAAGCCGGACATCTTGGGGACCTCCTGGGGCCCGTTTCACTAAACTACGTACGAATAAAATGTTCGTAAGTGCATATTTAGGATCGTCTGAAATTTAAATTGATGGATTTACATGTATTAAGCATAGGCTGCATATGCAGCCTATGCTCAATAAAAGTAAATCCAATCATTATTTACAAGAAAACATTCTTAATGTAAAATTTACAGACTATCATAATTTTGCACTTACGAACATTTTAGTCGTACGAAGCTTAGTGAAACGGGCCACTGGGCTCCAGAGTTGTACTTGATGTAAATCAAGAGCAACACTCGAGGTAATGTTAATGGGATTCGGGGTGGGGGGGGGGGGGGGGGGGGGGGGCGTTTCACTAAACTTTCGTACGAATAACATGTTCGAAAGTGCAAATTTAGGATCGTCTGGAAATTTCAATTGATGGATTTACATTTATTGAGCATAGGCTGCATATGCAGCCTATGCTCAATAAATGTAAATCCAACAATTGTTTACCAAAAAAAAACAATGTTAATGTGAAATTTACAGACTATCTTAATTTTGCACTTACGAACATTTTAGTCGTACGAAGTTTAGTGAAACGGGCCCCAGGGCTCCAGAGATGTACATGATGTAAATCAAGAGCAAAACTCGAGGTAATGTTAATGGGATTCTGGGGGCCGTTTCACTAAACTTCGTACGACTAAAATGTTCGTAAGTGCAAAATTATAATAGTCTGTGAATTTCACATTAACAATGTTTTCTTGTAAATAATGATTGGATTTACATTTATTGAGCATAGGCTGCATATGCAGCCTATGCTCAATAAATGTAAATCCATCAATTGCAATTTCCACACGATCCTAAATTTGCACTTACGAAGATTTTAGTCGTACGAAGTTTAGTGAAACGGGCCCCGGAAGAAAGCAAATTGCTTACGCCAATCTGTCTCCCAATGGGTAATAAGTAGATTGATTGCCTGTGGCTGATCTCAAAACACGTGTATACAAATTGCCATGCTTTCCGCCGGAAGTGAGCCTCTTGGGTTGACTAACATTGAATTATTTTTTTCATTTGTCCTATATTTAAGGGTGGGAATTGGCACGAACATACCCGGGATATAGCCCAGTAAAGAAGCAGGCAGATAGATGGTCGTTGGCCTGGTTTATATTGCCGATGTCTAATCAATGTTGCATTTCAGTATTCAGGCTCCAAAAATGTGCGCCAAATATAGGAGAATCTATGCATGAACCTATAATTTGAGTCCTCGAATAGCACCCATCAGTTTATCGGAGTGTGATATAGTATGGCTGGGTAGCGATTAGAGATGATTGTGGGGAACCCAGACAAGTTTACGTGTATTGTGCGTTTTAAGTGACATAGTATGGATTGGCTAAATGAAATTAAGTGGCGAATGTACTACCTGAGCCACTAATGTCTAGCCTACGTAAAGAACGTATAGTTACATTCAGTCCTAATCCTACCTAATAACCATCGATAAAAGATAAGAGAGGAGAAGAAGAAATTGATTTCTGACGGTATGGTATTTGACGTGCCACTTTCACCCTCTGTTGGTGTGCTGCATCAGAATGATATATTAGCCTAACATGATAACCGTGATTGCTGATTTTATATTGCTAATTGGGTATTATTTAACCCTTTCAACCCTAAGGAACTGGAATGGACTGTGATATGCTAATGTTCCGACCAATCCAATGGTCACAAAATGATTTTCAGATTCGTCCATTTAAGAAAAGGGGGTGTTTTTGTTCTAAGAAATATTAAAATTACTTGCAAAAAGTGCAGATCCTGATGAGACGGCTCGTTACGAGCCGGCTCATCTGGATCTGCACTTTTTGCATAAACGGCTATAGCGGGATTTCGGGTTCAAAGGGCTAATGTTTATTAGTCTATTTTCAGCCAGAAACTGACGGTGCGGTAGGTGACTCAAACTAAAATTAACTAAATACTAGTACAAATAACAAATACTAATAAAAATAATTAAATTTCAAATTGGCCAATATATATACTATTGTTGGACTATACCAAACAGTATAATTTACCACGATATACGTGAATACTCATTTAACTCGATATGCTTGATATTTTACGTATATACTGATAATAGTGGTCAAATTATTGTCACACATAGTTATTACATAATTGTGGTCATATGCCTGACATTTTGTATGTGAAAGAAATGAACTTAATTGTTTTGTCTGTGGTATTATGTAAGATGTAGTTGTGCAGTAAATTCAGCATGATTATAATGCCATTCTGAATCCCCAGCACAATTGTTGCATTCCACCACGGGTAATACACTTAAACGACTTTCTACTTATATTTACACCAGTCCTGCCGTTGTCTTTGTCACTTTGATATGTTTCGATTTATAGCATGCCATTTTCGTATTGCTTCATGGGCCATATGGCTTAAAGTGTTGTATTTTGAATAAACATCTCCCCCTATCACGTGACGTTGTAACGTAGTGTCAGCCTCTGGTGGATCTGCAAAAGTAGTGAAAACGGTCAGACGAAATAAAATATTTCTAAATATGTCTACATAAAGATGTAAATTGTATTAGAAACTGACATTATGTTGTATGTTTCATGATATGTTTCTATATTGGTGGAACAGTGAACATTTTACTTCATCATGTATATACATGATTTAATATTACTTACATTTCAGTCAATGATATGTAATTAATATTAAAATCATGTACCCATTGTAATTCATTTCCTTATATGTGGCCGTGACTGGAGATATGGGGCTTATGGGTTTTACGACCAGTGTAGATCCAGATCAGCCTGTGCATCCGCACAGTCTGATCAGGATCTGCACTGGCCGTAATCTCATCAATGAAACACCCGTCATATTTTTAACAAATAATATAGGTCGTTATTAGGCTACAAGAGGGTGCTACTTGATCTGTAGCCGATTTCACCAACATTGCAAAGTATACTTTACTAGCAAAGTATACTTTGAGGGAGTAATCATTTATTTTTCCTGAAATGCATTATTTCATATAAAACTAACAACTGCATAGATTTGGTGATTAAAAGTATGCATAATTATTATACTGAATTTATTACATTATCACAGCCAAATTGGCTGTGATAATGTAATAAATTCAGTATAATAAAAATTAATAAATTTATCATAAAATTGAAAATTTCTCCCTCAAAGTATACTTTGTTACTAAAGTATACTTTGCAATTTTGATGAAATAGGCTACAGGAGCTGTGCTGGTCATAAATCCCATACGCCCTATTTCTCCAGTCACAGCCACATATTATCTAATATAATATATCCATTTTAACTGAATTCATACAATAACTACGATACAAGCATACCTAGTTACGACTGGACGTCACACAGTCTTACCGGACATACAATAACTACGATACAAGCATACCTAGTTACGACGGGACGTCACACAGTCTTTCCTGAGAAACAATAACTACGATACAAGCATACCTAGTTACGACGGGACGTCACACAGTCTTTCCGGACATACAATAACTACGATACAAGCATACCTAGTTACGACACAACATCACAAAGTCTCACCGTCTACGTCGATAGAATAGCGACACATGCAGACAGTCACGTGATCAGTCAAATTAATTGCCTAATCTAGGTCAAACTCCCGGGGGCAGCTCGTAAAATGCACCTGGTGTACATTTAATGCAAGTACATGTGTGTATGTGGAATGCGGCGGCACTACAGTATATAGCTCCTTGTTGCACGGTTCAAAGACTGGAATTGTCGCCGAGAGGTTACGACCTGCGACTGCCACTCCGGCGGCCCGGGATGGAGGAGTTCATAAAAATACAATTGTAATTCTCACTCTGCCAGCTGGTTCTACCCAGGTGTGCCATATATCGGTCTGATCCGCGGGTATTCAACGTGGGACCCTTAAATCGAGCAAAAAAACAAATAAACACATTTATACGTTTCATTCCTTGGTGGCTGTGAGAAAATGAACGACATATTATAAATGCGGTTGTGTACGGAGCCCCGCAGGGGACGTAGAATTCTTTCTTTTTTTATTAATTCGTTCCCACGAAATAACAATTCGTTCCCTCAATTTAACAATTGGTTCCCTCGAATTAACAATTCGTTCTTTCAATTTAACAATTCGTTCCCACGAAATAACAATTCGTTCCCACGGGAACGAATTGTTCATTCGTTGGAACGAATTGTTATATCGTGGGAACAAATTGTTATATCATGGGAACGAATTGTTATATCGTGGGAACGAATTGTTATATCATGGGAACGAATTGTTAATTCCAGGGAACGAATTGTTAATTCCAGGGAACGAATTGTTAATTCCAGGGAACGAATTGTTAAATTGAGGGAACGAATTGTTATTTCGTGGGAACGAATTAATAATAAAAATGCATGTCCCCTGCGGGGATCCGTAGTTATGTGAGTCTGTGTCGAACTCCCTGGACCACCACGAAGACGCGTTTGCTGCGCCATATTTCATCAAAATCCGTCGCATATTAAGGAAAATATCAAATAATACTTACTTTGGAATGGGCGACGTTGTTGTTGTTGTAACCGCGTGAGCATGCACCTTGATTAAGCCACGAACTATATTCTTATACACATATTCATTAGTGCTTGACATGTTGTGCTGTTTGTTCTGTAAAACATGGTGTGTCGCCCTGCGTTACAGGCAGAAAATTCGGGTTAAGACGAATCAGGAGTTGACTCGTATTTCGAAGGATATGTGTTTATGTAAGTAATTTGTCTGAACTGAGTGAATTGTCGAAGCTATTGCATTATGGGCTCCCGGCTGACAGAAGAGACGTTACACTACTCGTTGGTGCAACTCGTAGGAATTATTCAATGATGCCTGTTTCGAAATCCAATATGGCCACCGTAATATCAGGCTTCGACAACTGTTGCATAGACAGTGGACCGTTTCACTAAACTTCTTACAACTAAAATGTTCGTAAGTGCAAATTTAGGATCGTCTGGAAATATCAATGGATGGATTTACATTTATTGAGCATAGGCTGCATATGCAGCCTATGCTCAATAAATGTAAATCCAATAATTGTTTAATGGAAAACGTTGTAATTGTGAAATGATTTTGCACTTACGAACATTTTAGTCCTACGAAGTTTAGTGAAACGGTCACCAGTTATATACACTGCATAACAGACGCGTTATAATGGAGAAGTCTTGCCAAATGTGCGTTTGAAGCGTGTTTCTTTGTTTACTTTCTACTTCGTGCAGAGTGACATAAAAACTTTGCTAATACACACTTTATTAGGTAAGTTTATGGTAATATGATGTGCCAAATTGTAGAATTGTCTCTCAATAACAATATAGCGAAGTATGAACGTCAACGCACTGCAGATTGTTTTCTATATTTTATTTTACGGGATTTTTTTTACCGTTGACCGTGGTGTAGCGATATAGTACAACCTGTTGCCTGTAAAGCGGAAAACGTGCAGCTAGTCCTAACCTGGACAAAAATATCGCAATGTCACTTATGTTCCACATTAATTCATTAATTACAAATTCCCATTTGTCATCAGTTGTATACCGATTAATACGAGCTGACAAATTGGTAATTAACAAAAAATTAAAATTAAATTATACGGACAAAGTGTGTCTCTTGTGCTACTGTGAAGCGTACAAAGATCGGCGACGGTTTGTTTGCATAAAATATGGGAATGCAGTTATTTTACCAGTTCTGGGGGGGGGGGGGGGGGGGGGGGGGGGGGGGGGGCGTTTTACTAACCTTCGTACGACTAAAATGTTCTCAAGTGCAAAATTATGATAGTCTGTAAATTTCACATTAACAATGTTTTCTTGTAAACAATTATTGGATTTACATTTATTGAGCATAGGCTGCAATGCTCAATACATTTCCAGCCGATCCTAAATTTGCACTTACGAACGTTTTATTCGTACGACGTTTAGTAAAACTGATTTGTATCAGTTCCACGAAATGTTTAAATCAATCCACAAGCCACAAGTAATCGCTACAAAAATCATGTATGGTGCTGTTCTTTTGAAATGTATACTTAAGGCTTAACTCTTAGACCGCTATCTTATTTTTTGTCGTCTGCTGTTTATTTTCTATTTTCCATATTGATCATCAAAAACATGCTATGACAGCACTTTAGAATAATTTACAACATGTTTTGACAGCACTTCAGAATCATTTCCATTGGAAATGATTCTGAAGTGCTGTCAAACCATGTTTTTATTGAGAAATAAGGCAAAATATAAAAACAACAGCAGACGACAATTGTTGTGAGTAGCGGTCTAAGGGTTAATCAATAAAGCGACCACAGCGGTTTTTCCTTCAGATATTAACGGAATCCATTTAATATTATCGGAAAAAAAATGTCATTTTTGCCTTGTTTATATGGCCGTAAAATTTGGGCAGGTTTCGTGAAACAGACAGTAATTTAAAATCCAGTCGCATACTTTGTGAACCACCACCAGGGTGGTCACATGAGATTGAATTTATATTTCTTAACTCTATTTAAACCTACTTTTAATTTGTATGATCAGGGCAGATTATGGGACAATATGTCCAATAACATCTATACTAGCACGTAAACTACTGTCTGTTTCATTCGGGCAGGTTTCGTGAAACAGACAGTAAGAGAGAATAGCCACATGTATGCTAGATTGGTAGGTTATTTAGGAAAAATCAATGTTGGTGGTCCACATAACACGGTTTATTTTAGTGATTCCGGTGCATTCACCCTTTCAACACAGGGGCGTCGGAACAGGTCCGGCAGGTCCGGCCACTGCTGGATCAATAATTTTGACATATTTGTAATTCATATAAAAAAAGGAATGTAAATATTGTTTTCTGCAATTTTGCTCATTTCTCATAAAAAGTGTATGTTGTTACAACTCAGTTGAACCGTCTCGGCGAGACGGTTCAACTGAGTGGTAAAAACACACACTTTGGGTGGGTAGCGGGGGCACCCACTAGATTCTCCTGACCAATATTATGATGTTTTCGGCGCCCCTGCAACATTACAGCCATATATAGTGGTGTTTGTAAACCGTGTAGATTCAGATAAGCCGACTCGTAACGAGCCGTCTCATCAGGATCTATACTTTTTTTCAAGTAATTGTCATACCTTTTGGAAGGAAATCATCCCTTTTTCATAAATGTACTAGTCTGAAAATAAATTCTGATGAATGGATTGGTCGGAAAATTAACACATCAACTTTTTTTTCAAATTATGTAGGGTTGAATGGGTTAACATTAATTAATTAATTACATTAATTGTAAAATAATTATCTCGCCACCTATTTATTTACCACATGTATCAATCAAATTAATTAGCCGTCTGTGGGTGACGTGCCGTTATGTAACTTTGTCAGGCTGCCAGACGACTGACCTGTGCCGACACGGAAAGTGTCTATTGTCACGGTAAGTCAATTGGTGTAAGGGAAATGTCTCGTCGATCGCTGATCCGGCAACGACCTTGGATAACATATGTTAGTGCTGAAACTATGGAACGCCAAATCTACATAAACTCGAATAATTAATGCTAGCTCTAAATATTTAATACTAGCTCTAATTATTTAGAGCTGGCAATACTTATTTGAGTTTATGGAGATTGTGCGTTCCATATTAAACGCCATGGGTTTCCGATATAGGTAGAAAGTGCTCACACAATAAGTGCAACAATGAATTTTAGACATGTATCGCTTTTCAATATGAACGATAATAGTGGTTTACGTAGTTCTGTATCCTATTTCATCAAAATTGCAAAGTATACTTTTCTTGCTAAGTACACTTTGAGGGAGAAATTGATTAATTTTTATTATACTGAATTTATTACATTATCACAGCCAAAATGGCTGTGATAATGTAATAAATTCAGTATAATAAAAATTAATCAATTTATCCTAAGCCTTTGAAAATTTCTCCCTCAAAGTATACTTTGCTAGAAAAGTATACTTTGCAATGTTGGTGAAATAGGCTACTGATCAGCCTGTGCATCCGCACAGTCTTGTCAGGATCTTCTGTTTTCGCCATTCCATCAATGAAACACCCGTCATGTTTCTAACGAATGTAGGACAAAAACCCTTGGACATAACCCCCTTCATGTGAAAATGACCACTTGGACATAACTCCCTTCATGATGTTTACTGGGTGGACAAAACCCCCTTCATGTTATTTACAAGGTGGACATAATCCCCTTCTCGGTTTTAGCAGGGTGGACATAATCCCATTCATCATTTTTGCAAGTTGGAAAAAAACAACCTCATGAATTCTACAATTAAAACCATTAATTTCTGGGATGAATAAAACATGTGTTTGCTGTTTATTATTACTAATGACAAATATTTTACTAAACTTTCAATCTTAGAATTATTCATAATTTATCCCGTCAACACAGTGCGTATGTGCCGTGAAACACGGTGCCGTGAAACATTTTTGATATTCAGTCAATATTATTTTGTGCATGTTAAAGCCATTGTTAGGTGTTAACGGGATAAATAGAATAGTAGGTTAGTGCCGTGAATGGGAAAACATATCTGGCGCGGCACGGAAACGGGATGTGCTCGGCAGAGCCTCGCCCATCCCGTTTCCTGAGCCTTGCCAGATACTTTTTCCCATTCACGGCACTAACCTACTATTCTCTATCTATTTTCCTTATTTCTGAACCAAAGTATATGTTGTGACCACTCATTCTGATGAGAAATAAAGAAATTCTTGAGCCTTGCCGGATATTTTTTCCCATTCACGGCACTAACCTACTATTCTCTATATACAAGAAACAAATATGCATGAAAGGGTTGTACAATTCTGTAAATTATTTTGTAAAGATTCATTCAAATGAGGGTGGGGTGAGGGGGTTATGTCCACCCTGTAGAAATCATGAAGGGGGTTTTGTCCAACTTGCAAAAACAATGAAGGGCGTTTTGTCCACCCTGTAAAAACTGAGAATGGGGTTATGTCCACCTTGTAAAACGAAGAAGGGGGTTTTGTCCACCCTGTAAAAATCATGAATGGGGTTATGTCCATGTGGTCATTTTTACACGAAGGGGGTTATGTCCAAGGGTTTTTTGTCCGGATACCGATTTTAACAAAGCAATATAGCATATATATCGTTGTCAGACTACAGGAATGAGCTATTTGTCAGGAGCAACACTGGTTCACAAATCCCATTTCACCAGTCACACAGCCACATGTATGCATGTGTTGCTGAGGTGGACATGCATTACTTAGGTGGGACGAAATTCCCTTAGCTTAACCCTTTCACCCCTAAGTAACTGGAATGGAGTTTGATATGTTCATTTTATAACCAATCCAATATTCACAAAATGGTTTCCAGACTAGTCTATTTATGAAAACGGGGTGTTTTTGCTCTAAAAAATATGAAAATTACTTGCAAAAAGTTCAGATCCTGATGAGACGGCTCGTCACTAGCCGGCTCATCTGGATCTACACTGTTTGCATAAACCGTTATAGCGGGCTTTCGGGTTCAAAGGGTTAAGTCCAATAAATACATTCCTCTTCCCGATTTTCGAGCGACGAAGAGCAAGGTGTATGATCACGTGGCTACAACAACAACAACAACAACAACAACAACAACAACAACAAGTACTGAAACTTCCAGAAACACTCCGATTCAAAGTACGTATTCTTTTATTTTGTTCTTATTATGTAACGGATTTTGATGAAATATGGCGCATCAAACGCGTCTTGTTAAGATGCATTTGATTGTCTTGGTACTTTGGCCCAAATCGATTCTTCGCAAAAATGACATAAGTATGTGCCGAACTCCCGGGACCACCAAATACAGTTCATGAAGACGCGTTTGCTGCGCCATATTTCACTAAAATCCGTTGCCTTTTAAGGAAAATATCAAATAATACCTACTGTTGAGTGGGCGCGCTTTCAACATTTTCAGCCATTGTTGTTGTTGTTGTTGTAACCACGTGATCATGCACATTGAAGAGGGACCCATTGACGATGATTTTAATAAACCAAGTCTCGACATGAACTAGCGCAATCAAGTTCACGGTGCATACTAGATGCTCTGATAGTTAGATATAATACATCTTCTTGCTTAATTGCTACAGTTTACTTATTGTTTGCCCATGTGCACTGTGGTGCAGCATATTTATACCATTATTTCGTGTGACAGATCTTCAATGCATGTTTTATAATTTTATGGTGATGGGTCTGCATGTTCGCAAAAAAACAACACTTTGATGAAGGCAAGACGATAGCATCTACGCTAATGAATACCTATGACATATAAACATAGTAAATGCGAAATGTAGGGAACCAAATGCTATTTCATCAATAATGAAAAAAATCACCCTCCTTTTGGTGACGAAAGTCCATCAAATATTGAACCATGAACCTTCTTCAGGCCCGTACGCAGGAATTAATTTAGGGGGGGGGTGCATTATCGACGGCGCGAAGGGCTAAACATTGTTTTTTTTGCACATTCACGGACAGACCTCGGCAGATTAACCATTTCACCCCTAAATAACTGGAATGGATATTGATACATGTATGTTAATTTTGCAACCCAATCCAATCATCACAAATGATTTTCACATGGGGTGTTTTTGTTCTCAAAATTATGAAAAATACTTTCAAAAAGTGCAGATCCTGATGAGACGGCTCGTACATTTTGCCAGTACCACTATACAGACCGGTGGTGTTTAAATGGCTAAGGTGGGTGCGTACGCACCCGTCGCACCCCCTCTGCGTACGGGCCTGTTCTTCTAGACTCCAGGACAGCAGGATTCGGCTTTCTTCGGTTGTTATCGGTATAGCTGTATAAACAAATATGGTAACACCTGAAGTGGGACACGAGCAGTTATTGTGACAAATCGCCAGAAACGAAAATTGACAAACAAATCAACAGTCCCGCATGGGCTTTAAACTTTCTTTTTGTCAAGTTTCGGGTTCATTTGAGTCTTTGCAGGCTAGCGGTGAAAATACCATCCACCAAATTATGAGTATGTTTTTGATTTCTCCCTGTAAATTTGTACCGCCAAATTCGGGCATGGGGCTACCAAAAATAGTGCATGGCGCGGCACCATGCTGAAATAGACTGGGCGAACACAAAAAGACCCTTCCAGATCGGGGGGGGGGGGGGCCGTTTTACTGAACTTCGTACGACTAAAATATTCGTAGGTGCAAAATTATGATAGTCTGTAAAATTGACAGTTAACAACGTTTTCATGTAAACAGTTATTGGATTTACATTTATTGAGCATATGCTGCATATGCAGCATGTGCTCAATAAATGTAAAACCATCAACGAACCTAAATTTGTACTTTACCAACATCTTAGTCATACGAAGTTTTGTGAAACGGTCCACTGGTCTCCTTTTCAATAGCAATGACCGAGTTAGTAGTTATGTGAAGTATAAAACTGAAGACATCGACAGTTTGAAAGTGTCTGGCGGACGGAAGGGCCCGCGGCCATACTGCAGGTGTGACGGATCCCCAGTAAATAATGGCTGTCGCCGGTATATTATCGTCAATACATTAGGCAGCATGTGTGGCCGTCACTCGAGAAATGGGGCTTTTGGCATTGATCGTCTACCATATTCCTGTAGCATGATATATATACATTAGGCAGCATGTGTGGCCGTCACTCGAGAAATGGGGCTTTTGACATTGATCGTCTACCATATTCCTGTAGCATGATATATATACATTAGGCAGCATGTGTGGCCGTCACTCGAGAAATGGGGCTTTTTACATTGATCGTCTACCACATTCATGTAGCCTGATATATATACATTAGGCAGCATGTGTGGCCGTCACTCTAGAAATGGGGCTTTTGGCATTGATCGTCTAGCATATTCCTGTAGCATGATATATATACATTAGGCAACAAGTGTGGCCGTCACTCGACATATGGGGCTTTTGGCATTGATCGTCTAGCATATTCCTGTAGCAAGATATATATAGATCACTCTAGAAATGGACTTTTGACATTGATCGTCTAGCACATTCCTGTAGCCTGATATTCATACAATAGGTAACATGTGTGGCCGTCACTCGAGAAATTGGGCTTTGTAGCATGGACTGAAGATATGGTGCATTGACCTTGTAGCACATGATTGTAGGATATTATTGTAGCTTGATATACACTGGCGTAACCAGCATTTTTTGAAAAAGAGGGTTCGACTTTCAGCTGTGAAGCAACCGAAATGTGTAAGGGGACCAGCGTTTGCCCCGGACCCCTTACATATTTCAGGTGTTTTACAGTCCCGGAGAGATTTGATTTCTAGAAGCCAAATTCTGCATTAGGGTATATTTTTACGACAAACAGTTCCTGGGCAAAGAGATTTGGGTCGATTGAAGAAACGTATTTCTGAAAATTAGCACAGTGAAATACATTTGGCGCCGCTTGACTGTATTTTGTTAGTAGAGCATTTGAATAATATAATGTCTGCTCATTCATGCACTGAAAATAGCTATCTCGGACCTAATTTATATAAACAAAATTCTGCTGGTTCCAAAAAGGGCCATCGAACGAACCTCCCCTGACTACGCCCTTAATATACATGAATATACAGTAGGCAGCATGTCTGACCATGACTGCAGACATTGGGCGTATGACACTGATCGTCTAGCATATTCCTGTAGCCTGATATAGATACATTTGTAAATTAGGCAGCGGTTGTGGCCATCACTGGATAATTGAGGCTTATGGAACCAATCGTCTAGTATATTGCTGTAGCCCGATAAAGATACATTTGCGCACTGTGCAGAATGTGTGACTGTGACTGGAGATATATATGGTGCTTATGTCGTTGTGGCAGTGACTGGAGAAATGGGGCGTATGACATTTACCTTCTGGCACATTGTTGTAGCCTGATATATATACATTAGGCAGCATGTGTGGCCGTCACTCGAGAATTGGGAGAAATGGGGCTAATAGCACTTGTGGCCGTGACTCGAGAAACACGTGTTCCATTTTAGCTCCTGTTTGTATATGTGAATGTGGCTAGAGAAAAGAGATTTATGGCGTATGTCACCAGTCTGGCTCCTGATCGGCTAGCACCCTGGGGCCCATTTCACTAAACTTCTTACGACTAAAATGTTCGTAAGTGCAAAATTATGATAGTCTGTACATTTCGCATTACTAATGTTTTCTTGAAAACAATTATTGGATTTACATTTATTGAGCATAGGCTGCATATGCAGCCTATGCTCAATAAATGTAAATCCATAAATTGAAAGTTACAGACGATCTTAAATTTGAACTTACGAACATTTTAGTCGTAAGAAGTTTAGTGAAACGGGCCCAGCTGTCGCCCGATAGATATACGTTAGACAGTATGTGCGTTAGTGGGTGGAAATGGGGAGTATTTGAAGTGTGGGAAGTCTATGTCCTGATCTGTATATGTGACTCTGAGTTGAGAATTGGGCATATGGCACTTGTGGCCAGTGTAGATCCTGGATTGTATATGTGACCCTGACTGGAGAAATGGAGCTTATGGCATATGTGGCCAGTCTAGTTCTTGGACTACGTATGTGACTACTGTCTGTTTCACGAAAGCTGCCCAAATTTTCCGGCTATATAAACAATTCAAAAACAATATTTTGTTTGATAATATTAAATTAAAGGAAAATTTAAGAATGAGCATTCTTTTTATTTCCTTAAATTTTGTCAAATATTGGTTTTATTTCGAAAAAATAATTTCCCCATGTTAAATCCCCATAGACATCTTCACAGAGTGAAGATGTCTATGGGGATTTAACATGGGGAATTTTTTGGAATTTCAGAAATACTGGACCGATTTTCAAAATTTAACTTTTGTTTTCTTAGTTAGTTAGATCATTTCCAAGCTATCTACCCAGGTTTCGGAGTCAATTTATAAAAATGTTCGTTTTCTGACTCCTCCCACAGATCCTCCATCTCCCTTTCCCCCATGTTAAATTCCCATAGACAAATCTATTTTTCGTAATAAAATCAATATTTGACCAATTTTCACGAAATAAAAAGAAGGCTCATTCTTAAATTTTGATAGAATTTAATATTATCGAAAAAGATATTGTTTTTGCATTGTTTATGGCCGTAAAATTTGGGCAGCTTTCGTGAAACAGACAGTAGTCTAACTCTTGATATCTGACAGACTAGAAACCGGGGGCCCGTTTCACTCAACTTCGTACGACTAAGATGTTCATAAGTGCAAATTTAGGATCGTCTGGAAATTTCAATTGTTGGCTTTACATTTATTGAGCATAATTGTTTACAAGAAAACATTGTTAATGTGAAATTCACAGACTATCATAAGTTTGCACTTACGAATATTTTAGTCGTACGATGTTTAGTGAAACGGGCCCCTGGACGTTTGTTATTTCTATCCAGCTTAGCTCTTGCTCTACACTGGTTGTAAAGGCCACATTCCATATTTCTCTATTCACAGCAGCATGTACGCCGTCTTTTGGAAAAATAGATTACGGTTTATTGGTGTGACTACACGTTTGTAATTCATTAACCCTTTCAACACTAGATCCTTATATAGCGATGTTTGCCAAAAGTGTAGATCCAGAAATGGGAATCCGCATTTGCTACGAAAATGTCGTCATCTTTCGACTTAATTTACAGAAAATATCACAGTTTCTATAAATATATTTCATGAAAGATCGAACATGTTCTCATGTATAGTCCGCAGACGATAACCTGCTTTACAAACACATCGGTCATAAATAAAACACAGAATATGTGAGACAGTAATACCCGAGCCTGTATTCCTTTTCAATATTGATTTTGAGATTTGTCTTCAGGTATTATATAGTTAGACTGTGTGTGACGGATATCAATTCCGTAGGTAGTGAGTTCGAATCATAGTTTTTCATACCGATATATAGATATATTTTTATTTGCTTATAGTTTACTAAAAAAAAATTGTTTATATATACATGTATTGCTTTTACAAATTACATTATTAAGCATGAAATAGTTTGTATGTAGAATGTTAGTCTCACTTTGAAGAAAACTAATAACTAAATGCACATTTCATATGTGTCTTTATGAAGACTTTGGGAGTATGTTCTCGCCGATCATGTCACATTGAGGTCATACAGCAATCGTGATAACCCTTGCCGTTTCACATATTTCCCTCTCCAGCAACCAGTCATAAAACGAACACACTAATATCAAAAGTAATGCGTTTTGTGATGTTCGAACTCTCGACCAGATAGAACGAACAAACGTTCTGTAAAATAATGAATATTCTCCCGCTTCGATACCACTGAGCCACATTATATGTCTCTAATTCTGAGCACCAATACTAGTGTTTATCCCGTCAACACAGTGCGTATGTGCCGTGAAACACGGTGCCGTGAAATATTTTTGATATCCAGTCAATACTATTTTTGCATTTTACAGCCATTTGTAGGTGTTGACGGGATAAATAGAATAGTAGGTTAGTGCCGTGAATGGAAAAAAATATCTGGCGCGGCACGGAAACGGGATGTGCTCGGCAGAGCCTCGCCCATCCCGTTTCCTGAGCCTTGCCAGATATTTTTTCCCATTCACGGCACTAACCTACTATTCTCTATCTATTTTCCTTATTTCTGAACCAATGTATATGTTGTGACCACTCATTTGAACCGTCTCGCCCACTCATTTGAACCGTCTCGGCGAGACGGTTCAAATGAGTGGTCACAACATATACTTCTGATGAGAAATAAAGAAGTTCTTGAGCCTTGCCAGATATTTTTTCCCATTCACGGCACTAACCTACTATTCTCTATATATTGGTGCATTCACCATGTATATGCACTCTATCGTGTATTTATTATACTATTCTCTATATATTGGTGCATTCACCATGTATATGCACTCTATCGTGTATGTATTATACTATTCTCTATATATTGGTGCATTCACCATGTATATGCACTCTATCGTGTATTTATTATACTATTCTCTATATATTGGTGCATTCACCATGTATATGCACTCTATCGTGTATGTATTAATACTATTCTCTATAATTGGTGCATTCACACCAAGGTATATGCACTCTATCGTGTATTTATTAAACAAATTCTCCTATATATTGGTGCATTCACACCATGTATAGCACTCTACTCGTGTAGTTATTTCATTCTCTTATATATTGGTTGCATTCACCATGTATAGCACTCTATTCGGTGGTATTTTATTATACTAATCTTCTATATAGGTGCATTCACCATGAATATGCCAACTCTATCGTGTATTTATTTCTCTATATATTTGGTGCAATTCACCATGTAAATGCACTCAATCGTGTATTTATAAACTATACTCTATAGACGGTGCATTTCACCATATAATTTGCACTCTTTTATCGTGTATTTATTATACCATTCTCTATATATTGTTTGGGGGTGGGCATTCACCATGTATATGCACTCTATCGTGTTATTTAGTATACTATACTCCCTATATTGGGACAATACACACATGTATAACACTCTTTATTTTCTGTAATTTATTAATACTATTCCTATGATATTGGGTGCATTTCAAACCATGTATAATGCACTCTATCGTGTAATTATTATACAAATTATCTATATATTGTGCATTCACCATGTGTATGCACTCTTTAATCGTGTATTTATTATTACTATTCTTCATATATTGGTGCCATTCACCATGTATAATGCACTCTATCGGTGTATTTATTAATTACATATTTCTCTATATTATTTGGTGCATTCACCATGTATATTTTGCACTCCTATCGTGTATTTATTATACTCTTCTCTATATATTGGTTCATTCACCATGTGTAATGCCTCTATCGTGTATTTATTATACTATTCTCTAATACAATTGGTTTGCATTCACCAACGTAATATGGCCCAGACCAATTAAATGCACTCCTATCGTGTAATTAAATTATACTATTAGCTTATAATATGTGATGCCAATTCACCAATGGAGATATTTGCACACCTAATCGTGTTATTTATTATACACGGAAACGAGGCTATGATATGATAATACATTGGTTTACCTATTTTTGGACTCATCGATTGACCTCCCGGAACTTATTACCGTCTGTCCATATTATGTGGAACCTCTCTAAACCGGACATCCAGAAAACACATGTGATATTATGTTTGATGAGTTTCCTGGTCATTTATATCAGGTGATGTCTGTTTCGTGATCGCACAGCACATAACTATAGCTCAGAATGATCAAATAACTGATTTACAGAGAAACTCTCTAAGCCGGACACCCTGGGGCCCTCCCAGGGTGTCCGGTTTAGAGAGGTTTCACTGTAATACATGTCACAATTTTCCGGTGAATACTTTTGAATATTTCCGGTGAATATTTTGTAAATGTAAATGCTTGGACTTAACGACGGCACTAGCTCGATGACCTTGCATGTCGTCTCCCAAGAAGGGGAGAAAGGAAGGATGTGGATACGAGAGGAAACCAGCCCAAGGGGAGCTAGCTGTTATTAGAATAGTCCCCTCTGGTTCTTTAACGTGCCCAGACTCTCCTTCAAATCTGATACGCGGGATTGCTTTTCACAGTCCCCATCCGAAAGGACTAGTAGAGCAGGAAATAGAAAGTATCTCAGAAATACTGACTTCCTGGAGCTGAACCCTGAATCGGAACCGGGTCCGCCATTATGGCAGTCAGACGGTGTTAACCCTCGGCCACGGTCTGCTCAACTTTCATGTTGTCTAGTTATGATACTGGCCCCACATTCCTGTTGACAGGTGAATCAAATTAATGTAGCATGTCCGCATGTCAAGTCTACCGATCGCTCTAAATGACAATCATTATACATGATGAATCGACGCTGCAGCCATCAAATGGGCACTGACATCGTCGTATGACTTACTTTCTATATGGCTGTATCAATATGACATGCCCGTACGCAGAGGGGGTACGACGGGTGCGTACGCACCCCCCTTAACCGTTTCACTTTTAACCCGCCGGCCTGCATAGTTGTATTGGCAAACAGTGTAGATCCAGATGAGCCGGCTCGTAACGAGCCGTCTCATCAGGATCTGCACTTTTTGCAATTAATTTTCATAATTTTGAGAACAAAAACACCCCATGTTCATAAATGGACTGGTCTGAAAATCAGTTTGTGATGATTTAGATTGGTCGCAAAATTAACAAATCAAAATCCATTCCAGTTACTTAGGGGTGAAAGGGTTAATCTGCCGAGGTTTGTCCGTGGGTGTGCAAAAACAATGTTTAGCCCTTCGCGCCGTCGATAACGCACCCCCCTAAAATAATTCCTGCGTACGGACCTGTATGTATATGTATTCTCGCTATGATACAGCTAAATACACAACAAGTAAATAAACTTTATGAAGATGACTGAATGCGTCCATCACGAAATGCCAAAACATGAACTTGGCTCGTTTTTGTGTTGCAACTTTCTTCTTTGTAAAGGCACAATCTCGGAAACGCGAAATTTCGTGTCGAAATTTCTCGTTTTCGAATTTTTGCCTTTCGACTTTTCGCCTTTCGACTTTTAGTGACTTCACCTTTGAAAATAAATAAAACGCGTAAATGTGAGAAAGCGAAAAAGAGTAATGCAAAAAGCAAACATTCAGTAAAATCGCATAATTGTGTGAAAATGCGAAACTAACGTCGCGAAATTTCTAGTCGACATCGCAATGAACACAATCAGCCACCATGTTATTTAGCCTATTTTGTCTCGGAACCGTTTTCAATTGCTTCATAGAAACAATTATATATTTAATAACCAACTGAAAAATGTCGGTCTTTGTGACCTATTTCGTGGTAACCTACTTGACGCCATTTTGTGAAAATATATTCCTGAGATATTTTCTTATATGTGATTATGACTGGAGAAATGTGGCTCATGGGATTTGTGACACGTGTATATCAAGATCAGCCTACATGCATTCGCACAGTCTGATCATGATCTGCACTGTTCACCAGTAACGTTCATCACTGAAACATCCTTCGTGCTTATAACTAGCAATATAGATCGTCTTCAGGGGCCCGTTTCACTAAACTTCTTACGACTAAAATGTTCGTAAGTTCAAATTTAAGATCGTCTGTAAATGTCAATTTATGGATTTACATTTATTGAGCATAGGCTGCATATGCAGCCTATGCTCAATAAATGTAAATCCAATAATTATTTACAAGAAAACATTGTTAATGTGAAATTTACAGACTATCATAATTTTGCACTTACGAACATTTTAGTCGTACGAAGTTTAGTGAAACGGCCCCCAGGTTACGGGAGCGTGTTATGTGATCAGGAGATACGCTGGTGAAAAATCCCTTAGCCCCATTACTTCAATGACATTCACATAATTATAAAGAATCAAGGCCCAGACCTTTGGCAAACAAACGTCAAACGTCAAAAAAAACCTTCTGTGGACCGTTTCACTAAACTTCGTATGACTAAAATGTTCGTAAGTGCAAACAATTATTGGATTTATATTTATTGAGCACATTGAGCATATGAGCTGCATATGTGCTCAATAAATTTAAATCCATCAATTGAAATTTTCAAATGATCCTAAATTTGCACTTACGAACATTTTAGTTTAGTGAAACTGACCCATGGGCACTTTTGCTGATTTACTTTGATTTTACTACAGTATCAACTTCGCTAATTGTTCCTCCTGTATATTGTTTATATAGCCTTTATGACACTTGGTGTGTTCCAAGGTCTGTATGTACAAACCACACACCATTTTGACGAAACGAGCTAGGTGTATACCAGTTTTGATAACCCGAAAGTTCTGTCTGTAACGCAGGGCGACTTAAGTCACAGACAGAAATTCCGGGTTACCGATTTGAATGTTCTATGTTCGATGTAAATACACGTATTACGGCAGGTTGAAAAGGAATTTCGTTCTTACCACATAGCATCCCGTTACCACGGGATAGCATCACATTCGAACAAGTTAGCTATCTCGTTCCCACGACAAAATCAGCCAATCAAAATACAGAAACATTGTCATTCAAGCTGGAGTAGTATTATCTGCTATTCTCTCGGCTGACTATGTCGTTCGAACCAGATGCTATCTCGTGAGATCGAGATGCTCTGTCGGGGAACGAGATAACTAACTCGTGGGAATGAGATGCTATGTCGTGGCAACGAGAAAGAAAGAAAATGCGCAACTCCTATTGCATTTTTCTTGTTGACAAAATAACATCACAAAACTTGCATATGCTCCTGAGGCCGTTTCACTAAACTTCGTACGACTAAAATGTTCGTAAATGCAAATTTAGGATCGACTGGAATTTTCAGTTGATGGATTTACATTTATTGAGCACAGGCTGCATATGCAGCCTGTGCTCAATAAATGTAAATCCAATAAGTATTTACAAAACAAAAATTGTTAATGTGAAATTTACAGACTATCATAATTTTGCACTTACGAACATTTCAGTCGTACGAAGTTTAGTGAAACGGCCCCTGCTAACTACATAGTGTCTAATAATATGTATATACAATATTTGATTATACGTTCATATGATTTTGTTTCAACATTGAATAACATGAACAACATTAATCTCATTGAAAGTGTGAGTAGAACGTTGGTTCTTTGCTGAAATGCATGTGGTTGAAACATGGATAAATATATCATTAAGTCATTCATAATTGATTTTTATCTGAAGCAACGCGGTTTTCTTGGCGTCATGTTGTGTCAGTATAATAGTGTGTGTACATTAAATAGTTATGTTGTAATGCTAACGATTGTTTTTCATGAACTGTTAACATTTCACATTTGTTTCAAAATAAGTTGAACACCTTACCTCCCGTATAGCTGTGAATACAAGAGCTAAAACTAGTATTATATGCCATGACTCGCAAAAACGGATTTCTAGATGCATATCTGGAAATACGTTTTTGTGAGACACGATATCAAGGTGTATGATCATGTGGTTACAACAACAACAACAACAACAACAACAAGCACTGAAACTTTCAGAAGCCCTCCGATTCAAAGTACGTATTCTTTTATTTTGTCCTCATTATGTAACTGATGTTGATGAAATATTGCGCATCAAACGCGTTTTGTTAAGCTGCATTTCGTGGTCTCCATACTTTGGTCCAAACTTCTGTCGTTTTTTCGAAGAATCGATTTCCGTGTCTACTGACACGGAAATCGTTTCTTCGCAAAAACGACATAAGTATGTGCCGCACTCCCAGGACCACCAAATGCAGAACACGAAGACCCGTTTGCTGCGCCATATTTCATCAAAATCCGTTACATAATAAGGACAAAATAAAAGAATACGTACGTTGGAGTGGGCACGCTTTCAACACTTTCAGTCATTGTTTTTTTTGTTGTAACCACGTGATAATGCACCTTGGATATGGTGATTTGCAGAATAGTTCTGTACACCTATATAAATAAACATACCTTACGCATGGGCGGATTCAGGGGGGTAGGGGGGGGGACGCCCCCACCCCCCTAAAATTCGCCGAGTAAAGATTTTTTGCAAGTTACAAGGCACGCTTCATGTCAAGTGCCATGTATTCCATGCATTTTTCGGTCGTTGTCTTATTGTATCAAAATTTAAACGTTTTCAATCAAAAATCATGTCTAAACATACTGTGACAGTGTCAATATTTTTGTGCTCCAAAATGCGCCAGAACGCAGGAAATGCGATGTAGATTTCAAAAGATTTCCGGGGGGGGTATGCGCTAGCGCTATCCCGAATCTCCGCTCGGTCGACTATTTTGCAATACTTGACTATATTATCGAACGAGCATAGCTCGTTCGATAATATAGTCAAGTATTGCAAAATAGTTACGCATAACCCGAAATCATGGATCCGCGCCTGTTACGACACTGGCAACCAGTCTACATCCTGATCATATTGCGCAGTCACGCAGTATGAGTGTGGTCTAATATTGTTTACTAACGAAAACATTACGTTTGGTTCCTCAAGTGGCTACGGGCTCGTTCGTCCCAATGACTGCTCGCCGCTGATACCGTCCGTGCAAATGACTGTTCGGGCCTGAGACTGTTGGTCCCAATGACTGTTCGCGCCTGAGACTGTTCGTGCCAATGACTGTTCGCCCCTGAGACTGTTCGGGACGTTTCACCAGGGACAATTCGTCCCATTATTGGGGTGAACAGTCCCACTTGCGTCGTGGAAATCGGGACTGTTTCTCCTATGCCATGAATGTCCAACAGCATAGGCCGAGATCGGACTGCGCTGATCTGGGACTATACTGGTTACATATGCCGCAATAGTTCTGAGTGCATAACTCTAATTACATTTCATTATACTTCATTTTAATACATAAGCGTTATGACGGAGTAGTATTTCCAAATGTGCTTTTGAAGCGTTCTTTGCTTACTTGCTGCTTCGCGGAGAGTGACCTAAGAATTTGTTCTAATACACACTTTATTAGGTAAGTTTATTGTAATATTGTTGAGTCATATTGTAGAATCGTCTCTTAATACCAAAATAGTATGAACGTCAACGTACTGCAGGTTTGTTTCTCTATATTTTAGTGCGCGAAACGAAAAGGCTATTACGCATTTCCTTTTTACCGTTGACTGTGGTGTAGAGAAATAGTGCAACCAGTTGCATATAAGGCGGAAAACGTGCAGGTAATGCCGCAATGTCAATTTTCTCAAACGACATATGACTTCAGACACACACGTTCACGTAATAGCTTAGACATATTATGTTTCAAACAGATGCAAATATAATGATTTACTGATGCGAAATGTCATTAAAGTTCAGATTGATGGTTCATTGCCTCTGTTTGGTGGCAAATGGTTGTGATGACATGTAAAGCAATCCACGTGACTCAGGCTCATAAACCTATACGTGACCAGTGTAGTCTCAGATATAGATATACCTGCCACCATCCGTACACTGCCTGATCAACGTTTTCATAATTCCCAGAGGCACGAATCCGTGATGATTCTAACGAACTCATTAGATCTGTACGCGCAACAGGTGTGTCCATATTTGATCAGGAGCTACACTGGTCTGACGTTGACGAATGTTCGGCATAACGCGTGACGCAGCAAGGAACAAATGCATCACAGCCGTGACGCACACGTTTTACGTAATACATGATGTTGATCACGGAAACCGTGGAAATCCGTGGGTCAATAACATTATTATGTTGAGTCATTAGCATAGAGGGGGAATCAATTTGTGCGCGGTTTGGATACGTGAACAGCCAAAACATGTCAATTTTACGGAGCCCCGCAGGGGACGTAGAATTTCTTTTTTATTTATTAGTTCTCACGAAATAACAATTCGTTCCCACGAAATAACAATTCGTTCCCTCAATTTAACAATTCTTTCCAACGAAATAACAATTCGTTCCCACGGGAACGAATTGTTATATCGTGGGAACGAATTGTTATATCGTGGGAACGAATTGTTAATTCGAGGGAACGAATTTAGAAATTGAGGGAACGAATTGTCATTTTGTGGTAACGAATTGTTAATTCGTGGGAACGAATTGTTATATCGTGGGAACGAATTGTTATTTCGTGGGAACTAATTAATCAAATAAATCCATGTACTCTGCGGTGCTCCGTACTATTTAGCTCGACACAGGTATCAGAAAACCACCAGTGCACAGTCATGCATTCTATACGATTGCACGCTTTGAACAGCTTAGCTGGAGCTCTGTGACCAGTAGCCCATTTCATCAACATTGCAAAGTATACTTTAGTAGCAAAGTATACTTTGAGGGAGAAATTTTCATTTTTTTTTTAAATTTATTAATTTTTATTATACTGAATTTATTACATTATCGGCTGTGATAATGTAATAAATTCAGTATAATAATTCTGCATACTTTTAATCATGAAATATATGCATTTGTTAGTTCTATGTGAAATAATGCATTTCTGGAAAAATAAATGATTACTCCCTCAAAGTATACTTTGCTAGTAAAGTATACTTTGCAATGTTGATGAAATGGGCTACAGAAAACGACCAGTGGACAGTCATGGATTCTATACGATTGCACGCTTCATATGATTTAATCCAACTCGATGGAATAATAAGACAGTTATAACAAAAATCAAAGTACTGAAGGTACTGACATATGTTATCTTCACAAAAACTGATCACTTGCGGAATTTTCTCAATCATCACGGAAAGGCAAATGTACTGTAATGGTGCAAACCCATTCCCATACATACGTTTTTCTCTAGAATAAATTACTGTTTGAAACTCCCAGAAAAAAACTTGTACGAAACTGGCGGCTAACTGTTCACTGCTACCTAACTGAGAACTAAAGATAATAGCTGCTGTATTCATATACGCACGAAATGTCATGATTCGTACTTTCCAAAATTTAACTGATAAACTGAGCACAAAACTGTGAAAACTATAGAGAATAGTATATGTAGAGATTTAGATACAAAGCAAGACAGACCAAAACGCCATATGATATGTTGGACCATGGCACTATTTTCTTGATCGTACTCGCCGTTTAGGCGCAGCAAGATCAATGGCTGCCCCCATAGAAATTTGCGTGACACAATATGGTATCTCAAGGTAGATAACATATAATAATACCCGAGTCGAGGCGAAATTGGCCTGGTTTGACTGTTCGCATAACCAAAGAACAAAAACACACCATGTCTATAAATGGACTGGTCTGAAAATCATTTTGTGATGCCGGATTGGATTGGTTGCAAAGTTAACATATCAAAATCCATTTCAGTTACCTAGGGGTGAAAGGGTTAATCTGCCGAGGTCTGTCCGTGGATGTGCCAAAACAAATGTTTAGCCCTTTGTGCCGTTGATAATGCACCCCCCGCCCTAAATTAATTCCTCTATAAACGTAAGTTATCAAGACAACCCTTTATAACGTGATACTAGATTCATGTACTAAGGGAATGGGAACTAGCAACACGAATATTCTAGTACCGGGCTCCTTAAGGTGAGTTCGCAATTATTTAATGAATATGATAATGTTTCAAAGTAACGTACAGTGGAACCTCTCTAAACCGGACACCCTTGGAGGTCCCCAGTACAGTGGAACCTCTCTAAACCGGACACCCTGGGAGGTCCCCAGTACAGTGGAACCTATCTAAACCGGACACCCTGGGAGGTCCCCAGTACAGTGGAACCTCTCTAAACCGGACAGCCTGGGAGGTCCCCAGTACAGTGGAACCTCTCTAAACCGGACACCCTGGGAGGTCCCCAGTACAGTGGAACCTGTCTAAACCGGACAGCCTTGGAGGTCCCCAGTACAGTGGAACCTATCTAAACCGGACACCCTGGGAGGTCCCCAGTACAGTGGAACCTCTCTAAACCGGACAGCCTGGGAGGTCCCCAGTACAGTGGAACCTCTCTAAACCGGACACCCTTGGAGGTCCCCAGTACAGTGGAACCTATCTAAACAGGACACCCTGGGAGGTCCCCAGTACAGTGGAACCTCTCTAAACCGGACACCCTGTGAGGTTCCCAGTACAGTGGAACCTGTCTAAACCGGACACCCTGGAAGGTCCCCAGTACAATGGAACCTATCTAAACCGGACACCCTGTTATGCGAGGTACCCAGTACAGTGGAACCTATCTAAACCGGACAGCCTGTGAGGTCCCCAGTACATTGGAACCTATCTAAACCGGACACCCTGTTATGTGAGGTACCCAGTACAATGGAACCTATCTAAATCGGACACCCTGTGAGGTCCCCAGTACAGTGGAACCTATCTAAACCGGACACCCTGTGAGGTCCCCAGTACAGTGGATCCTATCTAAACCGGACACCCTGTGAGGTCCCCAGTACAGTGGAACCTATCTAAACCGGACAGCCTGTGAGGTCCCCAGTACAGTGGAACCTATCTAAACCGGACAGCCTGTGAGGTCCCCAGTACAGTGGAACCTATCTAAACCGGACACAGCCTGTGAGGTCCCCAGTACAGTGGATCCTATCTAAACCGGCCACCCTGTGAGGTCCCCAGTACAGTGGAACCTATCTAAACCGGACACCCTGGGAGGTCCCCAGTACAGTGGAACCTATCTAAACCGGACACCCTGTGAGGTCCCCAGTACAGTGGATCCTATCTAAACCGGACACCCTGTGAGGTCCCCAGTACAGTGGATCCTACGGACACCCTGTGAGGTCCCCAGTACAGTGGATCCTATCTAAACCGGACACCCTGTGAGGTCCCCAGTACAGTGGATCCTATCTAAACCGGACACCCTGGCAGGTCCCCAGTACAGTGGAACCTCTCTAAACCGGACACCCTGGGAGGTCCCCAGTACAGTGGATCCTATCTAAACCGGACACCTTGTGAGGTCCCCAGTACAGTGGATCCTATCTAAACAGGACACCAGGTGAGGTCCCCAGTACAGTGGATCCTATCTAAAACGGACAACCTGTGAGGTCCCCAGTACAGTGGAACCTATCTAAACCGGACACCCTGGGAGGTCCCCAGTACAGTGGAACCTATCTAAACCGGACACCCTGGGAGGTCCCCAGTACAGTGGAACCTCTCTAAACCGGACACCCTGGGAGGTCCCCTGTACAGTGGAACCTCTCTAAACCGGACACCCTGGGAGGTCCCCAGTACAGTGGAACCTCTCTAAACCGGACACCCTGGGAGGTCCCCTGTACAGTGGAACCTCTCTAAACCGGACGCCCTGGGAGGTCCCCAGGACAGTGGATCCTATCTAAACCGGACACCCTGTGAGGTCCCCAATACAGTGGATCCTATCTAAACCGGACCCAGTACAGTGGAACCTATCTAAACCGGACAACCTGTAAGGTCCCCAGTACAGTGGAACCTATCTAAACCGGACACTCTGGGAGGTCCCCAGTACAGTGGAACCTATCTAAACCGGACACTCTGGGAGGTCCCCAGTACAGTGGAACCTATCTAAACCGGACACCCTGGGAGGTCCCCAGTACAGTGGAACCTCTCTAAACCGGACACCCTGGGAGGTCCCCAGTACAGTGGAACCTCTCTAAACCGGACACCCTGGGAGGTCCCCAGTACAGTGGAATCTCTCTAAACCGGACACCCTGGGAGGTCCCCAGGGTGTCCGGCTTAGAGATGCTCCACTGTAATTCAGACAAATGAGCGATCCAAGACATGCCTGTGTTCTTTACGATTATGAACATGCATTATAATCGGGGAATGTGACAATTAATTTACTTGAAGTTGTGCTCTGCGAGTATCATTGGCCACTTGGAGTTTATCTGTATTAGGGTATATCTATTTTATCCTGTCAACACAGTGCGTATGTGCCGTGAAACACGGTGCAGTGAAACATTTTTGATATCCAGTCAATACTATTTTTGCATTTTATAGCCATTTGTAGGTGTTGACGGGATAAATAGAATAGTAGGCTAGTGCCGTGAATGGGAAAAAATATCTGGCGCGGCACGGAAACGGGATGTGCTCGGCATAGCCTCGCCCATCCCGTTTCCTGAGCCTTGCCAGATATGTTTTCCCATTCACGGCACTAACCTACTATTCTCTATAACGTGGATGTATCTGAAGAAATCATGGGACCAAACATTGATCTAATCAACGTATTCGCAGTTCACCATTCGGGCGGTGAAGCGTCAGACTTCAAACAAATAATGTGAAATAAATAATTATTATGTAAATGTGACTTCTTCAATGTAAGGTGCTGAGCTTATGCAATACATACATGTACCATTTAGCTGGTTTAATATTATATGTATTAAACCCATTGACTTACTTCATAAGAAATGAGTCACAGTCTCGTTTCTTATGAACTTGATCATGACATATGCTTTATAAAAATGACATACATAAAGAAATAGGTCCACATGGCATGGCGTTTTCGTCAGTATTCTATTGCACTTTACGTTTATCATATATCGCTATACTAAACTACCACTAATATTTATAATCGGCCGCCTCACATAACACACAGTGGGCGGGTGCCAAATGTCCGGTGACGGTGGTGCACAACCGTGATCGATGATGTTGCAAAATTAAACTGCGCCGTTTGTACTTCTCGTTCACACATAAATCTGTACGGAGCCCAGCAGGGGACATGGATTTTTGTTTATTAATTCGTTCCCACGAAATAACAATTCGTTCCCTCAATTTAACAATTCGTTCCCTCGAATTAACAATTAATTCCCACGATATAACAATGTGTTCCCTCAATTTAACAATTCTTTCCCTCGAATTAATAATTCGTTCCCACGATATAACAATTCGTTCCCTCAATTTAACAATTCGTTCCCTCGAATTAACAATTCATTCCCACGATATAACAATTCGTTCCCTCAATTTAACAATTCGTTCCCTCGAATTAATAATTCGTTCCCGCGATATAACAATTCGTTCCCACGAATTAACAATTCGTTCCCGGGGGAACGAATTGTTAATTCGTGGGAACGAATTGTTTTCGTGGGAACGAATTGTTAAATTGAGGGAACGAATTGTTATTTCGTGGGAACGAATTAATAAAAAAATAATTATACGTCCCCTGTGGGGTTCCGTAGTACACAGTCGTGATCGATGACGTTGCAAAATTAAACTTCTTGATCACACATAAATCTGCTCCATAAAATGCAGTATACATAATAAAAACGACTATTTCTAGACAGTACGTACATACATTATGATAACGACGGGTTCATTACAAAATAAAAAACTCGTGAATTGCCGGAAGTTTTCGGAATTGACGTCAAAGGAACGTATGTCTTCCGTCAAATGTGAAGGTGATCATAATATTTGTGTTCTTTATAATACTTAGAGCACGATTCGTCCGCATGCACGATCGATTATCGATCGTACATGGGACAATCGTGCTCTAAGTAATTTATCCAACCCCAATGGCCATACCCATACCATGTCTGGTTTTCCTAATATCGTGTAAAAATGTCGAAAAACGAAATATTTTGGGAAACTTTTCAGAAATATAGCTCAATATTTTGGAAATGATCCATGAACTAAGAAAATATGTTCTATTTCTGAAATGAGAGAAAATAATATATTTTCCTGTGATAAATATTACCCCCAAGTACATTTCCTCCATGGTAAATCATTATAGGTAAAGAGTTTATGTTCGTAAGAATATTCGACCGAATTTCATGAACAAGTAATAATAGTCGATCGAATCTCATGAACAAGTAATAATATTTGACCGAATTTCATGAACAAGTAATAATAGTCGACCGAATTTCGTGAACAAGTAATAATAGTCGACCGAATCGCATGAACAAGTAATAATATTTGACCGAATCTCATGAACAAGTAATAATAGTCGACCGAATATCATGAACAAGTAATAATAGTCGACCGAATCTCATGAACAAGTAATAATATTTGACCGAAGTTCATGAACAAGTAATAAAAGTCGACGAATCTCATGAACAAGTAATAATATTTGACCGAAGTTCATGAACAAGTAATAAAAGTCGACGAATCTCATGAACAAGTAATAATATTTTACCGAATCGCATGAACAAGTAATAATAGTTGACCGAATGTCATGAACAAGTAATAATAGTCGACCGAATCTCATGAACCAGTAATAATAGTTGACCGAATCGCATGAACAAGTAATAATATTAGACCGAATCTCATGAACAAGTAATAATATTTGACCGAATTTTATGAACAAGTAATAATATTTTGCCGAATTTCATGAACAAGTAATAATAGTCGACCGAATCTCATGAACAAGTAATAATAGTCGACCGAATCTCATGAACAATAATAATAGTCGACCGAATATCTTGAACAAGTAATAATATATGACCGAATCTCATGAACAAGTAATACTATTTGACCGAATTTCATGAATCTCATGAACCAGTAATAATATTTGGCCGAATTTCATGAACAAGTAATAATAGTCGACCGAATCGCATGAACAAGTAATAATTGTCGACCGAATCCCATGAACAAGTAATAATAATTGACCGAATATCATGAACAAGTAATAATAGTTGACCGAATCTCATGAACAAGTAATATTTGTCGACAGAATCTCATGAACAAGTAATAATATTTGACCGAATTTCATGAACAAGTAATAATAGTCGACCGAATTTCATGAACCCGAAGTAGACAGTCTTTTCATTGCGGTAGGTTCCGTGGGCTACTGTAAACTACATTCGCCGCAAATTTCTCATCATTATTTGGTCTGTTAGCAGCACATGTTTAGTTGTGACATGAGAAATAGAACCTACATCATTTGTGAACAGCCCAGCTCCTGATTTGTCAGCACACTTTAGTAGCCATGGGGGGCGTTTCACTAAACTTCGTACGACTAAATATCGGGATGTATGGCCTTTTTGTGGAATTTATCGGGGTATAAACTTGGAAAAGTCGCGGGAATACTGGACGAAGGCCGGAAGGCCTCGTCCAGTATTCTCGCGACTTTTCCAAGTTTATATCCCCGATAAATTCAACAAAAAGGCCATTCATTCCTTATAATTCCAGCATTTGAAATAAATTCATCAAGAAAATGTGTTTATTTTCCGTTTTCTTAAGAATTATTTTAGCTGCGCCTGACTGTTACGGAAAGTAGTTCGGCATGGGAGTTTACTGGGATATAATTTTTGGACAGAGACTTGCTACGGACCAATCAAATGTTAGAGAATTGTGTAAATATTTTTGTGCTGAAATTATATGTTCGTAAATGCAAAATTATGATAGTCTGTCAATTGCACATTAACAATGTTTTCTTGTAAACAATTATTGGATTTACATTTCCAGACGATCCTAAATTTGCACCTAGAAACATTTTAGTCGTAAGAAGTTTAGTGAAGCGGACCGCTGATAAGGATGTGTACTATTTATTTGAAACATGACGCTGTTTCACTGCATGACGAACAGTGCAGACCTTAATCAGACTGCGTGGTCTGAGTCTACACTGATCGCACATGTCATAAGCCCCATTTCCGCAGTCGCAGCCACTATTATGACAAATGCGGAAGCATTTTATTGGCATATTATAACGTACTCATCCAAATGCTATCGCGATGTACTCACTGCCTTCAATGGGCTGTCTGCGGTTTTATTTCAAGGTCCACCACCACCAAAGAATGTTCCCATATAAACTAATAAACGACCACACATCTTGCTATTCTCTGCTACTTTCATTTTTCGTACGGATGTTGTGGGACTTATTTTACCATAACCTGCAACGATTCTGCTCTGGATATTCACTAATTAAAATATAGGTTTAATTATTGTTAATAAAGATAAATTCAATCTCCTGTGACCACCCTGGTGGTGGCGCAAAAAGTCAGCGGCTGGAATTGAAACCGCCTCACATGACAAACATGATCCGACTTACAAAATAATCCCAAAGCATATGCTTGAAACTGATGTAAATGATACATTAACATGCCTGTGAAGTATGTCAAAATGGCTTTATTGCTCGGAAAAAGCCACAAAGCTGGTTTATGCCACTGCTAGTGTATGAGTATTGATCATATATGTGAAAATAATGTGAGTTTAGCTAAGTTTGAAGACTAGGTTGGCTAGTTTGTGTCACCAGTGCATATTTGATTACTTGATCCGGCTTCCATCGGATGTCGATTTTGGCCGAAAACATAAAACAAAACATTATATCGAGTAACAATTGGTGAATTTCATTTAAACGTCACCTGAATATTAATTATATACACTAAAATGACACTTGTCAGCAAATACTGTTACAGTAGTGATAATAAAGATTTTTACTATGTTTACGTAGGCGGTTCAGAAAAGTGTCCAGCGAAGCTTTATGAGCAATATTTTCTATGACGCAATGTTTTACCGCAAGTTTACGTTGATGCAATTCCTGTTCTTCTCGCTGTATTGACATATTTAAGAATTCATATCCCTGAACTAATTATACTCCAGAAAGCTGAATTTACTATGTGGGCCTTATTGATGCTATTCTCTGCTACTTTCATTTTTCGTATGAATGTTGCGGGATCTATTTTCCCATAATCTGCAGCCATTCTGCTCTGAATATTCACTAATTACATTGTTAAGAAAGATAAATTCAATCTCCTGTGACCACCCTGGTGGTGGCGCAAAAAAAGTCAACGGCTGTAATTGAAACCACCTCACATGACAAACATGATCCGACTCACAAAATAATCCCAAAGTGTATAATTGAAAGTGATGTAAATGATACATTAATATGCCTGTGAAGTAGATTAGTGCATCAATTGACTGGCATAACAAATCTGGCTTACATTTGTTTAACGTACGACTTTTGACTACACCGCGCATGAATATCTGATGATTTAGTGTGGTTAAACCTCAAACACGACAAAACTGCTTTTATAAACGTCCCATGCGCATGAGGTATTACTACACCAACAGAGGAATTAACCTGCCCAGGGGGTATGCAAACGGTAGTTCGGTAAACTAGTCCTGATGAGTTTAGGCCACAGACACAGTTTGCTTGCAGAACCTGATCAACTGTTGCACAGATCAGCTTGAGAAACATGCTAAGGCGTTTTTGACTCCGTTTTCGTGCACATTTGTAGGATATTTAAAAAATACTCGAATGGTCAGGTGGTGTAAAGGTTTAAACACATTAAATCATCAGATATTCATGCGCGGTATAGTCAAAAGTAGTACAGTAAAACAAATTAATGACAATGATTTATGCCATAGACACTCTTTGTATGCAGAAACCGGTCAATTGGTGTGCTAATCTACTGCATGCGTGTTAATGTATCATTTACACCATTTTCAAGCATATGTTTAGGAATTAGGTTGTAAGTCGGACCATGTTTGTCCTGTGAGGTGGTTTCAATTCCATCTTAGCAATAAGTGGACTCCAGTAGCCTATTTCACCAACATTGCAAAGTATACTTTTCTAGCAAAGTATACTTTGAGGGAGAAATTATTTATTAATCCTCAAATGCATTATTTCACATAGAACTAACTACTGCATATATTTGATGATTAAAAGTATGCAGAATTATTATACTGAATTTATTACATTATCACAGCCATTAAATGGCTGTGATAATGTAATAAATTCAGTATAATAAACATTAATAAATTTATCATAAAATTGAAAATTTCTCCCTCAAAGTATACTTTGCTGGAAAAGTATACTTTGCAATGTTGGTGAAACGGGCTACTGATTTATCTAGATTACATCCAGTGCAGACAGGTAGCAGTTGATGTAAAGTAGGTTTTGCAACATCCGTATAAAATTGACAGTAGCAGAGAATGTTGTATATTACGGAGCCTCGCAGGGGACGTAGAATTCTTTCTTTCTTATTAATTCGTTCCCACGAAATAACAATTCATTCCCATGAAATAGAGAATAGTAGGTTAGTGCCGTGAATGGGAAAAAATATCTGGCAAGGCTCAGGAAACGGGATGGGCGAGGCTCTGCCGAGCACATCCCGTTTCCGTGCCGCGCCAGATATGTTTTCACATTCACGGCACTAACCTACTATTCTATTTATCCCGTCAACACCTACAAATGGCTGTAAAATGCAAAAATAGTATTGACTGGAAATGTTTCACGGCACCGTGTTTCACGGCACATACGCACTGTGTTGACGGGATAAATAACAATTCGTTCCATCAATTTAACAATTCGTTCCCACGAATTAACAATTCGTGGGAACGAATTAAAAATTAGTTCCCTCAATTTAGCAATTCGTTCCCACGAAATAACAATTCGTTCCCGCGGGAACGAATTGTTAATTCGCGGGAACGAATTGTTATATCGTGGAAACGAATTGTTAATTAGAGGGAACGAATTGTTAAATTCAGGGAACTGTTAAATTCGTGGAACTAATTGTTAATTCGAGGAAACGAATTGTTAATTCGAGTGAACGAATTGTTATATCGTGGGAATTAATTGCTAATTCGAGGAAACGAATTGTGAAATTGAGGGAACGAATTGTTATTTCTTGGGAACGAATTAATAAAAAACAAATCCATTTCCATGCGGGGCTCCGTAATATATAGTATTTGGTTAAAGTATATAGTATAGCTACATGTATTTAGTGTTTTGCAACCATGCTGAACTCATGCCGATAACGTATATAGAGAATAGTAGGTTAGTGCCGTGAATGGGAAAAAATATCTGGCAAGGCTCAGGAAACGGGATGGGCGAGGCTCTGCCGAGCACATCCCGTTTCCGTGCCGCGCCAGATATGTTTTTCCCATTCACGGCACTAACCTACTATTCTATTTATCCCGTCAACACCTACAAATGGCTGTAAAATGCAAAACTAGTATTGACTGGATATCAAAAATGTTTCACGGCACCGTGTTTCACGGCACATATGCACTGTGTTGACGGGATAAATGTCATTACATGGCAAAATTAGCATTGAACAGTTGAGCTTCAGATGACATATTATTGTACATACAGTATGTTATTGGTACAAGTAAAAGTTAAACAAATCTGGAATGTTCACTGAATAAATAATGAACACTGTAGAACCAGAACAGACCTCGTATATATCATCATTGTTAGTACGTTTGTTACTTAATAATTGAGAGTTTGCCATGAACAGCTACACTAACGGCAATCTGGCGACAGCCTGGCGCAATGAAAATGCTAGTGTCACAAGTTCGCGATATTTTCCTTGAAACTAAGTGGAAATTGAAAAACATGAAATACAGAAATAGTGAAGTAAAGACGTGTTATCCATAAACAAATGCATCGATTCTCTCCATTGAGAAGACAAAACTCACATGAGACATGCCATGAGATTTTGTACCTTCGGAAATCCGTCATTTCATGAAATACGTTTAAATCAAATAAGTATTTAAATGTAAGTACTTTTTCATCAATAACAAAAAAGTAACTCTCCCCAAATTGTTTTATTTGATGAAATTCCGTAAAATATTGATTTTATTGAGAAAAAAATATTTTCCTATGGGAATTTAACATGGGGGGCTTTTTTGCTATTAAATCAATATTTGATGGAATTTCATCAAATACCATTTTTTGGGGAGGGTGATATTTTTGTTATTAGTGGAAAAGTACTTACATTTAAATATTGTTTAGATTTAATGTGTGTAATAGCCAAAAGTTCATCGGCAGAAAAACGTGGAACAGACAGTACTATAAAAGTTGGCCATGTTGAATATTTAGAAACTATAGACACCAAATTTCCTGGGGGCCGTTTCACTAAACTTCATACGACTAAAATGTTCGTAAGTGCAAATTTAGGATCGTCTGGAATTTAAATCGATGTATTTACATTAAATGTAAATCCAATACTTGTTTATAAGAAAACAGTGTTAATGTGAAATTCACAGACTATCATAAGTTTGCACTTACGAACAGTTTAGTCGTACGAAGTTTAGTGAAACCGCCCCCAGGTAGAAAATATGTTGCGTTTAATTTTTATTACGTATCCGAAGATGATCGGCAGATTTCCATGTATGACATGTGTACATATATATTCTGAAAATAAATGCACGTTTTGACAATAGCGGCCACAATAACAAGATGATATTTCCAGCTTATTTGTACTTTAGAATACAGAGATCTGAACGACGTAGGGATAATTTCAACTCAGAACGCGGGGCCGTTTCACTAAACTGCGTACGACTAAAATGTTCGTAAACGCAAATTTAGGCTCGTCTGGACATTTCAATTGATGGATTTACATTTATTTAACATAAGCTGCATATGTTCACTAAATGTAAATCCAATAATAGTTTACTAGATAACATTGTTAACGTGAAATTACAGACTATCACAAGTTTACACTTACGAACATTTTAGTCGTACGAAGTTTAGTGAAACGGCCTCCTGGTGTTTGGTACATATACATATATTTGAACATTATTTTATTACTGTATATTATACAGGGTACGGTATCACGTGGTCTATTGTTTACACTGGATTAATGGCGGCGCCCATGAGGTCTCAGGTAAATCTTATTTTTCATCAATACGACTGCGGTTTCTTCCTTTTAACCCTTACTACGCTGAATTAAATGTTATCGTCTGCTGGTAATGTTTTATTTCCAATATTTCTAAATAAAAACCTGGTTTGACAGCGCATGAGAATCGTCTCCAGTGGAGACGATTCTCATGTGCTGCCAAAACAGGTTTTTTTGTTAAGAATTAAAGCAAAAATGAAAAACAGCAGACGACAATTTTCGTATCCCGCGTACTGAGGGTTAATGATGACCATGTTCCAGCAGTTAAAGGTATATGCCCCCTCAGTAGGTTATACTATAGGGAGACAGATAGTTTTGTATATTCTGTACATATGACATTTTCTGGCAAATAAACATTCATTCACCATTACCCCACGTATTGATTGGCATTATTATACATTTTATATCAGAAGTAAATTTCCACACATCAGGGGCGATAACAAAGTTTCATTAAAATGTTAACGGACATTACTATTTATTCTCTGTATTTATGGTTTGATGTGCAATGATCATACTTTATAACATGTCGAAGAATTATTTTCCAGGTGACGCATTTAATTAGTATAAATAATTAAACAAGAGTGCCATAAGTCACAAAATACGCCCGTCGAAGATGGGCCAGACAACGAAGATGCAGAAATGTGAAGCTGTCACCAAGGCAAGAAACATTAATGAGAATTTGAAAATCCATATCATTATTTCTTCCTTTTGTTGTGATAAACAGGTATACTAATTTAGGTAGAGATGTGTAAAGTAGAAAGTATATAGAATTGAATACAAACATGCAGTTAAACATATATTTTCGGCATAAAAACACCAAGGTGCACATCTTCAATATGTGTAGAAGACGTGTGTATAGTTTCAGATCGATCGACTGAACGGTTTCAGAGGAGTTGTGTACACACACTCTGTACCCTATATAGAATTGTATACAAAAATGAATAAAAAAAATGGCTAATTTAAAAAGGTGATATTTTTGTTAAAAAAAATATATTTTCGGCATAAAAACACCAAGGTGCACATCTTCAATATGTGTAGAAGACATGTGTATAGTTTCAGATCAATTGACTGAACGGTTTCGGAGGAGTTGTGTACCCAAACTATGCAGTTTTACTGTCTGCCGCCCGCCCCGCGGTAAAACATAATACGTATCGTGTTTTTAAAACGGTCGTATAAAAATATCATGCCTCATTGCATATGAAAATAGCCTGATACCACTAAGAGTCACTATCAGTAAGATACATATTAATAAATGATTATATCTGTATAGCGGGCACTCGTAATTTTTAGAACTGGTGGAATAGTTACACAATTATACGTACACTTTTAAGGGACAGTTTGTGCCTATTGAGTGGGCATGTACCTTTAACTCATGCTGTGGATACGCCATTTTGTTTATGGAAAATGCTAAATATTTTATTTCTATCAGCTCAAAAGTATATGTCATGACCACCATTTGAACCGGCTCGTCGAGACGGTTCGAATGAGTGGTCATAACATATACTTTCATTGAGAAATAACAAAAATAAAAATAAAATATTCGATAAATTTCATACCCGTAAAGACGTATTCAGAACGGAATGGGTTAATGGACTTACATGTAGTCCTTTCTTCGACTGACCCCTTCACATGCCACAATCACCACGAAAACATCGCCGCCATAGTACCATTGAGATCATAATATGCGTGGGATAATTGATACACTAAATGGATTGACAAATCGCATATTAATAGCGACTTGCGATTGTCCCACACCATGTTGAACATGCGAAGTACGATCGGCGTTTCTATATGCGACCACAGCACAATACACGGGCGCTATTGTAAAACACTCAATCACGCATTTTGACGAGACTTTCATCTCCATTTGTGTTCTAATAAAACAGGCCTTCCCGGCTCTATGGCCAGTACATTGGAACCTCTCTAAACCGGACACTCTGGGTGTGGGTGTCCGGTTTAGAGAGGCTCCACTGTAATTAAGCACTCCATGAACACTGTTTATCATTTTCAATTCAACTGACACGAGAATGAAATGAATTACAGTGCAACCAATCTAGATTAAACAAATGGGGTCCCCATGATGTCAGGTATAGAGAGGTTCAACTGTATATGGCTGTTAATTGTGTTTTATGTGAGCTGACTGATTTCATATGCTATTTACTAAACAAGTTTACAGATTTCAATGAATTTACTAAATATCATATTCAATCAATGTTACTGTTCTATTATATTAATTGCATAAGAACATCGCCATACATTGAAGCTATGTTGACCACGCTCAAATCGCAATACTCTGGTGCCCGTTTTATTAAACTTCGTATAACTAAAATGTTCGTAAGCGCAAATTTAGAATCGTCTGGAAATTTCAATTGATGGATTTGCATTTATTGAGCATAGGCTGCATATGCAGCCTATGCTCAATAAATGTAAATCCAATGATTGTTTACAAGAAAACATTGTGAATGTGATATTTACAGTCTATCATAATTTTGCACTTACGAACATTTTAGTCGTACGAAGTTTAGTGAACCACCCCCCTGAGCTGGTGTCTGGTGTCAGGTGACCTTGTCAAACCAGTCACTCGGCCACAAGTGATTTTCTAGTAGATGGCTGATTCAGTATCGAAATTCGAATCTCTGTTTGGTTAGGTTGAGTTCCCTGTTCGTCCATAAAAGTTATGTTGGTTGTTCTTAGATTTCGCCGCGTCAGAACAATCCATGCACGTCGACCTTGTTATCGTCATGAAGAAATATCAAAGTACTGAAAGAACTGAAACTGTATCGCCAGAAACAAAAAGTAGGAATTTCAAAGTGTACCTGCCCAACACACTGATGATGTCCCCATTGGCAGCCTTTATAACAATTTTAACCTGGTGTGAGGTGCATTAATTACACCCGTTGTAGACATACATATTATATACCAAATTGGAGCATACAGACATATTTTTAATTTGATACATTTACCATCAAAATAGGTATTATGACATATGAATTATAACTGTTTTAAAAGTAATGTTTTTTTTATCACATAATAAGTACACGAGTTCCGGCGAACAAACCTGTACGCAAAAATGGCGACTGACATTAACTATTTAATGATACTAAAAATAGATAAAAAAAATGGCGATACCTAAAAATAGTAACATACATCGGATTTTGACATAATACAGTAAAAATCGTACTGTAAAACCGCCACATTATCTCTAAAAAAGACTACCAAGCAAACTATGTTAAATCATACGGAGCCCACGAAATAACAATTCGGAACGCACTACATAACAATTCGTTCCCTCAATTTAACAATTCGTTCCCACGAATTCACAATTCGTTTCCAAGAATTAACAATTTGTTCCCTCAATTTAACAATTCGTTCCCACGAAATAACAATTCGTTCCCACGGAACGAATTGTTAATTCGTGGGAACGAATTGTTATATCGTGGGAACGAATTGTTAATTCGAGGGAACGAATTGTTAAATTGAAGAAACGAATTGTCATTTCGTGGGAACGAATTGTTAATTCGAGGTAACGAAGTGTTATATCGTGGGAACGAATTGTTAATTAGAGGGAACGAATTGTTATTTCGTGTGAACGAATTAATAAAATAAATCCATGCGGGGCTCCGTAAAATCCAATCATGTCTGTTAATAGAATTTAATAGTATATGCATTTGGCGACTTGAAACAAATAAGAGACGAACATCTCAAACAAGCAAAAAATATCTTTAAAAAATCCGCCCTCCCGCGATACATTCCGCAAATCCCATGTCCGAGAACCAAAGTATTTTGTATGGCCTTCAGGCGCGGATCCAGGATTTCGGGTTAGGGGGGGGGCGTAACTATTTTGCAATACTTGACTATATTATCGAACGCGCTAGGGGAGTCCGGGGGCATTCCCCCACGGAAATTTTTTGAAATCTACATCGCATTTCCTGCGTTCTGGCGCATTTTGGAGCAAAAAAACCCCAATAAACAATAAATTCACAAAGCGAACGTAGAAACGTGCCTTGTAACTTGTAAAAAATCTTTACTCGGCGAATTTTAGGGGGGGGGGCGCGCGCCGGGTCCGCCCCCCCCCCACCCCCTGAATCCGCCCTTGGCCTTATACACAGTTCCTGCGTACGTGTTTCATTTTTCGCTTGAGATATATAATATGTTTTATATTTCTGTTAAACATCGTGCTTTGTAGGCACTAACTAACCATTCGTTCCCACGAAATAACAATTCGTTCCCACTAATTAACACTTCGTTCCCTCAATTTAGCAATTCGTTCCCACGAAATAACAAATCGTTCCCACGGGAACGATTTGCTAATTCGTGGGAACGAATTGTTATATCGTGGGAACGAATTGTTAATTCGAGGGAACGAATTGTTAATCCATGGAACGAATTGTTATTTCGTGGGAACGTATTATTAAATAATTCCAGCACAAAAACATTTACACAATTCTCTAACATTTGATTGGTCCGTAGCATGTCTCTGTCCAAAATTTATATCCCAGTAAACTCCTATGCCGAACTACTTTCCATAACCGTGAGGCGCAGTTAAAATAATTCTTAAGAAAACGGAAAATAAACACATTTTCTTGATGAATTTATTTCAAATGCTGGAATTATAAGGAATGAATGGCCTTTTTGTGGAATTTATCGGGGATATAAACTTGGAAAAGTCGCGGGAATGCTGGACGAGGCCTTAACAAATTACAATTTTCGAAAAAAAAATAAAAAAAAATAAAATATTTTTTTTTTTTTTTTCGAAAATTGTAATTTTTTATCGCTTCGTCCAGTATTCCCGCGACTTTTCCAATTTTATACCCCGATAAATTCCACAAAAAGGCCATTCATTCCTATAAAAAAATCCATGTCCCATGCGGGGCTTCGTAGGTTGGTAAATTACACGAGTCTACTTTCCTCGTGAACTATATACAGCATCAAACACAGCCATGAAAATTAATATATTTTTCTATCTTAAATAGATTAAAAAAGGGTGGGAATAATATTTTAATATTCGTAAACACAGAATTACGTAGTTTGGAAAGGTGATTTATAGTATACGCCCTAGCAGTCAGTCATTCGAGACATTGACGTGGCCTATTTGAAAATTAGATTAAATCAGATCAAATAGAAAACTGTAAATATTGATGAATATATTTCACAATGAATAGGGGTGGGGGGGGGGGGGGACGGCCAGTATGCGACCAGTGAAAGGCCGGTGATTTCACGCAGTCTGTAGCCGATTTCACCAACAAAGCTAAGTTCAAAAAGCTACATAAGGTGACTTAGAGGGAGAATTTGTCAACTCATGCATATATTTGTTTTTTTTTATTTAATGAAATGCAATATTTTCTAATTAAATAATGGAACAAATACAGACTGTGAATGCTGCATAATTTTAATCATCAACAATAGACAGGTATTTCCTTTATATGATATCACGTATTTTGGGAGAAATAAATAATTACCTCCGCATCGCACACTTACATATACATGTATGTAGATACTAAGTGCACTGAGCAAGTTTGGCGAAATCGGCTACTGATGCAGGGCGATACCACAGGTGGAAGACTCGGACCTATGACACAAAAAAAATGTCTATTAAAAAAAATCCCATTACCCCACCCACTTGGTCTCGTACAGTACCATATGCTAATATATGGTACTGTACGAGACCAAGTGGGTGGAGGGTAATGGGATTTTTTTTAATAGGCATTTTTTTTGTGTCATAGGTCCGAGTCTTCCACCTGTGGGCGATACAGGTCCACAATTCGGGAAAGAATCAGTCTCAGTGCAGTGAGCATTTAGTGTTGAAAGGTTATATGCGGGTGATATTAGGTAAGATCATCATCCCCACTTAAACTGCGGGAAAATGTTTCGTCACAATAAAATCAATATTTGATAGAATTTCATCAAACAAAAACATTTGGGGAGGGTGACCTTTTTGTTACATTTGCTTAATAGCCAAACGTTCTTCGGCAGTAAAACGTGGAACAGACAGTATTCACAAATGTCATAAGCCCCATTTCTCCAATCACAGCGACATGAACATTTATATAGCCGGGATATCACGACACCCTCCACTCATTAAGGGAAATACGCAGCGGAACGGGTAACCACGCTACGCCCAACATTATCAACTCATACAACTGCGTCATCTGTCGGATACGAATAGTGTCGTCTGCTGTTTTACATTTATGGCATTTGTTTAGCAAAAACAAAAGTCATGTGTTGCCAGCTCATGAGAATCATCTCTATTTGAGAAGATTGTCATGTGCTGTCAAAACACGGCTTCCTCGAGGAATATACATGTACATTGTAGGAAATTAGAGCATTCATAAACTCACAAACTGCGTCATCTGTCGGGGACGAAAAGTGTCGTCTGCAGTTTTACATTTATGGAGCTATTTCTTAACAAAAACAAAAGTCATGTATTGACAGCACACGAGAATCGTCTCCGTTGGAGACGATTCTCGTGTGCTGTCAAAACATGGCTTTCTTAGTAATATTGACAATAATAGAAACACAGCAAACGACAATTAATTCAGCATTGTGATTCGTTATTTCTTAGTATAAATCATATTTTGCCAGCACATGAGAATGGTCTCTACTGGTGTTACCAAACCATGGTTTTCTCTAGTACTTAGAGAAAAATAGCAGACGACAATTAATCCAGCATTGTAAAGTTTAAACGCTCTGTGTTTCAGATGATGTGTCAGGTATTCAATATGTGTGATAATTCGCTAAATACGTACCTAACACGACATGGTCAACCAAACAGTCTCATGTATGTGATCATGTTTTATTCTGTTATGGCTATCTGTGATTTTGGTACATCCATGGCGGAGGAAATCACGGGATGAAAATGACAGTGATTTCAAAATACGAGCACACTGGCGCTCCAAGACACGTGACATAACCATAGCTTTGAGTAACAGACAAGGTCTGTCTATACATGCATTAAAGGTACATGCCCACTCAGTAGGCACAACATGTTCTTTATATCAGAGACATCATCAGAGACATTTCCTGGCAAAATAAACATTCATTCACCATTTCCCCACGTAATAATTGGCATTATTATACAATTTATATCAGAGGTAAATATCCACACTGATATCAGGGGCGATAACCGTGTTTCCTTAAAATGTTAACGGACATTACTAATTATACTCTGTATTTATATTTTGATGTGCAATGATCCTACTTTATAATCTGTCGAAAATACTATTTTTTCAGGTGAGGCATTTAATTTGTATAAATAATTAAAACATTATCATGCCTCATTTACATATGAAAAAGACCTGATACCACCGCGCGTCACTATCAGTAAAATAAATATTACTAAATGATTATATCTGTATAGCGGGCACTCGTAGTATTTAGAACTGGTGGAATAGTGACACAAATATACATGTACACATCTTTAATTCCTATAAAGAACAGCTTGTGCCTTTAAAATATACATACACATATCAGTATGTGAAAAAAAGGAATAATATAGTTTCTTCTTCATTTTTTTAAATTATTATATGATTCTTTTATGTATACAGTATACACTCGTTACCTCAAACTATCTTAAGTCAAAGTATTGATAACTGCTTACAAGTCAAATTCTTGTTCCCAAGTTCATGTAGTCCTATATAAAAAAAAGCTGTCGTTAACTCACATTTTCGGTAACTCAAAAAGTATTTTCGTCAGTCCCCTGTAGCCGTTTTCATCAACATTGCAAAGTATACTTATCTAGCAAAGTATACTTTGAGGGAGTAATCATTTATTTTTCCCAAAATGCATTATTTCATATAGAACTAACCACTGCATATAAATGATGATTTAAAGTATGCAGAATTATTATACTGAATGTATTATATTATCACAGCCAAAATGGCTGTGATAAAAAATGGCTGTGATAATGTAATACATTCAGTACAATAAAAAATATTAATTTATCCTTAAATTGAACATTTCTCCCTCAAAGTATACTTTGCTAGGTAAGTATACTTTGCAATGTTGGTGAAATAGGCTACTGAACTTTGAGTTAAACAAGTGTAGACTGAATTTAGGTATAATTTATTGTTCACAGATTGGATTTGTAAGGAATTAAATTCGAGGAAGCGATAGCGACTGCAGCATTTAGTTCCTGAAAAATCCAATACGTGAACAATAACACACTTATAGTTCAGCCACGTGTACAACGCAATGTCCCATCCGAGTATTGGTTTTCCATTTCCTGTCGAATTAAATTTGGTAATATGCAACTGGATAAACGCCATTTAACAAATAAATAATCTATTATATTTTGTTACAATTTAGTTGAAAATAATACATCGTAGCAACCACCACCTGAACAGATAAAGTATTCATGATATAATGTATGCAATGTTGTCACAAAGCAGTAAAATTCGTCATGGCAAGCAATATAACGTCCATGCACGGTCAGACCAGTCAACGATTAAAGGAAATAGAGTCATATACCAGTACGTGCTCTTGTTTCTTGTCAGACATAATTGATATACAATTAACATAAATCAATTTCATGAACGCGTTTATTATCAATCTTATGCTCTTGATGAGTGTAAATAATGTTGTCTGGTCACCAACACACGGGAGTCGTCAGGGCAGGTTCGATGGGTTCGTACGAACTACTTTTTTGGTTAAAACAATTTTTATTTGCATATTGTTTACAATTTGATTAGCATTGTTTAAGATACAGTACAAGACAAATCGGATTAGATTGGAAGCAAGCTTATTTAAATCATCCCCCGTACAGGAGGTCCGTTTCACTTTACTTCGTACGACTAAAATGTTCGTAAGTGCAAATTTAGGATTGTCTGGAAATTTCAATTGATGGATTTACATTTATTGAGCATAGGCTGCATATGCAGCCTATGCTCAATAAATGTAAATCCAATAATTGTTGACAAGAAAATAGTGTTAATGTGCAATTCACAGACTATCATAATTTTGCATTTACAAACATTTTAGTCGTACGAATTTAATGAAACGGCTCCCAGGTTACTAGATATCATAGGATGCTTAAGACGCCAGTCTTATATAATTCCAGCACAAACATATTTACACCATTCCCTAACATTTGATTGGCCCGTAGCAAGTCTCTGTCCAAAATTTATATCCCAGTAAGCTCCCACGCCGAACTACTTTCCGTAACCGTTAGGCGCAGTTAAAATAATGGAAAATAAACACATTTTCTTGCTGAATTTATTTCAAATGCTGGAATTATAAGGAATGAATGACCTTTTTGTTGAATTTATCGGGGATATAAACTTGAAAAAGTCGCGAGAATACTGGACGAGGCCTTCCGGCCTTCGTCCAGTATTCCGCGACTTTTCCAAGTTTATACCCCGATAAATTCCACAAAAATGCCATTCATTCCTATAATAAATGTTAAATGTCAGGAACTAAATATTGCAGTCGGTCGCGAGCGCACCCTCGCATTTAATTCCTTATAAATTAAATATGTGAACAATAACTTATACTTGCATGTCGATCGGAGATATCATCTGAGACACAATGAAATTAACGTCATTAGTCCGATTTCTAACGACCTTAGAAACAACCTTAAGCCTTTCAACCCTAATTATCTGGAATGGACTGTGATATGATAATTTTCCGACCAATCCAATCGTCACAAAATGATTTTCGGACTGGTCCATTTATTAAAAAGAGGTGTTTATGTTCTAAAGAATATGAAAATTACTTGCAAACCGTGTAGATCCTGATGAGACGGCTCGTTACGAGCCGGCTCATCTGGATCTGCACAGTTTGCATAAACCGATATAGCGGGTTTTCTGGTTCAAAGGGTTAATAATTATCACATGCTGCTCATACTAAATGTGGCTGTGACGGGAGAAATGGTGGTTATGACATTTTGTGGCCAGTCAAATTCCTGGGGCTCGTTTCACTAAACTTAGTACGTCTAAAATATTCATATCCAACTTTCGCGGCCATCTTACCTGTAGAAAGTCTGCATCAGTAGCGGCGATTTTTATATGGAATTATATAGGAGACTATTACAGTTTCTTACGTAACTTTTAAACTACAGAACCGATTGAAAATGCACAAGTCACATTTTAAACTTCAATTATTGTACTTTATGATAATGATTCGATCGTGTTTTTAAAATAAAAATAGTTTGTTCCTTTTTAGCTTTAAACACAGTTGGTAGTTTGTATATGATTTATATAGCAAATTGTGATTTTTTCTTCTAGAGTTTCGTTGGGAAAATTGCAAAATCTCTTTTTATAATAATAGTTACAAAAATGCACATGTATTTTCAATTAGCTCATTCATTTTTCTATCTATTGATATAAAAATTATGTTTCTAAGTTAATATTATTTTGGTCCTTTTTAAATAATAATAATGACACCATCTGTTTTCATTTTCCAATTAGCGTATCACGGAAATCTTCGGCAATTTCCGTGATATTCGTTGAAACGGGCATCTATTTACGGTCACTCTAAAAGCTTACATGTTGCCCGAGGCATGACCGTGTTGTCAGTAAAATTATTAGCGAACAAAGTACCCAACATTTTTTCTAGTAGTAAATAATTTACTGTACATATGAAAATTGAATATATACTTTTAATTCTTTTTAACTGTCAACGAACAAAATATGTGATTTAGTTATATTTTAGTATTCGAAAACAGTATTTACGGAAATATAAGCGAGTGGACACGGTGCATATCAGGGTGCTTTCTACAGTTCCGAAAATCCAATCTTGATGTGTTTGTTTTTATACATGGATAAATACAGGACTAAAATTGTGTAACACAATTTTAGTCCTGCATTCATCCATGTATAAAAACAAACACATCAAGATTGGATTTTCGGAACTGTAGAAAGCACCCTGATGTGCACCGTGTATCTATTCTACCATGTCTGTCAAATTGTCCTCAACGAATCAGCTTGGCATAGGTGTGGCCTCGCGGATTCAATATACACCTGCCGCATTATTGTTGACATCCGTTTGAACGTTTTTTTTTTTTTATCTTATATTTAATGGTAGGAATTGGCTCGAGGACCTTCCAAACCCGGGCATTTAAGCCCAAAAAAGGCAGGCCAATGACCGTTGGCCCGTTTGTTTCCGAATTTACTGATATCTGCAATACAGTCGAAATATGTGCATTAAATGAAGGAGGCAATGAGGCGGTTAATTTTACCTAGCTAGTGCATTCTCCTACCGCACGAAGCCGGTATGTAAGACCGTGAAAAAGGCTGAGTGTGAGTGCATGTGATATATGGAGACTCAGCCGTAACAGTGTTATCCTATATGATGATGATATTTGACGGTTGGTCATATCGGACAGGGCATGATCGATACCGGGGTACGCAAAGTATGATGCAATATGTTTTCGGGCCCAGCTACTGTCGTTTCGCGGCTTATCATTATATACGAGTTGCTATTATTCGAGTTCAGGTGTGGCGTTTATGTTGTTATTTGGTTAGATGACAATGTGTTTCACATATTCTGAAGACGACAGAAAAAGAGAAGATAATACACGGATGTATAGTGATTGCCCATATATTAGTGAGTGGCGGGTGTGTGCAAGTATCAGGCAAACAGTCGTTCTGCCAGTTTATAGTTTCGTGGAATTGATAAGGAAATAGTCACGTACTATACCGCCGGTCATGGTCCAAACTTTTAAAGTTTGATTTCAGACGATGCAGATTACAGTCAATACTTTTTAATCAGAGTAATGAGGGCGGCCAATTGCGGTCTAAACTGCATTACTCCGTGAGATAAATGGTGGGGAAACCGGAGTACCCGAGGAAAGCCACCTCCTCCGGCAAGTAATGACAACTTCATATACGTCGGTGTAGAGGTGACGATCTGTGATCGAACAGCTACTGGGGACCAATGCCGGCGCTTTACTGCCGGTCCAAAAAACGGCATCAACTACTGATACACAGACACGCGTCGCTCGCTCGTGCCCGGTGCCCGGCCACACCGCAACGATGTCCATTTGGTTCTACAACATATCTTTTAAAAGAAGAGAACATGTATGATTAAGGGTTAAACAGGAGGTGATTGGCTGCCATCATTAACCTCCACCAGTGGAAAAACATATAGGGTGCGGTCGCCAGTATTGGAAGACCATTATTGGTCAGTGGGAGTTGGGGATAGAGGTTGCAAGTTGTCCTAGTCCATGTATATGGTGTCATCGGAATTGTGTATGGTACAGAGGGAGTGAGCAGAGTGGGCAGTGATATGTATATTTATTATTACATAGGTTCATCTATTTATATATATCGTCGCAAATAATGGTTGCCATACTAGTTATAATATGTTATGCTTGGATATTGGGTTTGCGTTAATTTATTTATCTAATTTAACTTCATGTGTTAGCCCACACGAGCCTGTACATATCGTCTCGTTAATTTTCCAGTACTAATCCTCGATAAGGCAGTCCATACCAGAGAGACTTTCCCGGGCCAGTTCCGATCGAGTACATACCCATTGGATGGGGGATAAAAAACTTGTCGTATATTTATATCTACAGCCTGATACTAATAGGTAATATACTTGTTCAGATTGGGTTTGTCTTAATTTATTTAGTTTAACTTCATGTGTTAGCCCACACGAGCCTGTACATATCGTCTCGTTAATTTCCCAGTACTAATCCTCGATAAGGCAGTCCATACCAGAGAGACTTTCAAGGGCCAGTTCCGATCGAGTACAGACCCATTGGTGGATCACTTGTCTTATATTTATATTAGTTATATGCTGTTATGTTTTGAGATTTGGTTCTGATTGGGTTGGGCTACCGCATCCACCTAATACATGTTAACGTTAACTATATACATCCTAACATAAGCTGCGAACATGGATCTTACAACATTGGCAACCAGTGACGATATTTACAGTAGTTTTCAGATCTGGGATGGAGACAATGGGGCCTAGTGTCAATGACGTAACTTAGCTAGAACAACTCCAACTGATTTTTATTTTGTTCCTACCCTTAGTACCGGTGTATACGTTTTTAGTACAGCTAAGTGTATTTCCGTTTCACATTCTTTAGGGGAGAATATTAAATTATATGGGGACGATATAATATTATTTTTTAAGCAAACAGCGGCTATATCTTTTCTTGCTGATTCATGCGTTGGACAGAAGAAGAAATAGTGGTCCTGTTCTTCTATTTCGTCTTCATCGCACTGACTACAGTTTATATCTATATCAATATTGCTGCCCTGTGGATAACGATTTGCCTTTATACCATTTCTGCCTAATCCAAGTCGTGTGATTATTCTGTCTGCCCGCCTATCCTTGCTGTATAATTTACACGTAACTGGGATTGTGGGAATCATTGATTTAAGTATGTGCCCACCGTGCTCATTTTCATGAATGTTATTCCAACGTGTTTGCCATTTGTATCTTACTTTTTTACTAATGACAGAATATATTTCTCTATGAGTAGGTAGTGTTAATTCATCGGTGCCTGTCAAATGTGCTGAAGCAGCCGTGCGATCTGCTTCTTCATTACCGGGTATTCCAATATGGGAAGGGACCCAGTCTATATTTATAAGCTTGCCCTGTTCCACTGTTCTGCTTATTAGTGTCATAATGTGATATATTTTGTCGGGTTTCGTTTTAGATGTACCTGAATTAATAGCTTGAACAGAGATTAATGAATCTGTTATAATTACGGTGTTTTTGTAGTCATTTAGCGTAAGATTGTATATAAGGGCCTTTTCTATGGCAATAAGCTCTGATGTAAATACAGTTAGAGTTGATGCCAACTTATATTGTTCTGTATGACCTAGCTGAGGTACCACAAAGGCAGCTGATGCTATTCCTAATTCTGAGTTTTTGCTACCGTCCGTGTATATCTGTAGCGTGTCTTTCCAATGGTGGTGAATGTAATCTGTTGCGTTTTTAAGGCTGAAGGCTGGATCCCTATTCTTATCTATTATTATTTCTGTAAGGTCAGATCTTGCTGTGATTTCAAATGGGTTTTAAGGTATTTGTGTGAAGAATGGTTGTATTTTACAGTCATTTAGTCCATATTCTTCTTTTAGGCTTATTGCGTTCATTGCATAACATGTTTTTATTGTATTATTGTTAGATCTATATTTGTTAGCATTAGGTTGATGACTAGGATTTTCGTTAGATGTTTTATTCGGCTTACTACGACCTTTTTTAATTCTTAACATGTTGTATTTATATGTACGTTTGGGTTTTATTAGTTCGTTAAGCACCATAGGGCTGGGTGCGGGCCCAGTATTTTAGTAAATTACATTCACGTCGCAGATCCAGTGGTTGTACAACTGTTTCTACTTCTATTGCTGCGGCTCTAGTTGATTTATAGGCACCCGTTGCTACTTTCAATGCTGCTCTTTGAATTATTTATAGTTTATTCAGATAACTGGCCGCAGCGTCTTCGTATAACATACAGCCATAGTCCATTTTAGATAGTATTAATGCTTTATAGAATCGTAGGAGAGACGGTTTTTCTGCTCCATATGATTAAATTTTGCACATTTCTTGAAAGGGATTGATTGATTGTTCACCACTAGATTTTTTATTCTATATTGCTGTTCTCTTGTATAGGTATACCGCTGCTCCGCATCTTTATAGCACAATGTTCCTCCGTTATGAAATATGACTGTGATGTCTGTACAACTCCGAGGGCTACATCTAGATTCGCATGTGCATTCCGGATCGCGCTGTCATCAGCAAATTGTGATAGGTCTTCTTTATTACGTGTATTCTTATTAGCATTATTAAGTTCAGTATACAGTGTGTAGATCATGATGTTGAATACTATTGGACTAACGACGCAGTCCTGGGGACAACCATTATCTATGTTTTGGAATTCGGAGTGCTCTGTTCCTATTCTGACTCTAATGTTCATGCCCGTAAGAAAGTTGTCAAGCCATAACAACATTCTGTTATTTATGCCCTTCTCAATGAGTTGCTCTATTGTTCCCTTTGTCCAAATCAGGTCAAAGGCTTTCTCTAGGTCTAAGAACACAGCAACGGCCGTTTTCTTTTCCATCATAACTGTTTTAATTACTGTTTCCAGTCGTGCTAGTTGATCTAAGGTAGATCTTTGATTTCTGAATCCTGATTGAGTCGGGTTTATTTTTTGGTTTGATTCTATATGGTGTTTTAGCCTATTCGCTACCATCGTTTCCATTACTTTGCAAATTGTTGGTTTTAACGATATTGGTCTATATGATGATGGATGCGTCGTATTTTGTTTAAGGTTTTAATATAGGGATGATGGTAGCTTCTTTCCAGGAGTCAGGTAGGGTACCGTTTTCCCAGGATTTATTTATAGCCAGGAGCAATTGTTCCATAGATTCAATAGGGAGATGCTTTAAAATTGTATAGTGTATTTTATCTGCTCCTGGTGCTGTATTCTTTTTACTTTTAAGGGCAGCTTTTAGTTCTGACATAATGAAACGTCTATTGAGGCAGGTTCCTTCATTTAATTGTGGAATTATTATTTTTGTATCTATTGGATAATTGGATCTCTTTGTTCTTTAACTTGTCTAAATTCTGGTGTAAGGTTGTCGTTACTTGAAATAGTTTTATAATGGTCTGTGAGCATCTCTGCCTTTTGTTTTTCATCGTAAACTAGGTTGTTGTTATAAAAAAATTGGTGGTAGTGGAGGTGTACGTTTACCTCTGATTCTATTGAATTGATCCCAAATTGCTTTACTAGTTTTTTCGTCATTAAGTTCCGAAATAAATTTCTCCCAACCGATTTGTTTTGCGCGGGATTTGGCCTCCCGATACTCGTCCCGCCTTTTTTGTTTCAGGGTTTTATGGTATTTATATGCCTGTTTCCATCTACGCAGACAGTTCTCCCTGTTTTTAATGGCATGCGAGCAGGCCGGGGTCCACCAGGGATTGGTTGGGCGATTGTGTGCTTTGCCACTTGTCTGTAGTATGCATTCCTTACTGATTTCGTAGAGAGTGTTCACAAATTCATTATGATATTCATTGCAGTTTAATTTTTTCTCTATGTGTAACTTAGTTGAACATAAGTGATTGAAGAGCTCCCAGTCAGCCGGACATAACTTCCATTTAGGAATGGTTGCGGGAGTACTCTTATGGTATTTGGTCAAAACTTTCGTAATTATTGGATAGTGATCACTTCCTAGTGTTGAATCGTGTACGAACCAGGAGGACGAGGAAGCTAGAGCTGGTGTAGCTAATGTTATATCTGGTGTTGTTCCTATACCTTTACTATGTGGGATATGAGATGTATCGAAGGTTACGGCCCCATCATTTAATAATACGTAATCTGTATTGTTTAAAAAGTTTATTATTTCATCACCAGTTTTGTTAGTTTTGGCGAGGTAATGCACGTCCCAAAGTGGGTTGTGTCCGTTAAAGTCACCCAATATCAGAGCTTTATTACTTATCTGTTTGGTAATGTTGTATAGATTGTGTGTGTAGCTTAGTAGCGTTTGTGCTGTCACCGGGACCGATGCATACATTTAGTATGTCTATATTATCTAATTCCAGAATAAAGAATATTTTGTGTTTCCTTCAGATGATTCGTTTTTAATTCTGTACAAGAAACTCCATCTTAAGCATATATGCCTACTCCACTACAATGGAATGGATTTGTGGAGTGCGCTATTAAGTTGTATCCTGTTAGAGTTGATGGTTTTGGCATTTCCTGAAGGCATATTACATCGGGTGACAATATATTAGTTCCTATAGCATTTAGTAGCTCTCCTTTTGTCCGTAGAAATCCCCGACAGTTCCATTGAAGGACTGTCAGGGGGTGATTATTAATATTATTATTTCTACCCATATATGTTTATATTTTATTAATGTTATGTAGTATTGCGAACATATTCTGCGTTTTGTGCAGAAGAGCGCCATGTTTACTATTCAGAGGTTCTAGCTGGGAGGCTGTTTCAGGTTCATTGCTTCTCAGCTATACTGGAGGCGCTAGAACATTGGGACCTTGCTTACATTGGACTTTACGTTTAGGTTTTTTAGTTTGACGACAACCAAATGTTCCATTCCTGTTAAAAGTTTTTGATTGTTTTTGTGTAAGGGGCATATTGTATGTTTTGTTCTTATCAGATTTAGCGCACTTATTTTTTTCCTCCACCGGACTACCCGTTGGACTGGCATTTGGGGTGGATGTTTTAATGTTGTTGGTTGTTGCTTCTGTGTGTTGTTTCGTAGCACTTCTATGACCTTCTGTTATGTTATATGTGTTAATGTTGTCGCTGAAACTATTTTGTGATATATTTGATAAGCATAGAGGTGATGACGCTAGGGTGGATTTGTTGAGGCTATTGTTTGCGACTGGGCAGCAAGTACTTATTGCGCAGTCCATGCTGATGCTATGTGACATTTCAGGTTCCATTTCAGTTGTTATGCCGAGTTCCGCCGCCAGTTCTGGTATTGTTGTGTCTATTTCCGTTATTAGTCCAGCATGTTTGCGATTACTCGTAGCTATTGATGGATGCAGGGGTTCGGTATTGTTATTTCTTCTTTGTTTAGTGGGTAGGGTGAGGTAGGGTTTTGTCTGGGTGTCGTGTTTACGTGTTGAATAATAGCGGCAGTAACTTCGGGGGTGTGAACTTTCCTATTTTGTAGATGGGACTCTGCTATGTGACCTATTATTCCTTTTGTTTTAAAATTCCTAAATGAGATTCTAATGTTGTTTCTATCACCGCTATTAGATCCAAAAGTTGACTTTTTATGACATACTGCTGTATTTCGGTATCTTGTTTGGCGCGTGTATCCACGGATGGTGATTCAGATGCCCGTTTGCGTTTGTTGTATTGTGGTGTGGCTGTGATAGTTGAATACTGGCCGTTTTGTTGTTGTATAGGTAGATTAGTGGTGGTATGAACATGTGTGGTATTGGTCGAAGTGTGTGTTTGCAGTTGATCCTTGAGTGCGTCACGCGTTAGTTGTCTTGTTTGATTTTTGTGATTAATGTGTGTATTGTATTTAAGAAATATCGGGCAGTATGGATCGCTGGCTCGGTGGCCACAAGCCTGTAATTCTACTACAAAGCAATTGTTGCAGAAATCGTCGTCCCTCGTGTATTTAGATGTGCAATCCTTATAGAAGTGTGCATACCCACAAATTGGGCAGTTGACAAAATTGTTTCTGCAAGCGTCTTGTCGGTGACCAAACTGCTGGCATTTATTGCAGCGAATTGGTCGTTGAATTGTGATGCCAATATCGATCGGGTTACCGTTGTTGATGTACGAAGCTGGTGTTATTTGGTATAGTAGATTAATGTTGAATTTAACAAGCAAAGCGGTTTTAGATTTACCTACGTGGTGTGCGTCGGTGATGTTGTTCTTGTTGGCGTCTAATGCTAGCATGATGTCTTCCTTGCTCAAGCGGGCGAAGTCAGGGTGCTCAGCTATGCCCAACGTGACAATTTGTTGTTGTTGTTGGTGCATGTTGGACTGAGTTTTCCTGGGCATTGGTTTATTAACTAACTTGAATTCTACGTTTGACATACTTGGGGGTGCCGTGAATGATTTTGCTCTACCAATCCATTGTTTTGGTAGAGTGACTCTAATGATGTCCGGTACGCTGTCGAGTGTACACCGAATATCTGACTGGTTTAGTCTATTACCCAGGAATGACATCAGGGCCAAGACGTAATGTGGTAATCTTATTGCAGCTCGCCTGGACCCAATTATTTTGAAGCGGATTGTGTCAGTTTGTGTGTTGTTGTTTGTCTGTTTGTCAGGTATTGTGTCTGTGACTGATTCCACAGTTGATTGACGTGATGGTGAGGTGGTCTGTGTGGTACATATATGTGGTTGCTTGGCCTCTGGTGATTTACTACTAGGCGATAGTGAGTCTGACATGTCCTGTTCCTTAGTTCTCTTTTTCGTATTAGGTGTGTTGAGTTGTGCCATTATTTAACTTTAACCGAAGATGGGAAACGAATATTTTGGATAATAAGTAATAATAAGTAATTTCACAGTTTTATTGTTTTCTGTACATTGGCTATATTGTCTATTTATATAAGAAGTACTAACAAGTAATAATCATTAATTTACCAATTTTGATTGATTGATTTTCGTACGTTGGCCCCCAGACTATAGATAGTAATGTGCTACTGTGATGCAATATATATTGACTATTCCAGTAATATTTTAAATTATATAAACAAGTATGTATAAGTATATATTTAGTTCTGATTATTATTGGAAAAATAAATTGAATTAGGATCATTTAAATTAAATTCTACTAATCAAATTAAATAATAAATAATTATGGATCCCTACGTACAAAGAATCCACTGAGAATAAATATACTCACAATATCACCTCACAGTGGCAACGTATGTGCTGAGTTATACTTACGCGTGCGAGCCAAGTACAACAATATGGATCACCTTTCCTGTATTGCCGTGGTAAGCTGTGGTAAACTGTGCTTTGTATTCAGTGTAGATGGCTATTAGTAGTAGTATTTATTGATGTGGTCGGATTTGCACCACAGTGCTGAGAAAAGAGACCATATGCTATGCAGAACCACGATAAATCCTGTGTTTTGTCAATTTAATCTACACAGATCACTATGCAGAGCAGAGCCAGAAATAACAAATTAATACACTTACTTGATTGTTGCTGCTAAGGTGTAGGACGTCGTTACTAGCTGGTAATAAAGTGATATATTGAAAGTACTCACAAGATTTGATGTTTTGAGATCGATTGCTATCAGAGCGATATAATGCGACTGTTCCGGTCAATGAAATAAATCACACTGTTTGAACGGCTTCAAACGTCTGTCACTGACTAGGACAGATACACAAAATGGATTCAACCAAACAGCATATAATAGGTGTGGCTTCATTGAATTCAGAATGCACCTGTTAATGACCTCCGGCGGCATCCGTTTGAACATAGCTACACACGCGTGTCATTGATTATTTCAACTCGAAATTGTCAAAGCACAAGTATACTGAAGTAACATTCTGCAAAGCATTGCAGTATCAATTTATGAAATGTCAGAAATTAGCATTTTGTAAAAAATATTTTTAGAAATATAACATTTAATTTCACATTTTTTCTGATTCTGGCTCTGCGGTCTGTTTGACCGTGAATTACAACCGACTTCCGCACAGATAGTCGTCGCCGACGATTACAACCAACGTATAAATAATCCAAGTATAACTAGACGAAGAAAAAATAATGATTAACGTATATATTAAACGACAAAAACGAAGAAAGTATGCAATAAATACATGATGTCCGTAAATCCAAACGATATTATATAAGAAACCTTCATCCACCAATCAGGTAAGCTGTTCTACTGCTACGTCATATCGGTTATTTTTACAGCGCCACTTCTTGCCAGTAGGTCGCAGTAACAGGAGAGATAAGCGATTACCACTTCATTGCATGGCTTTGTATAGGTGTCAGATAAGGTGCGATGTGAGAAATCTCAATATCACTAAAAATACAAACGAACTGGAAATCGGTTATCAGGGTCGCCGTTGTTGTTTTTAGCGCGCTTTGAAAAAAGTAAGTGATAGTTTGTAATGTGACCTTTAATTACTGACGAATGTGGTGAAGCTTAACTCATTCACCCCTAAGTAACTGGAATGTATTTGTATATGTTAATTTCCGGACCAATCCAATCTTCACAAGATGATATTCAGACTAGTACATGTATGTCAAGGGGGTGTTTTTGTTCTCAAAAATATAAAAATTACTTGCAAAAAGTACAGATCCTGATGAGGCGGCTCGTTACTAGCCGGCTCATCTGGATCTACACTGGCTGCATAAACCGCTGTTGCGGGCTTTCGTGTTCAAACGGTTTTGCGTACTAAAAGTAACGTTACGCAAAAAATGGGGGGGGGGGGGGCAGCTCAGGCTGCCTCCCAGTTTGGTGAATAGAAAATTGCTGCGTGTGTTTACTGTGTTTCGTATATTTTAATATACATTCCATTCGGTATACTCGTACATGCATGCCAAGCGTGTTTGTTTATCACATAGAGCGCTAATATATATAAGACAGATCTGCAAACATGGGCATGATCATTCGGTCAGGCCAATCACATTAAATGTCACGACTACGGAGCTCCGCCCCTCGCCACTTTCTTGTATATAAGGGCCAGTCATGAAGCGAGAAACAGAAGTCGTACAGACAGCTAGACTGGAGTGATCGCGACCTTAGAGTATCGCAAACCAGACTCGTCTCAATACGAACCTTCCTGAAGTCGAGCAAGGGGTCAAAATGCTTTCCGCGGACACGATCGGGAGGACAATGGTAGATATGATGGAATCAGTCCAGACTGCGCTCGCCTCTGGTTTGCAGCAGTTATCGAAGTCCGTGTCGCCGAATAAAAATACCTATAGAAGCAACAGGGATGAGATACGACAGAGGATTGTGAATAAATACTGGGGCCAGGCGAGCGGGTCTCCCGACAATCACCTCACCGCCGCCGCCACGACACAGAAGGTAGAGACAACCGTGTCATTCGAGGACGAATATGACACACCGCCGGCAGGATGGAATGCAAACTGCAACCGGTCGACAGACAGACGTGATGGAAATGTCAGCAGACGGAGTAGATCTGAGCCACCATTGACGAGCATAATGAATGGGGCCACTAGAAGTCAAACTCATCCAACGGCCAGAGACCCGAGTAGCGCAATGTCGTTGGGCAGCTTATCAACACTGAAACGTGACCATACGTTCATAAAAAAACCAGACACATGCCCAACACAATATAAAGAATGTGACAACGAAATGAAAAACATATACACCAAACGATTGGTTAGTTACGAAATGAACTCAATGCTGAAACAAAACGCGCCGACCGGGACGATGCGCGAGACGAGAATGCGCGATCTAGAGAGATGCCAGCCAACCATAGAATGCACGGTGCAATACATGGAGTCGGTGAAATTGCTGATGGTGGTGATGCGGCAGCCGCCGAACCTGTCCGGCGACACGAGGAAGCTGTACGCGGTGGTGCACCTTTTACGCGGATGGGAGAACCAGCAAATACAGAAACAGACTGTGGAATTCATGGGATCCACGAACATAAAATCGTACAAACACGTGTGCTTCTTTACAGGGTTCTCGATGGACGAGGTGAAACATATGGCGTTGGGGGTAACAGTCATGCGGCGGAGGTTACTCCTCGGCTTGCCGAGAACGGCGGGAAAAACTGTAGCGCAGTTGAAAGGCTTTGGAGACCTGCGCCGTGAGACAAAAATCGTCCAGACCATTTGCAGAAGCTGTAAACGGTTGCATAATGTGTAAAGCTCTTATGTATTTATTTCTTCATTTATTTCTTCGTTTTATTATTATGTACATGTACTTTATTGTCGTACTCCCAGCCTGTTGACAGGACGGGTGTACATTTGTATTACATGTGACATCGTGGATCGCCGGTTGATGAAAAGGACATAACCCTTTCACCCAGTAACTGGAATGAAATTTGATATGTTAATTTTGCAGCCATTCCAATCATCACAAAATGATTTTCAGACTAGTCCATTTATGAAAAGTGGATATTGTTTTGTTCTCAAATATATGAAAATTACTTTCAAAAAATGCATATCCTGATGAGACGACTCGTTACGAGCCGGCTCATCTGGATCTGCACTGTTTGCATAAACCGCTATAGCTGTCTTTCGGGTTCAAAGGGTTAAAACGTTTTCCAAAATTATAGATCCAAATCTTTATGCGCACTCACGCAATCAGAAAAGGATGTATGTACTGTCTCTTCCGCTTTTTTTCTGCTGACGAACTTTTTGCTAGTAAACTTTTTACTATGAAAACATAGTGGGGAGGGTTACTTTTTTGTCATTCTTGAAAAAGTACTTGCATTTAAATATTTTTTTTATTCAACGTGTGTCAACACTTCGTCGTGAAAAATCGTTGATCAGACAGTAATCTGTTTGCTGACAGGTGTATGACTACTTCACTGATTTGATTGCAAACAGCATAGACCCTGATCAGACTGATCTGGGACGATGCTGGTCGCAAGCATCATACGGTCCTTTTCTTCTTATCCGGCGGTCAAGTTGTAGCCGATTTCACCAACATTGCTAAGCATACTTATCTAGCAATGTACAATTTGAGGGAGTAATCATTTATTTTTCCCGAAATGCATTATTTCATATGGAACTAACGACTGTATATATTTGATGATTAAAAGTCTGCAGACTTATTATACTGAATTTATAGCATTATCACAGCAAAAATGGCTGTGCTAATGTAATAAATTCAGTATAATAAATGTATCCTTAAATTGAAAATGTCTCCCTCAAAGTGTACTTAGCAAGATAAGTATATTTTGCAATTTTGATGAAATAGGCTACTGGTAGACATATAGCGGGTCAATGTCATTGTGGGGGTCAAGTCCTCTGGCGTACCTATCGACAAACAAGAACAGTGATCACGTAACCAAAGTTGAACATAATTGAAAATAAATTGTTTAGTAAATTATAGCGCCGTATTTATTTTATTTATGACCAGTGTAGCTCCCCTAGAACTATTGATTGATCATGTTGCCCAGTGTGTATGCACCGGTTGAAGTAACGGATCAAACTATTATAAATAAGTGTATGTTAAATTTACCTAAAAGTATAATCTGGGACGAAAAAAGTATAATCTGGGACGAAGGATACATGTATGTATGGTGCCTGGTATAAATAAGAGAGAAGAAAAAGATAAGTTAAAGAATGTGTTTGTATTGCCTGTTATAACAGGGACTGCGTAAGTGGAAATTTAGGATCGTCTGGATATTTCAATTGATGGATTTACATGTATTGAGCATAGGCTGCTTTGCAGCCTATGCTCAATAAATGTAAATCCAATAATTGTTTACAAGAAAACATTGTTAATGTGAAATTTACAGACTATCATAATTTTGCACTTACGCAAATTTAAGTCGTACGAAGTGTAGTGAAGCGGCACCCTGATCTTACGTTGCATGCCTGACAATGAGCTATTCTGTTTGTTGGACGCATACCATGTGTGTTACTGACTGAATGGCGGATGCGCAGGCTGATCTGGGACTACACTAGTCGCAAATACCATAAAACCCCATTTCCCCAGTCACAGCCACAAATTCGTTCAGTTTCAGTGGGCTACTTAAGATTCAAGTGTTTATTAACCGATAATGGTATACTATATAATGAATGCAAATTGATATGTTCCGTGCACGCCGTGTGTCGCCTGAAGTGGCTGTTGATGACGACCTTGAATTGATCTGTACTCATGTACTTATCGGGCCTTTCCCTGACAGCGAAAGTGAATGTGAAAGTTGTCCGCAACTTGATATGTTCCATGTACGCCGTGTGTCGCCTGAAGTGGCTGTTGATGACGAACGTGGATTGATCTGTACTCATGCACTTATCGGGCATTTCCCCGACAGCGAAAGTGAAAGTGAAAGTTGTCCGCCATAATTAAATGGGCATATGACTGAATAAAAATGCCCGTAGAACATGTGAAATACGTTTTACCAACTGCTTTGCTCACATTTCATCCACATGCATTCGGCGTGTTTCGGCTTTCATCGATGCAACTTGATATGTTCCATGAAAGCCATCTGTCGCCTGAAGTGGCTGTTGATGACGAACGTGGATTGATCTGTACGCATGCACTTATTGGGCCTTTTCCTGACAGCGAAAATGAAAGTGAAAGTTGTCCGCCATAATTAAATGAGCCTATGGCTGAATAAAAAGGCCCGTAGAACATGTGAAATACTTTTCACCAACTGCTTTGCTCACATTTCATTCACAGGCATTCGGCGGGTTTCGGTTTTCATCGATGCAACTTGATATGTTCCATGAAAGCCATCTGTCGCCTGAAGTGGCTGTTGATGACGAACGTGTATTGATCTGTACTCATGCACTTATCGGGCCTTTCCCTGACAGCGAAAGTGAAAGTGAAAGTTGTCCGCCATAATTAAATGGGCATATGGCTGAATAAAAAGGCCCGTAGAACATGTGAAATACGTTTTACCAACTGCTTCGCTCACATTTCATCCACAGGCATTCGGCGTGTTTCAGCTTTCATCGATACAACTTGATATCTTCCATGAAAGCCATGTGTCGCCTGAAGTAGCTGTTGATGACGAACGTGTATTGGTACGTACTCAGGCACTTATCGGGCCTATCTCTATGGAGTCCCGCAGGGGACGCAGTATATTTTTTTTTATTAATTCGTTCTCACGAAATAACAATTCGTTCTCACGAAATAACAATTCGTTCCCACGAAATAACAATTCGTTCCCGTGGGAACGAATTGTTATATCGTGGGAACGAATTGTTAATTCGGTGAACGAATTGTTACATCGTTGGAACGAATTGTTAATTCGGGGGAACGAATTGTTAAATTGAGGGAGCGAATTGTCATTTCGTGTGAACGAATTGTTAATTTGACGGAACGAATTGTTATATCGTGGGAACGAATTGTTAATTCGAGGGAACGAATTGTTAAATTGAGGGAACGAATTGTTATTTCGTGGGGACGAATTAATGGGAAAAAAAAGCATATCCCATGCGGGGCTCCGTATATCTCTGACAGTGAAAGTGAAAGTTATTCGCCATAATTAAGTGGGCCAATGGCTGAATAAAAAGGCCCATAGAACATGTGAAATACGTTTCACCAACTGCTTTGCTCACATTTCATCCACATCCGAGACTCGATCACAAGCATTCGGCGTGTTTCGGCTTGCATCGGTATAACTCTATATACTATGAACAAGGCTTCTAACTTTGGTCGGACACGACCTCGTATCATGATAACATGTTTAAAATTGTAATTTTCTACGCATTATATGTATTTCTGCAGGCTATCGATGATTCTCAATGATCATATGAACTTGCCACTACAATATAGAGGTTAGAGCCTTAAACACATTAATTCATTTGTTATGATACGAGGTTGTGTCCGACCTAGGAAAATGAGCTGTAATTCTATATTATTTGCATAAATATGTTCTAACTATGTTATTTTAGCAAGATAACAATAATTCTCAAATGAACATGTGAATTTTCGGCCAAAATATTCACATTAGCGTTAATACAATCGCGGAATGTGTTATGATACGAGGTCGTGTCCGACAAAGTTAGAAGCCTTGTTCATATATATATAGTTATACAGATGAAAGCCGAAACACGCAGAATGCCTGTGTACTCAATGCCCTTAAGGTGCACGTGTAACGATAACGGTATGATGCATGTACTCGTTTATATTGAAACTTGATATGTTTCATAGACGTCATATCGCCTGAAGTGGCTGTTGATGACGAACGTGTATTGGTGTGTTCGCATGTACTTATCAGGCCCATCTCGGATAACTAAAGTGAAAGTAAAGTGGCTGAAAACAAGGCACTTAGAATATGTGTGGCCAGTGTAGATCCTGATTCGAAGTTGTAACCATACATTCAGTAGAATGATACATTCAGTAGAATGTTAATCACATTTACAATGTTGCGTTGATTGAATGTCGACCAGCGTAGGTCCCGATCAGACTGCGTGGACAAGTACGCTGGCCGCACACGTCATGTTTCTTAGGCGAAGCTTAATCAACACCTTACAAGTGTTGTTATATATATACAGTGGAAGCTCTCTAATCCGAACAACAAGAAACATATGTGATCATAATTTTGATGGGTTTCTTGGTCATTTATCTCGGGTGATAATGCCTGTTCGTGATCGCATAGCACACAACTATGGCTCGGAATAATCAAATGCCTGATTTGCAGTGAAACCTCGCTAAACCGGACACCCTGGGGACCGCCCAGGGTGTCCGATTTAGCGAGATTTCAGTGTACATGTAATGTACATCCTGTTCGATATTACATGTAACATACGTGAATGTGACAGGAGAAACGGGGCTTGTGCAATTTGTGGCCAGTCTATCTCGTAATGTACTTTGGAATTCATGTAACTGGACGCCGATCTATATGTATTGCTTGTTAGAAGCATGGTGGATGTTCGTTGACTGAGTAGTGAATGTCATAAGGCCCATTTATCACACCCCACCTATATTCCTGAGATTTACCCCGCGTTAAGCGGCCCTCACATATCGATCGCGGCGCCCGCGCGACTCCTAAAACAGGCCAAACAGGGCATTTTCGCGAGGCTCCGCTGCGATTTTTAGGGGTCGCCCGAACCCCACGGGCGTGAAAACCTGACTCTTAATCTGAGATTTTCCAAGCGCGATCTTAGGTCGTGGCAAACCCGTAGATACGTCGCTAGGGTCCCGCCCGGCGGCCTGCCGGAAACCGACCGGTGATCTGGCGGCCGCCTGAACATTTTGACGAAGATTATTGTAAAAAAATACGCCGGGCGCCGTGGGATTTTCACGGGCCCCTCACGGCCACCCTACGATAGCCTCACGGCCCCTCACGGATCCCGGGCGATTTGTACAACATCGGCCGAGCGCCCCGCTGGTCCCGACCAACCCCGCGGCGGCTTCTAAACGACCCCCACACAGGCGCCAACTGCCACCCCAATATTTGGGCCCTGGAATATATATAGTCCCTGGATTTGGCATTTCATTCCCGACATCAATCGCCAGTAGCCCGGCAGGCGTCCTGGCGACGCCCTATCGGGCTCCGCCAGAACGCCTACCGATTTGTTCTTTGATCAGCCGGCACCCGCTAGATTATCTACCCCGTCTAATATGTGAGGGCACACGTCGCAGACATGAAATTCGCCCGATTCATCCACGGGTTCTAAATCCCCCGGCGACTCCTGCGATTAGAAAAATCGCGCGGACGCCGGCTGATATGTTAGGGCCGCTTAATCCGGACACCATGGGGACCTCACAGGGTGTCCGGTTTAGAGAGGTTCCACTGTATGAAACATAGCCGGCCGGACGCTGCCCGATTTCTACGGGCTCCGCTGCGATTTTTAGAGGTCGCACGAACGCCGCGGGCGTGAAAACCTGACTCCCAAATCTGCGATTTTCCCGTGGGAACGAATTGTTATATCGTGGGAACGAATTGTTTATTCGGGGATCGAATTGTTATATCGTTGGAACGAATTGTTAATTCGGGGGAACGAATTGTTAAATTGAGGGAGCGAATTGTCATTTCGTGAGAACGAATTATTAATTTGAGGGAACGAATTATTATATCGTGGGAACGAATTGTTAATTCGAGGGAACGAATTGTTAAATTGAGGGAACGAATTGTTATTTCGTGGGGACGAATTAATAAAAAAAAAGCATATCCCCTGCGGGGCTCCGTATATCAGTGAAAGTGGCACTTCCCAAGTACGACTCTGCAAGACCCGGCAATAACTAGTACGATGGTCCTACGACTATACCACGGTTGTACTACGAATTAACTACGATCTACCACGATTTATGCCGATTACACTACGAACGTACTAAGAACTTGTCCCGAATTATCAATAACTAGCACGACAACACCACGAATATTGTCTAATGAACTACGAATTATGCCGACAGCGCTAGGACTGCAGTAAGAACTACTACGACTTCTCACAGTGCCACTACGGTTTCACTACGATTCGGCACCAAACAGTTAAATCCAGGCTCTCAGCATCCCAAAAATTATACATTATGTGACTTCCAACCAGAGAACATCTACGAATAAGATATACCAATAGCTTCTACCATGGATACTCCTGGAACAATGTTGCCTCTCCGTGATCTCGTGGCACTGGAGGCAGATATTACACAGAATGACATGGCTATTGCCCATCAGGTTGAGAAGAAGAGAAGAAGAGGTGCAAGGAGAGCTAAAAGATTTTGGTGCAGGGCCTGGCTGACACGAATACCTTTACTAGGACAGTATGAAATGCTGATGGTTGAGCTGAGTCAGGAAGATGTACCTGGTTACAAGAACTTTATGAGGCTGGAGCCTTTGATGTTCCAATAACTACTTAACAGAGTCAGTGGTAGAATAGAGAAGAAGGACACATGGTACAGGAAGACAATTCCACCTGGATTGAAGCTGGTGATTACCCTCCGGCACCTAGCAACAGGAGATAGTTGCTATTCCCTGATGTATGGTGTCAGAGTGGCCCACAACACCATCTCCTCCATTGTGCGTGATGTATGTGAAGCCATCGTTGAGGAATATGCAGATGAAGTGATCCCCTGTCCAACTACACAGGAAGAGTGGAAACTTATAGCTGACCAGTTTGGGGCCAGATGGCAGATGCACCACACCATTGGTGCATTGGACGGCAAGCACATATCAATGCAGTGTCCAAATAATTCTGGTTCTCTCTACTTCAACTACAGGGGATATTATTCTGTAGTGTTGTTGGGATTGGTGGCTGCTGACTATAAGTTATCATGGGTGGATGTTGGTGCCAACGGTTCTGCATCTGATGCTCAAATCTGGAACCAGTGTGAGATGAAGGAGGTCATTGAAGATGGTAGCAATGGATTCCCAGAAGAAACACCACTCCCTGCAGATGACAGACCCATGCCATACTTCATCATTGCAGACGACACCTTCGCTCTTAGGACATGGCTCATGAAACCATTCTCGAGATACAACCTGACAAATGAAGAGAGAATCTCCAACTGCATACTCTCGAGGGCGAGGCCTATATGCCTTTGGCATCCTGGCCAACAGATTTGGAGCTTTTATGACCACACCTAGACAACAACCATAGACCGTTAATAGCATTGTACTGGCCTGCGTTTGCCTTCATAACCTGAATGAGGTACCCTGTTACTCAGAATACTCTCGTAGACCAGGAAGATGGAACCACAGTATTATCCCAGGAGCTTGGAGGGATGGTGCCAACCTGGATGACATGGCCCACATTAGGGGTGGCAACTTTACAACAAGGGCAGCCAACCAATCGATGTAGACTGTGTGACGTTCGAAAACGGAATGAATTCGTAACTGATCGGGAGTCTTTATCCGATTCGCACGGACGTCGGGGTAGACCGGGAGTAGTCGTAATATAGTCGTAGTACAGTCGCGGTGGTTCGTGGTGCAGTCGGGGCTGATCTTGGCGAGTCGTGACGCAGTTGTGTCGCAGTCGTACCATATCCTGGAGATTCTTGATATGTCGTTCTGTATTCGTACTGGCAACGTAGTGGAGTCGTGGTAGGTCGTTGCTATTCGGGGACCATCGGCTTGAAAAACGTAGAGCATTCGTACAATAGTCGTCAGTAATATTGGGCACTCGTAGGACATTCGTGGCAAGGTCGGGAATGATGCCGATTCCTGCCGATCTTTATCAAAATTTTGCAAAACGTCGGGAGCAGTCGTGGTTGGATAGGTCGGGACTGATCGTGGATAGTCGAGTAAAATCGTGACAGTGACACTGGCTAGTGGGCCAATGGCTGAATAAAAAGGCACATAGAACATGTGAAATACGTTTCACCAACTGCTTTGCTCACATTTCATCCACATCCGAGACTCGATCACAAGCATTCGGCATGTTTCGGCTTTCATCGGTATAACTCTATATACTATGAACATGGCTTCTAACTTTGGTCGGACACGACCTCGTATCATGATAACATGTTTAAAATTGTAATTTTCTATGCATTATATGTATTTCTGCACGATATCGATAATTCTCAATGATCATATGAAAATGCCACTACAATTTAGACGTTAGAGCCTTAAACACATTAATTCATTTGTTATGATACGAGGTTGTGTCCGACCTAGGTAAATGAGCTGTAATTCGATATTATTTGCATAAATATGTTCTAACTATGTTATTTTAGCAAGATAACAATAGTTCTCAAATGAACATGTGCATTTTCGGCCAAAATATTCACATTAGCGTTAATAAAATCGCGGAATGTGTTATGATACGAGGTCGTGTCCGACAAAGTTAGAAGCATTGTTCATATATATATATAGTTATACCGATGAAAGCCGAAACACGCCGAATGTCTGTGGACTCAATGCCCTTAACCCTTTGAACCCGAAATCCCGCTATAGCGGTTTATGCAAAAAGTGCAGATCCAGATGAGCCGGCTCGTAACGAGCCGTCTCATCAGGATCTGCACTTTTTGAAAGTAATTTTAATATTTCTTAGAACAAAAACACCCCCTTTTCATAAATGGACGAATCTGAAAATCATTTTGTGACCATTGGATTGGTCGGAACATTAGCATATCACAGTCCATTCCAGTTCCTTAGGGTTGGAAGTGTCGCTTGTACTTATCAGGCCCATCTCGGATAACGAAAGTAAAAGTTGTTAGTCATAATTGGGCCTATGGCTGAAAACAAGGCGCTTAGAACATATGTGGCCAGTGTAGATCCTGATTCTAATTTGTAATCATACATTCAGTAGAATGTTAATCACATATGCAATGGTGCGTTTATTGAATGTCGACCAGCGTATGCCCCGATCAGACTGCGTGGACAAGTACGCTGGCCGCACACGTCGTAAAGTCATGTTTCTCAGGCGAAGTCTAATCAACACACCTTACAAGTGTTGTTATATATATATATACAGTGGAACCTCTCTAATCCGGACAACAAAAACATATGTGATCATAATTTTGATGGGTTTCTTGGTCATGTATCTCAGGTGATAATGCCTGTTCGTGATCGCATAGCACACAACAATGGCTCGGAATAATCAAATGCCTGATTTACAGTGAAACCGCAGGGTGTCCGGTTTAGCGAGGTTTCAGGGTACATGTAATGTACATCCCGTTCGATATTATATGTAACACATGTAACATATGTGACTGAGAAACGGGGCTTGTACAATTTGTGGCCAGTCTATCTCGTAATGTAATTTGGCATTCATGTAACCGGACGCCGATCTATATGTATTGCTTGTTAGAAGCATGGTGGATGTTTAGTTGTCTGAGTAGTGAAGGTCATAAGACCCATTTATCCCACCCCACCTATATTCCTGAGATTTACCGCGCGTTAAGCGGCCCTCATATATCGGTCGCGGTGACCGCGCGAGTCCTAAAACAGACCAAACAGGGCATTTTCGCGAGGCGTCCAGCCGGACACTGCCAGATTTCTACGGGCTCCGCTGCGATTTTTAGGGGTCGCCCGAACCCCGCGGACGTCAAAACCTGACTCCAAAATCTGCGATTTTCCAAGCGCGATTTTACGTCGCTCTCACGGATCCCGGGCGATTTGTACAACATCGGCCGGGCGCCCCGCTGGTCCTTACCGGTTCCGCGGCGGCTTCTAAACGACCCCCACGCGGGCGCCAACTGCTACCCCAATATTTGGGCCCTGACATATATATAGTCCCTGGATTTGGTGAACCAGTCATTGTATTTGGTGAAACAGCTACTGTACGGGTATGGGGTCGGATAAATAAATTTGAGCACGGCGGTCCGGCTCGCGGATTATCTCCTCCTGCAGGCGGAAAACCGGGCTCTAAGTACTACTTATTCACTCACCAATATTATACAATGGAACCTCTCTAAACTGGACACCAAGAAGACACGTGTGTTCTTATTTTTGATGAGTTTCTTGGTCATTTATCTCGGGTGATCACGCAACTATGACTATGACCTCACATGGTGTACGGTTTAGAGAGGTTCCACTGTATCAAACATAGCCATTGGCTAATTTCATATGCACATTTTTTAATTAGTTATAGTAATTAAATGCGTCACCTGAAAAAATAATATTTTCCACAGATTATAAAGTATGATAATTGCACATCAAAAATTAAATACAGAGTATAAATAGTAATGTCCGTTAACAGTTTAGGGGGAAACACGCTTATCGCCCCGTGGAAATGTACGTCTGATATAAAATGTATAATGATGTCAATCAATAAGTGGGGTAATGGTGAATGAATGTTTACTTTGCCAGAAAATGTCCCAGATGATGTATCTGATATGAAGAACATGTTGGTGCCTACTGGTGGACATGTACCTTTAACATGAAGTGGAGAGAGCTATAGTCATATAGAAACGGGGCGAACGTCTCATCCGATCGACCAGTGGGATGGCAATAGTATGAAAGTATTTTTTAAAGCCCGAGGTGGGGATTACATGGGCGGATTCAGGGGGAGGGGGCGGACCCGGCGCACGCCCCCCTCTAAAATTCGCCGACTAAAGATATTTTACAAGTTACAAGGCACGTTTCATGCCAAGTGCCATGTATTCCATGAATTTTCGGTCGTTTTCTTATTGTTTCAAAATTTAAACGTTTTCAAACAAAAATCATGTCTAAACATACTGTGACAGTGTCAATATGTTTGCTCCAAAATGCGCCAGAACGCAGGAAATGCGATGTAGATTTGCAAAATTTTCCCGGTGGGAATGCTCCCGGACCCCCCCCCCCCCCCACCCCCCCCCCCCCCCCCGCCCCCCCTAGCGCTATCTCGACTATTTTGCAATACTTGACTATATTATCGAACGAGCTTAGCAAAATAGTTACGCCCCCCCCCCCCCTCCCCTAACCCGAAATCCTGGATCCGCGCCTGGATTAAATTCACAACCTCTGACATTGACGTACAATGTTTTACACATAGGTCACAACCCATCCATCCCCTGTGTTCTTTAATGATTTGTTTACAGTGCATGCATGTGTCTACAGTGATACACCCAGCTTGTCAGATCCTGGCAAATACAAGTACATGACATGACATACTTATATTGATTTGCACTGAAACGACATGTACATGAATATACTGTCTGTTTCACGAAACCTGCCCAAAATTTACGACCATATAAACAATACAAAAACAACATTTTTTTCGATAATATTAAATTTTATCAAAATTTAAGAATTTTTATTTCGTGAAATTCGATCAAATATTTATTTTATTACGAAAAATTGATTTATGTATGGGAATTTAACATGGGGGAGTCAAAAAATGAAGAAAAAAAAAAAGGATTTTGACTAGCTATATGGCTTGGAAATGGTCTAACTAAGAAAACAAAAGATAAATTTTGAAAATCGGTCCAGTATTTCTGAAATTAGAAAATTTCCCCATGTTAAATCCCCATAGACATCTTCACTCTTTACATGGGGAAATTGTTTTTTCGCCATAAAATCAATACAGGACCAAATTTCACTAAATAAAAGAAGGCTCATTCTTAAATTTTGCTCTAATTTAATATTATCGAAAAAAATATTATTTTTACATTGTTTACATAGCCGTAACATTTGGGCAGGTTTTGTGAAACAGACAGTTGTATATAGTAAGCGATGCTGAATATATGTATGTCACCTGTTTATAATAGTACATGTACATACAGAAAAAGAACAATCGTTATCAAGTATGTGTATCAGATGAACGTTCAATATGTTTTTTCGGCTCATATTTAAGGGTGGGAATTGGCTCGAACACCTTCCATACCCGGTCGTTCAATATGCGTTTGCACCGCTTTATGTACTGCAACACATGTTGAAGTGACGGACCAATGTCTATAAGTGCAGTATATATATACATACAAGTATCAGTAAGTGAAAAGAAATAGTTAAAGCATGTTTGTACACGTATTGTCGTTTAACAAGGAGTAAAAACATGCATTAACTTATATTTAATGAATTTATATCCCTTGGTCCGTTAATTGAACCTGTACCGATACCAACTAAGCGGACTATTAATTTGATCAAATTCACATGGGTTTGTGGTTTGTTCTGCTATACTGTGTTTACTATCATATGCCAAGATAAACAGGGGGTGGGGCTACTTGGAATTCATTTCCACTATCACTATACCAGTAGCCTATTTCACCAACATTGTAAAGTATACTTTTCTAGCAAAGTATACTTTGAGGGAGAAATTTTCAATTTAAGGATAAATTTATTATTTTTTATTATACTGAATGTATTACATTATCACAGCCAATTTGACTGTGATAATGTAATAAATTCAGTATAATAAGTATGCATACTTTTAATCATCAAATATATGCAGTCGTTAGTTCTATATGAAATAATGCATTTCGCGAAAAATAAATGAATACTCCCTCAAAGTATACTTTGCTACAAAAGTATACTTTGCAATGTTGGTGAAATCGGCTACTGGAAGCACAATTTGTGAAACATTACTCATTTTGGCTATGACATTCTAGAACTAGGTTAAATGCTAGACATATATTGAAGAAAACAACACCAGCGTTTGCAACGCAAAACCCATAGGCAACATATCTTGAAACACCACCATAAATTTACAGACATTAAGTAATACCGATGCTACCTTCCCACGGGCCAAATGTGAGTGTAAATTGGAGAAATGGGATTTGTGATGAAGTAGCACACTGCTGTAGCATGAACACGATATATATTGATTGTTAGAAGCGTTTCATTGATGTAATAGCAAACAGTGCAAATCCTGATCAGGCTGTGCGGATGCAAAACCCATAATACCGATGATACTAATCAAGGATCAAATTTGAGTGTAATTAGAGAAATGGGATTTGTGATGAAGTAGCACACTTCCTTAGCATGAAAACGATATACAGGATATTGATTGTTAGAAGCGTGTCATTGATGTAATAGCGAACAGTGTGGATCCTGAACAGATCAGGAGCTACACTGGTCGCAAAACCCATAAGCTCCATTTCTCCAGTCACAGCCACGAAGTAACTATTACATACCCAATTATGATTAAAAGACGTCAGCGGCCCAATCCAAAGTGTACAACTTCATTATAGTACACACTTGAACAACTTGAATTTAAGTAACTAATGTACTTGCCGTGGTTGACATTATACTTCACGCGAGTGTAGAACGTTCTCGAACCTATTACTTGGCTTGCCTCATATGAGACACGCAATTCGAGTTTGTACCTAAGAACATGTGCGGTATCGCATGAAAAATATCTACACAATGACGTCGAAAGATGACAAAAATTACATAGCAAATGCGGAATACTATTCCGCATTTGCTATGAAAATTTCGTCATCTTCCGACGTTATTTACAGAATATATCACATGTTCTGCAAATACATTTCATGAAAAATATAAAATGTATAAAATCGCATGGCGAGTCTCGTATGTTTTTTCCCTAACGTGACTCCATTGTTATCCTACGTGTTATCACACATTGATCGAATATAAAACACGCATTGATAAGAAAATGTTGAATCAGTTATCGACACTTGTACAATGCTGACACTGATCAGTCTATACGCGGTGCACATGATGATCTGGGTCTACACTGGTCACAAACACCATAGTGTCAATATTTCTGTGACAGATGTATACGTATGTGGCTATGACTGGAGAAATGGGGATTCCGCAAAGTCTGATCAGGATCGGCACTATTCGCAATTCCATCAATGAAACACCAGTCATGCTTCCAACAAATAATAATATATAGAGGATATTTCATCGTACAGGTTTTAATAGCGTGCAATAATACACGAGTGTACGTCGGCTTCCGCGTAAACGAGTAAGCGAAGCGAATGATTTGTTTGAGCGGTAGCCGACGTACACGAGTGTATTATTTCAAGCTATTCAAACATGTATGATGGAATATCCTATTTATTACATTTCTGAACCATTTTTTTTAACAAAACTATATTTTATAATGTTTCGGGGGTGTTTGCATCTGCGTATTGATTTGTGTTATTTTATAACGACTACGGGAAAATGCACGCGGGTGATTATGGATGTTCTCACGGTGTAGTATTTGTAAGTTGACGAAATAATTATCTCACAGATAAATCCATGAATATAATAACTTGAAATGTAATAAAGACTATTATCAGGCTACATGAGTATGCTATTGATAACAGCTCTACATGTCACAAAACCCATAAGCCACATTGCTCCAATCATAGCAGCTAAATATAACTTACAATACTTTATTACATGTACTTAGATATCAATTTTTGCCTAGAAATTGCCTGTATTTGTCTACAGCAATAACATACACAGTCCAGGCTGATACGGCGTGTTTCCAGTCTGATACTGAAACTTCTAGTCTGATACTGCCATTTCTAGTGTGATACCATCGTTACTAGTCTGATACCGCCGTTTCCAGCCCGATACCATGTCTCGCGAGCGTATTACACCAGTTGCTTTGGGCATGCGCATTGCGTATGTTTACTTTATCGGCTATTGACAGATGCCGGGAATTTAAATTTGTAGGCTCTGTATTTCATCATTCAATCATGGATAACGGTATAGATTTTAATATAGGATTATCACAACTGCCGGATGATTGATATTGAAATTGATATCTAAGTAATCTAAGTAATAAAGACGTTAATACGTGTCTTGTTTGATATCGGCCTAGGTATCGTCCCTCGGTAACTTGGTATCAGCTTTCGACCTTCGGTCACAGGCTGATACCAAGTTACCTCGGGCCGATACCTAGGTCGATATCAAACAAGCCACGTATTAACCTCTAAATATGACTTACGATATCACTTACGAAATTGTACGACTATGAGATTCAATTTCTGGTTCCAGTCCTATACTCATTATCGTGATGTCGTATACCAAATCCTCGTTAGATGAGTTGAAAATACACAATATAATACTGCAAATAGAATCCCAACGGACAAAAAAAATGCCTTACGAAATCTAATGTTAACCCTTTCAACACCACAGACCTCTATAGAGACAATGTTTGCAAACAGTGCAGATCCAGATGAGCCGGCTCGTAACGAGCCGTCTCATCAGGATCTCCACTGTTTGTTAATAATTGTAAACGTCGTACAGATTACCCTTTTAGAATAATGGATAATTTGAATGAACAAAATTAATGAAATAGCGTGAAACATTGGCATGGAACATCCTATTAAGTTACTTGGTGTTGAAAGGGTTAATGTATAGCCCCAGTTCGCCACGTAAAATCATGATCAGAATATACACGAATCATTTTGTTAGAGCAGCATACTTTTGGTGACCTGTATGAGAACAATTATAAATTCGTTGCTATGTAGAGACAAAAATTGAAGGAGTTTGTGGAAGAAGGGTGCTAACTGAATTTAGTCCACTTATTCTGCTTACCCCTTCAATTAAGAAAATTTCATCTTTGGGCGGCGTGGACACGAAACGAAGAAACCAAACACTCGGTTCTTCATGTTCGTTGTCTGTTCGCGGTACAGGAACGATGGAACCAAATAGAAAGTTCGTAAAAAGTGAAAGTGAAAGGGTTTAACAGCCAACATCCAGGGACATATAGAGACGGGACAACAGTTTAATGTCTCATCCGACAGACCAGTGGGATCGAAATACTATGAAAGTAGATTTCCTAACGGGGTTTGAATCCACAACCTCCGGATTGGAAGTCATGTGTTATAACCCTTAATCCACAACCTATCCAAGGTTCGTAATGATCGTCGTCTCTTCGCGGCGTAGCGACGCACAGATCAAACGCTCACATTATAACTTTCAACCATACAATACAATAATAAAGCAAACATTTGCAGATACTGTAGATCCAAATGAGACGGCTCGTTACGGACCGTCTCACTTGAATCTGCAGTATTTGTCATGACTTTCAAGACAGTCACTGTGAAATCAAGGTGCATGTTCACGTGGTTACAACAACAACAACGTCGCCCACTCCAAAGTAAGTATTATTTGATATTTTCCTTAATGTGCAACGGATCAAAATTGTTGTTGTTGTTAGTACCACGTGATCATACACCTTGTAAATAGAGAATCTCAGGCTATAATGTCTTTTGATATCAAGTTTATCAGGCAAAGCTAGGAAACGCGTAGGCGAGCCGAGCCTGATGCACTTGATATCAAAATACACCAGCCTGGTATTCTATTTATAGGGTAACGTTTTTGACTACATAATGAGCAATTATGACGTTGTTTTCGTTGAATAGTACGCGGACTTGTTCCCGTGACGTCATTCCACTGATGTAATTCGGTAACGTCATGTGACGCCGTTCGACAAATAAAATGCCAGTCAGTCTCAGTTTGTTGTAATCCGGATATTCGTATCAGGTCAATGCCTGATACAACAATATGTTATCAGTCAGTATGTATTTGGCCCATACAAAGCTCATTACCTGATAAAATGCACATACCAACATCAGCTCGTCATTTAAATTCAGGAAACAATGGAGACTGATATAATATACAAAACTAAAACACAAGCATGTCGTTTATCTGAGAATGGCGGCCAACTTGAAAATATGTTTGCAAAATGGTAATATACGCGAAAAATGGCGGGACCAACCTTTGACAGCATGCTCTACATGCAATGACCAATCATGTCGTCGTTTACGCCCTCAGCAATAATTAACGGCTTTCCTAATACTATAGGAATGAATGGCCTTTTTGTGGAATTTATCGGGGTATAAACTTGTAAAAGTCGCGGGAATACTGGACGAAGGCCGGAAGGCCGGAAGGCCTCGTCCAGTATTCCCGCGACTTTTCCAAGTTTATATCCCCGATAAATTCCACAAAAATACCATTCATTCATTATAATTCCAGCATTTGAAATAAATTCATCAAGAAAATGTGTTTATTTTCCGTTTTCTTAAGAATTATTTTAACTGCGCCTGACGGTTACGGAAAGTAGTTCGGCATGGGAGTTTACTGGGATATAAATTTTGGACAGAGACTTGCTACGGGCCAATCAAATGTTAGGGAATTGTGTAAATATTGTTGTGCTGGAATTATTACTGCATAACCTTCGAGAACTCATCTAACTTCAGTTTGCCGGGATACGCCGACGTTCAAACAGTATTGACATATACTTTTTTTTTCGTTGTCCGCAGACGATAGCTTGCTACTTGTTTACAAATAAACTTGACATAAACAAAACACTGAATATGTGATACAGGTTAATATACCCGTGCCTGCATTCCTTTTTAATATTGAATTTATGTAGTCGAGGAGTTAGAACGACGGAGATCAATGATGTAGGTAGTGAGTTCGAATCTTAGTTTTTCATACATATTAAATATGTTTTTATTTGTTTATATTTTATTGTATATTTCATTTTTGTATATGTGTTGCTCTTACGAATGACATTAACTTCTGCATGAGATAGTTTACATGTAGAATGGTAGTTTCACATTGCAGAAAACTAATTTATCCCGTCAACACACTGCGTATGTGCCGTGAAACACGTTGCCGTGAAACATTTTTGATATCCTGTCAATACGACCTACTCACTGCGTATGAATATGTGCGGTTGCTGGGATTATTTCTTTGCATTTTAAAGCCATGAATATGTGTTGACGGGATAAATAGAATAGTAGGTTAGTGCCGTGAATGGGAAAAAATATCTGGCAAGGCTCAGGAAACGGGATGGGCGAGGCTCTGCCGAGCACATCCCGTTTCCGTGCCGCGCCAGATATTTTTTTCCCATTCACGGCACTAACCTACTATTCTCTATAACTAAATGCACATTTCATGTGTGTCCATCATTTGACATGCCTACAGTACATGAAGAATTTGTTAGCATGTTCTCACGGACTCGTCGATTGACCTCCAGCAACTCATTATCGTCTGTCATTTATACAGTTCTTGGAAATATGTGACGCGTATGCCAAAGGGACTCACTGGTATGCACTTGGCCAGTATATATCGGGTCGCATATAAGGCGTACCACTAACTCACTAAAAGCTAGATAAATACGGACTCTAAATAATGTGTTCAACTTGGAATATGATGGCGGTATAATTCCAGCACAAAAAATATTTACACAATTCCCTAACATTTGATTGGCCTGTAGCAAGTCTCTGTCCAAAATGTATATCCCAGTAAACTCCCACGCCGAACTACTTTCTACAGGTGCGCTGTCAGTGCTGTCAATGTAAACAAATGGCTGTCGTCTGTCAAAATAAACACATTTTCTTGATGAATTTATTTCAAATGCTGGAATTATAAGGAATGAATGGCCTTTTTGTGGAATTTATCGGGGACATAAACTTGGAAAAGTCGCGGGAATACTGGACGAGGCCTTAAAAAATTACAATTTTCGAAAAAAAGGCCATTTATTCCTATAATAACTGATAGTGAGCACCGAAGATGCCATCGCAGGCAGATTCGGATATTATGATTATGGAAAAGGGAAATAGACACCGATTTCTCAATATGGTCCACATATGTAATTATGAAGTGGCTTATTATATGATATTTCCGACCAGTGTAGCCCGACATCTGTGCAGTCCGATCAGGAACTGCACTCTTCGCCATTCAGTCAGTGAAACACCCGCCATGCCAACAAGAACTGGCATCGCTATTAAAACGAAGCTAATCCCCTCGCTGACAGCATTTGATAATACAATAAAACATAAGTCCTTAGTGACCTTGAACTTGAGCGGTCGGACTTGGCTTGCATGCAAAACAAAACACTGTATAGCCGACTATTGTTCATCGACGACTATCGTTCACGTGTATAATTAAGCCGGGGAAAATAACATAGCCATTTCTGAAGCTATTTCACCTTTGTTCATCGACGACTATCGATAGTCGTCGATAACTGAAGCCAATGGCTTTAGAAATGGCTAAGTTATTTTCCCCGGCTTAAATATATACACGTGAACGATAGTCGTCGATAACTGAAGCCAATGGCTTCAGAAATGGCTAAGTTATTTTCCCCGGCTTAATTATATACACGTGAACGATAGTCGTCGATGAACAATAGTCCGCTCTAACATCAACGACTATTGTCGACGACTAATGTTCACCGGTAGTGAAGTTTCTTAAAAATTGTCTAAGTTGTTCAACGACGCACAGTAAATGTGAAGTTATTTTCCCCGGCTTAATTATATGTCGATGAACAATAGTCGGCTCTACAAAGCACCATCCCTAGACACACATTGTAGCCAAATAGTATCCAAAATCTGCGAAGTTGTTCATAAGTTATTGAATAAACAAAAAAAGCTTTCAACATGTTTGCCTTACAAATAAGGTGAACATACGTCCTCAATGACATTGACCTTTGGCGGTCGGACGTGAGTCCTATGCAAAACAAAGCACCATCCCTAGACACACATTGTGGACAAATTGTATCCAAATCAGTGAAGCGGTTCAGGAGTTATCGAAAAGCAAAAATTATTTGTCTTACAAAGAAGGTGAACATAAGTCCTCAGTGACCTTGACCTTGGTAGTCGGACATACAAAACAAAGCACCAACCATAGACAATCATTGTGGCCAAATATTATCAAAATCGGTGAAGCGGTTCATGAGCTATTGAAAAATGAAAGGTGTTACTAACGTACGTACACACGTACGTACATGGACTATCGGCGTACACACGTACGTACATGGACTATCGGCGTACACACGTACGTACATGGACTATCGGCGTACACACGTACGTACATGGACTATCGGCGAAAGGGTATTAACCCTCACTTCGACGTACACACGTACGTACATGGACTATCGGCGAAAGGGTATTAACCCTCACTACGCTGGAGACAGAAATTGTCGTCTGCTGTTTTTGATTGTTGCCTTAACTCTTAACAAAAAAACCTGTTTTGACAGCACATGAGAATCGTATCCAGTGGAGACGATTCTCATGCGCCGTCAAAACAGGTTTTTGTCGAGAAATATTGAAAATAAAACATTTCCGGCAGACGACAAAATTTAATTCAGCGTAGTAAGGGTTAATAAACACTAACTATGTACAGTGGGGTCAGCGTGTAAGTGCACACACGAACGAACACGACAGGTTGGAACCAACCTGTCGTGTTCGTTCGTGTGTGCACGCTGACCCCACTGTACGGCCTGCTGATAAAAGGGACCTGACGGCATCCACATTGGTAAACATTGGTCCTCTTGCATTGTCAAACGATTGGATTAGAATCTAACCATTTGTCTGAAAGACGTCAGGAAACATCAGTGATTGAATGGCGAACAGCGTAGACCCTGATCAGACTGCGCGGATGCGCAGGCTGATCTGGGACTTTTCTGCTCGCACACGTTGGAATGTACCATATCTCAGCCGGGTCCGAAATATCCTGATCAGACTTAAAGTGATGGAGTCTACTAGGGAGTGTAGGACATAATCCCCCCCGGACATAATCTCCCCGCTTCTTTTTGACCAGGGCGGACATAATCCCCCCCCCCCGGACAAAATCCCCCTCGGACTAATCCCCCCCGGATAAAATCCCCCCCGGACATAATCCCCCCTGTGTGAAATGACTGCTAGGACATAACCCCCCCACACACACACACACACACACACACACGCGGACTAGCCGATTTTCACCAAAAGTGCACGATTCTACCGTATGAACACGTACAATTTGGGCAGGTTTCGTGAAACAGAAAGTAGTGCATTTTGAGAGAAAAGTTATTTATTTCATGTAGTGTAACCTATCTAAACCGGACACCTTGTGAGGTCCCTAGGATGCCCGGCTTAGAAATATTACACTGTAATTCCCGTACATGATCAGTCTAGGACAGGTGTACGTTCTCCGTGATCATGAAACGAAGTACTCACCAGAGATAAATGACAAATATGCCCATACAGATGGAAAACAATGATGTTTAATGATTGTCCGCTTTAGAGAGGTTCTGTCGTGTTCCATATTAACCCTTACACCGATATCCTATTTTTTTGTCGTCTGCTGTTTATTTTCTATTTTATATTTTTATCATCACAAACATGCTTTGACAGCACTTTAGAATAATTTACAACATGCTTTGACAGCACTTCAGAATCATTTCCATTGGAAATGATTCTGAAGTGCTGTCAAACCATGTTATTATTGAGATATAAGGCAACATATAAAAGCAACAGCAGACGACAATTGTTGTGTAGCGGTCTAATGGTTAAGCACAATCCTGTCTATATCTGATGTTTAAAACTATTCACAATTCATAAAAAATTGTTTATATAAATACATTATCAAAGCCGTTGCTTGAGAATAAAAACTATAATTAGAACATTCATTAGTTGCTGCGTAAATTGAAAATAACCTTAAAGTGCACTGCGGGATTTTCGCGAATGCGGCTACAGCAGCCAAACGAGTCACAAATGTCATAAGACCCATTTCTCCAGTCACAGGCACATATTAATAACAAGTCACAAATGCCATAAGCCCCATTTCTCCAGTCCCAGCCATATATTAATAACGAGTCACAAATGCTATAAGCCACATTTCTCCAATCCCAACCATATATTAATAACCATGAAGGATGGTCTGTGAGGAATGTCTGAAGGGCGTGAAGGTTCAGTCAGATTGTCTATCAATAAGATGGTAGCTATATATGGCTGTGACTGGAGAAATGTGGCTTATACGTTTTGCAGGCCCGTACGCAGGAAATAACTTGGGGGGGGGGGGTGCGTTATCGATGGCGCGAAGGGTCAAACATATTTGTTTGCACATCCACGGACAGACCTCCGCAGATTAACCCTTTCACCCCTAAGTAACTGGAATGGATTTTGATATGTTAATTTTGCAACCAATCCAATCATCACAAATGATTTTCAGACCAGTACGTTTATGAACATGTGGTGTTTTTGTTCTTAAAATTATGAAAATTACTTGCAAAAAGTGCAGATCTTGATGAGACGGCTCGTCACGAGCCGGCTCATCTGGATCTACACTTTTTGCCAATACCACTGTACAGGCCTGTGGTGTTGAAAGGGTTAAGGGGGTAGGTACGCACCCATCGCACCCCGTCTGCGTACGGGCCTGTTTTGCGACCAGTTTAGATCCAGATCAGCCTGTGCATCCTCACAGTCTGATCAGGATCTGCACTGTTCGCCATTCCATAAATAAAACACCCGTCATGCTTCTAACAAGCAATATACAATGTAGATCATTACCAGGCTATGGGAGTGTGCTATTTCAACAGGAGCTACACTGGTCACACATCCCACAAGCCGCATATCTCCAGTCACAGCCATATATGAGAAGCCATGCGATGTTGTACCTTCTGACAACTGCGTTATTTCACGAAATACATTTACAAAATTTAACAAATTTTCCATAAATGAAAACAAAAGTTGAGTATAATTATATTATATAATTATATTCCGCATGTACTCTGAAATTTGTGTCAACTTCTGAAATCATTTACGGAAAATATCCCATTTTCTGTAAATATATTTCATGAAATATCGCACACGTTCTTAGGTACAACATCGCACGGCGTGTCTCATATATGGGCTGCCGGCTGTGAAACAGGACATTACGGATTTGTGACAGCTGTAGACCCTGTGGCTCATGCTCAGTCACGAATTGTAAGCAGAATTAAAGGCAATGTATACATCCGTATAGCTGAGATTATCTAAGCTATCTCTTTCCGATATTAAATATGTGGATTTTCGTTGCATACACTGCAAATAACCTAGAACTAGCATAAACTATTTAGAGCTAGCATTAATTGTTTGAGTTTATGTAGAGTTGTTGTTCCTGGAACGCCAAATCTACATACACTCAAATAAGTATTGCCAGCTCTAAATAATTAGGGTTATCATATATTTAGAGCTAGTTCCAAACGATTTAGAGAGCTCGTCAAATGATTTGGAGCTAGCCCTACATATTTAATGCTAGCATTAATTATTTAGAGCTAGCATTAATTATTTGAGTTTACGTGGATTTGGCGTTCCATATATATCAACCAACCACACCATTTCATTTGATCGAATTTCAAAACATTTAGGTTTAAAGCTGGGGTCCCACATGCTATGTTATAATATAGGGAGACATATAGTTTTGTATATTCTGTAGATATGACATTTTCTGGCAAAATAAACATTCATTCACAATTAGGCTACCCCACATATTGATTGGCATTATTATACATTTTATACCAGATGTAAACACTGATATCAGGGGCGATAACCGTGTTTCCTTAAAATGTTAACGGGCATTATTATTTATTCTCTGTATTTATGTTTTGATGCTCAATGATCATACTTTATAATATGTAGAAAGCATTATTTGTTCAGGTGACGCATTTAATTAGAATAAATAATTAAAAAATATCATGTAGCATTTGCATATGAAAATAGCCTGATACCATCGCGAATCACTATCAGTAAAATATGTATTACTAAATGATTATATCTGTATAGTTTTAAATTATAAATATAAATAATATTATAAAATTAAATTATATATAATTTTTAGAACTGGTGAAATAGTGTTACAATTATACAGTACTTTAATTCCTAAATTTAATAAAGAACATGTTGTGCCTACTGGGTGGGCATGTACCTAATATATCTAATTATATGAAACACTGTGATAAACATTGGAGATTGTTTGTTGGTTATGCATTTTCGATGTACACTTTCGAAAAAGGAATACTTAGTAAACATCGAGTTTTGCGACCAGTGTTTATCCAGATCAGCCTGTGCGGAGTCTGATCAGGATCTGCACTGTTCGCCATTCCATCAATGGAACACCCGTAATGATTCTAAGCAATATTCAATAAATGCACAAAGAATGATTAACGCAGACGTTTGTATACATAAGTTGAGTATCTTGTCTGTTGTCCCTATAAATACACGTGGTTCCACTCTACCAATCAACGTCAATCAATGAGTAAATCAATGCCCTCGGTGTAGTGGATAACCTTAGTTATATCATTATGGGGAGAGTGTGGTGATACACAAATATGGCAGGTGACATGATGGGCACATTCTATTTAATAGAGTGTGTCCAGCATGTGACCTGACATTTTCGCTACCCATGGCACAGTACACAATGAGACATTTGAAACCATAACGTACCGACATATATTGGCAGGATTCTCTACAAGCTGGACCACTGGAATTTGGAGTAGTAGTTAGAATTGTGCTGTATGTTCGCGTACATCCATTACACACACAACGAGTGCGTACACCCACAACGATTGCGTACATCCACTACACACACAGCGAGTGAGCACATCCATTACATACACAACGATTGCGCACATCCATTACATACACAACGATTGCGTACATCCATTACACACATAACGAGTGCATACACCCACAACGATTTCGTACATCCATTACATACACAACGATAGCGTACATCCATTACAAACACAACGATTGCGTACATCCATTACATAAACAACGATTGCGTACATCCATTACATATACAACGAGTGTGTACATCCAGTTCATATACAATGATTATATACACAACGATTGCGTACATCCATTACAAACACAACGATTGCGTATATACAGTATATACAAAACGGTGCGTACATCCATTACATACACAACATGCACACAGATTGAGTACATACATTACATACATAACTGGTGCATACATCCTTTACATACACAACTAGTGCGGACATACATTACATACACAACGATTGTGTACATACATTATATGCACAACGATTGTGTACATACATTACATACACAACGAGTGTGTACATCCATTACATACACAACGGATGAGTACATTCATTACACACACACAACGATTGCGTACATCCATTACATATACAGCGATTCGTACGTGCATTACATACACAACGATTGCGTACATCCATTACATACACAACGATTGCGTATATACATTACATACACAACGATTGCGTACATACACAGTACATGCACAGCGATTGTGTACATCCATTACATATACAACGATTGCGTTAATCCATACATACACAACGATTGTACCATCCTTTACAGTACACCAAACGGTTGTTAATGCCATTCCATTTCATACACAACGATTGCTTAACAATCCATTTACATACTCAACAAGGTTGCGTAACATCCCTTACATACACAACGACTGTGTACACTTACATACCATACTTGCGTTACACATACACAACAAACCGATTGCGTACTCCATTACACAACATGTCATCTTCCACTCATCCATTACACAACGACTGTGTACATACACAACCCATTACCATTACATACGTGTTGCGTACATCCATACATACACAACGATTGTGGTACATCCATTACATAACGTTTGCGTACACTCCTTACATACACAACAGTTGTTTTCGTACATCATACCATTACATATGCTACATCCATTACATACAACAACGACGCGTTACATACAGTACATACACAACGACTGCATATACCCATTACATGCACAACGGGTGCGTACATCCATTACATACACAACGATTGTGTACATCCATTATATGCACAAATATAGCGTACATGCATACACAACCAGTGCGTACATACATTACATACACAACGGGTGCGTACATACATTATATACACACATATTGTGTACATCCATTACATACACAACGATTTAGTACATCCATTACATACACAACCAGTGCGTACATATATTACATACACAACGGGTGCGTACATCCATTATATACACACATATTGTGTACATCCATTACATACACAACGATTCCGTACATCCATTACATACACAACGATTGAGTACATCCATTACATACACAACGAGTGCGTACAATTATTACATGCACAACTATTGTGTACATACATTACATACACAACGATTGCGTACATCCATTACATACACAACGATTGCGTACATACATTGCATACACAACGACTGCATACATCCATTACATACACAACGGGTGCGTACATCCATTACATACCCAACGATTGCGTACATCCATATACACAAATATTGCGTACATGCATACACAACCAGTGCGTACATACATTACATACACAATGGGTGCGTACATATATTATATACACACATATTGTGTACATCCATTACATACACAACGATTTAGTACATCCATTACATACACAACCAGTGCGTACATATATTACATACACAACGACTGCGTACATCCATTATATACACACATATTGTGTACATCCATTACATACACAACGATTCCGTACATCCATTACATACACAACGATTGAGTACATCCATTACATACATAACGAGTGCGTACATATATTACATGCACAACTATTGTGTACATACATTACATACACAACGATTGCGTACATCCATTACATACACAACGATTGCGTACATACATTACATACACAACGACTGCATACACCCAATACATACATAACGGGTGCGTACATCCATTACATACACAACGATTGCGTACATCCATTACATACACAACGGTTGTGTGCATCCATTACATACACAACGATTGCGTACATCCATTACATACACAACAGTTGCGTACATCCATTACATACACAACGACTGTGTACACCCATTACATACATAACGGGTGCGTACATCCATTACATACACAACGAGTGCGTACATCCATTACATACACAAATATTGCGTACATCCATTACATACACAACGATTGCGTACATACAGTACATACACACATATTGCGTACATCCATTACATACACAACGATTGTGTACATACACAACGACTGCATATACCCATTACATACACAACGGGTGCGTACATCCATTAACATACAACAACGACATACACAACGGGTGCGTACATCCATTACATACACAACGATTGTGTACATCCATTATATGCACAAACATAGCGTACATGCATACACAACCAGTGCGTACATCCATTACATACACAACGATTGCGTACATCCATTACATACACACATATTGCGTACATCCATTACATACACAACGATTGTGTACATCCATTATAATATACAACGATTGTGTACATCCATTACATACACAACGATTGCGTACATCGATTACAAACACAACGATTGTGTACATCCATTACATACACAACAATTGCGTACATACATTACATACACAACAACTGTGTACACCCATTACGTACACAACTACTGCGTACATCCATTACATACACAACGAGTGCGTACATCCATTATATACACACATATTGCGTACATCCATTACATACACAACTATTGTGTACATCAATTACATATACAACGATTGTGTACATCAATTACATACACAACGATTGCGTACATCCATTATATACACAACGGGAGCGTACATCCATTATATACACACATATTGTGTACATCCATTACAAACACAACGATTCCTTACATCCATTACATACACAACGATTGAGTACATCCATTACATACACAACGAGTGCGTACATATATTACATGCACACCTATTGTGTACATACATTACATACACAACGATTGCGTACATCCATTACATACACAACGATTGCGTACATACATTACATACACAACGACTATGTACACCCATTACATACACAACTAGTGCGTACATCCATTACATACACAACGAGTGCGTACATCCAGTATATACACAAATATTGCGTACATCCATTACATACACAACGATTGAGTACATACATTAAATACACAACCAGTGCGTACATATATTACATACACAACGGGTGCGTACATCCATTATATACACACATATTGTGCACATACATTACATGCACAACGATTAAGTACATCCATTACATACACACCGAGTGCGTACATATATTACATACACAACGGGTGTGTACATCCATTACATACACACATATTGTGTACATCCATTACATACACAACGATTGTGTACATCCATTACATACACAACGATTGCTTACATCCATTACATACACAACGATTGGGTACATCCATTATATACACAACGAGTGTGTACATCCATTACATACACAACTATTACGTACATCCATTACATACACAACGATTGGGTACCTCCATTACATACACAAATAATGCGTACATCCATTGCATACACAACGATTGTGTACATCCATTACATACACAACGATTGTGTACATCCATTACATACACAACGATTGCGTACATCCATTACATACACAACTATTGCGTACATCCATTACATACACAACGATTGCGTACATCCATTACATACACAACGATTGAGTACATCCATTACATACACACCGAGTGTGTACATCCATTACATACACAACGATTGCGTACATATATTACATATACAATGATTGTGTACATCCATTACATATACAACGATTGTGTACATCCATTACATACACAACGATTGTGTACATCCATTACATACACAACGAGTGTGTACATCCATTACATATACAACGATTGTGTACATCCATTACATACACAACGATTGCGTACATCCATTACATACACACATATTGCGTACATCCATTACATACACAACGATTGTGTACATCCGTTATAATATACAACGATTGTGTACATCCATTACATACACAACGATTGCGTACATCGATTACAAACACAACGATTGTGTACATCCATTACATACACAACAATTGCGTACATACATTACATACACAACAACTGTGTACACCCATTACATACACAACTACTGCGTACATCCATTACATACACAACGAGTGCGTACATCTATTATATACACACATATTGCGTACATCCATTACATACACAACTATTGTGTACATCAATTACATATACAACGATTGTGTACATCAATTACATACACAACGATTGCGTACATCCATATCATACACAAATATTGCGTACATCCATTACATACACAACGATTGTGTACATCCATTACATATACAACGATTGTGTACATCCATTACATACATAACGATTGCGTACATCCATTACATACACAAATATTGCGTACATCCATTACATACACATATATTGCATACATACATTACATACACAACGATTGTGTACATCCATTACATACACAACGTGTGTGTACATCCATTACATATACAACGATTGTGCATACATGTACACAAATATTGCGTACATCCATTACATACACAAATATTGCGTACATCCATTACATACACAACGATTGTGTACATCCATTACATACACAATTATTGTGTACATCCATTTCATACACATCAAATGTGTACATCCATTACATACACAACCGGTGCGTACATCCATTACATACACAACGATTGCGTACATCCATTACATACACAACGATTCCGTATATCCATTACATACATTACGATTGCGTACATCCATTACAAACACAACGATTGTTTACATCAATTACAAACACAACGATTGTGTACATCCATTACAAACACAACGATTGTGTACATCCATTTCATACACAACACTTGCATACATCCATTACATACACAACCAGTGCGTGCATCCATTACATACATTACGATTGAGTACATCCATTACAAACACAACGATTGTGTACATCCATTGCATATACGACGATTGTGTACATCCATTACATACACAACGATTGCGTACATCCATTACATACACAACGATTGCGTACATCCATTACAAACACAACGATTGTGTACACCCATTACATACATAACGATCCATTACACACACAACGAGTGCGTACATCCATTACATACACAACGAGTGCGTACATCCCTTACAACACAACGATTGCGTACACCATAAACATACACAATATTGCGTACATCCTTACATACACAACGTTTGGTACATCCATTACTTACAACGAGTTGTTTACATCCATTACAATACACAAATAATTGCGAACATCCATTTAATACACACATATTGTTGCGTACATACATTACATACACAACGATTGTGTACATCCATTACATACACAACGAGTGTGTACATCCATTACATACACAACGATTGTTGTACGACCCATTACTAACACTAACGATTGTGTACAACCATTAACAAACACAACGATTGAGTACCCATACATCATTAACTACCACATTAGTGCGTACATCCATTACATACAACACGTTTTACATTCGCATCCATTATACACAAGTTGTGTACATCCTTACATACAACATGCCTTAATCATTACCATTACACACACATATTGCGTACATACATTACATACACAACGTTGTGTACATCCATTACATACACAAGTGTGTACATCCTACATCACAACGATTGTGTACACCCATTACAAACACAACGATTGTGTACATCCATTACAAACACAACGATTGTGTACACCCATTACATATATAACTATCCATTACATACACAACGATTGTGTACATCTATTACATACACAACGATTGTGTACATCCATTACATACACAACGATTGTGTACACCCATTACATATATAACTATCCATTACATACACAATGATTGCGTACATCCATTACATACACAACGATCCATTACATACACAACGATAATTTATATTGATTGATGTTGTAAGTCAGGTTGCATTGACATTGAATATAGATATTTTAACACAAGAAAAATAAAAACTTCTTCGATATATTTTAATCAATCGCACCCGTCGTGCAACGCGAACTTATATACATGTATATAATATATAGTTTATACAGTGAGACCTCTCTAAACCGGACACCCTGTGGAGGCATTTGATCATTCTGAGCCATCAGTGTGTGCTATGAGATCACGAAAACACATTATCACCCGAGATAAATGACCAAGAAACTCATCAAAAATAGATCACATGTGTTTTCTTGGTGACCGGTTTAGAGAGGTTCCACTGTAGAACCATACTTTCAGTTGACACCGCTCGATATGTACAGTCGAACCTCTCTACAACAACACCCTCTCTATAACAGCCGCTATTTTATATGATTTCCTCTGTATCTAACCTTTAGACTGCTGAACACAAAAATTGTCGTCTGCTGTTGCTTTGCCTTATTTCTCAATAAATGCATGTTTTGACAGCATTTAGAATCATTTCCATTGGAGGTTCCCTATCTAAAATGTTGCCAAAGCATGTTTCTGATGAGAAGTATCGAAGAAAATAAATAAACAGTAGACGACAAAATTTAATTCAGCGTTAACGTCCCTACAACAGCCACCTCTCTACAACAGCCACCTCTTCCCATGAGTGACTGTTGTAGAGAGGATGCACTGTGTGTACAAAACCGTTGCGCCGTTTTGTTCACGAGAGTCATTCATGTAAGTCGTTTACCACTATAAATCTATATAGGATACTCATCATTGAAATGTCAACTGTTAATGTTGCGGTTTAGGGGATAATATATACGTAGAATAAATATTCAAGTCTGCCATATTATATATTTTATTGCAGAAATGACTTTTCGCAGTTTAATAGCACGGTTTATTAAAACGTGATACATGTACTACACTATTGTAATCAATATATAAATGTGACCAATACAGATAACACTTTAGATGATTAGTACAGCGTCCGTGTGTGATTACCTGCTTATGCAAAAATATAGTCTAGCATTTGTGCATAAGAAACGATCCAATAATCCAATACCTTACATAGACCCTTTAAACAATTAAAACTGATTGTTACATGCCTGCACAATTAAGGAATGCGACCATGCTCAAAGAAATACGTATTTGTTTTTCTGTTTGTCAGATTACGGTCTTTTTTATTCTTTACGCATACATGTTTACAATATATCGATGTTCTAGTAACATAAGGTCGTAACTGCTATGCTTTAGCATAGCAGTTACGACCTTATGTTACTAGACCATCGATATGTGTTTGACCATGTGTATGTGTGTATGTTATGTATTATATACATGTACCAAAGAGCATTAAAAAACAAGAGGGCCATGATGGCCCTAATTCGCTCACCTGACTCCATGAACACCAGAGGAGAATGTGACATTGAGTTCATGTGTTTTAAAAATATTGTGCTATTTTTAGATGGCTGTCATCTTGGATTAAGCGATGACTCTCATTTTACCAAATCTGGAAATACTTCACCCAAGGATCTTAACTTACTATGAAGTTTGGCCAGCATCGGCCAGCATCGGCCATGTGGTGGCCATCATGGATGACATAATCATCCGATTCCGACAAATATTGCACCAGAGTAATCACCTCATCGATACCTTCAATTTGATATATGACATAAGCATATTTGGTCAAAAAATAAAATTTTACCCCACGGGCCACGCTCATTTTTGACCTCGGGGTCACCATTTTAACACCTTTGAAAGAGCATTCTACATCGATCATTCCTACCAAGTTGTGTCGAAATCCGGCTGGCGGTTCATGAGAAGAAATCTTTTTAAGAATTTACGCTATTTTTAGACGGCGGCCATCTTGGATTAGCGACGACCTCCGTTGTAACAAATCTGAAAAGGTTTCACTCATGGACCATAACTGTGAAGTTTGGCCACCATGGGCCAAGCGGGTCGTGTGAAGAAGAATTTTGAAATCTCTAATAAAAGAACGACCTTTTGACCTTTCGGCGACCATCTTGGATGACATGACCATCCAATTTCGACACAAAATTTACCAGAGCGATCGCCTCTTTGATACCTTCGATTTGATATAGACATGACCATATTCGGTCAAAAATAAAATTTTACCCCACGGGCCACGCACATTTTTGACCCTGGGATCACCATTTTAACAACTTTGAAAGAGCATTGTACATCGATCATTCCTACCAAGTTTCGTCGAAATCAGGCTGGCGGTTCATGAGAAGAAGATTGTATAGGAATTTATGCTATTTTTAGACGACGGCCATCTTGCTTTAGTGATGACCTCCATTTTAACAAATCTGAAAAGGCTTCACCCATGGACCATAATTTTTAAGTTTGGCTACCATGGGCCAAGCGGTTCATGTGAAGAATAATTTTGAAATCTCTGATAAAAGAACGACCTTTTGACCTTTCGGCGGCCATCTTTGATGACATAATCATCCAATTTCGACAATAAATGCACCAGAGTGATCGCCTCGTTGATACCGTCGATTTGATATATAGCATGACCATATTCGGTCAAAAATAAAATTTGACCCCAATTTGACCACACGGGCCACACCCATTTTTTGACCCCGGCGTCATCATTTTAACAACTTTGAAAGAGCATTGTACATCGATCATTCCTACCAAGTTTTGTCGAAATCCGGTTGGCGGTTCTTGAGAAGAAGATTTTTGAAGAATTTGTGCTATTTTTAGACGGCGGCCATCTTGGATTACGTAATGACGTCATTTTAACAATTTTGTAATCCCCCTACCTAAGGAACATGACCATGAAGTTTGGTGACTATAGGCCCAATGGTTACCGAGGAGAAGACATTTGAAAATGTTCACGGACGACGACGACGGACGACGGACGGCGGACGGCGACGGACACATTGCGGTAACAATAGCTCACATGAGCTTCGCTCAGGTGAGCTAAAAAGAAAAAGAAAGATGCATAGCCAACGAGTTTACTGATTTCAGAAGAAACGTTTCTTATGAAATCAACAAACTCGCTGAATAAATACTACGTACACGTACTTGTATATCTCGACCGTTGCAGAGATAATGCGTACCCGAAAACTTTAACGCAAATCTTAGGGACGCATATTTCTAAGTAATTTGACCTTGACCTTGGACTTGAAGGCCGCATGAGTGGTATGGAATGAAAATATGGAGGTTTATAAGAAAGTATATGAAGTTTGAGGTCAATCCGACTGGCCGTTACAGAGATTATAGGTTCCCAAAAACATTAACGCGGACGGACTGACGAACGGACGAAAGGAAGGACGGGCGGAATTAAGAAAACTATATACACCTCGACATACTTCGCAATAGCATTCTAGATATTCTCTCTCATGTCCTGTAAAAACTCAGAGATGCGGTACGGGCTAATGTGTACTTAAACGCTGTATACCCTTTGTATACATGTGTGAAGAAATAAATATGTTGCTGTGTCTGGAGAAACGGGGATTATGGAGTTTGTGGCCAATCCAACGGAACCGCCAGCTGACTCATGTAGCTTGATAAGGATCTGCAGTGTTTCGTAAAACCATGGAGGGTTGATTGCCCGACACAATGGCGAACAGTGCAGACCCTGATCAGACTGCGCATCTGCGCAGTCTGATCAGGGTCTACACAGTTCGCAAAGGCTATAAGCCCCATTTCTCCCGTCACACGCCGGTTTATAGTTCGGTATGGCAAACGACAGAGAAATTTGTCGCCCGTTATCTAGGCGGCTCGTCACGACTTTGGCAAAGCTTCAAACACACCGACACATGAGAAACTTCCATATATGTGGCTGTGACGGGAGACATGGGGCCAGTGTAGATCCAGATCAGCCTGTGCATCCGCACAGTCTGATCAGGATCTACACTGATCGGCAACTCATCACAAACATCATGCTTCTATAAGAAGCGATATTGACCGCTATCAGGCAACAGGAGTGTGCTATTTGGTAGAGAGCTACACCGATCCCAAACACCGTAAGCCCCATTTCTCCAGTCACAACCACATATACAGAAGGCACAGTGAAGAGCCTGATGAAGAGGGTGTATTCAAATGTGGACAACCATACGTGCCATCCATATGGATTCGTATCACTGTCATTGTCACATATCTACGGAGCCCCGCAGGGGACGTAGAATTCTTTTTTTTCATTAATCCGTTCCTACGAAATAACAATTCGTTCCCTCAATTTAGCAATTGGTTCCCACGAATTAACAATTCGTTCCCTAAATTTAACAATTCGTTCCAATGGCTGTTAAATTTGGGCAGGTTTCGTGAAACATACATTTTTAGTAAGTATATATTATGCAATAGTTCAACGAACAGGGGCCCGTTTCACTAAACTTCGTACGACTAAAATCTTCGTAAGTGCAAATTTAGGATCGTCCGAAAATTTCAATTGATGGATTTACATTTATTGAGCATAGGCTGCATAAGACTCAATAAATGTAAATCCAATAATTGTTTACAAGAAAACAGTGTTAATGTGCAATTTACAGACTATCATAATTTTGCACTAACGAACATTTTAGTCGTACGAAGTTTAGTGAAACGGCCCCCGGGTGAATAATATATACAGTAGTACTTATTGAGTACAGTGCAAATATATTGGTCACACTGCGGTCATGTACTGTGTGGCAAAGTGTTGGACAAGCGTACCCAGTTCAACAATCGCACCCACTCAATATTAAAGGTACATGCCCACTCAGTAAGAACAAAATGTTCTTTATAGGAATTAGATAAGTGTCACTATTCCACCAGTTCTAAAAATTACAAGTGCCCGGAAAACAGATATAATCATTTAGTAATATGAATTTTACTGATAGTGACGCGCGTTGGTATCAGGCTATTTTCATTTGCAAATGAGGCATGATATGTTTTACATATTTATACTAATGAAATGCGTCTCCTGAAAAAATAATATTTTCGACAGATTATAAAGTAAGATCATTGCACATTAAATAATAAATACAGAGAATAAATAGTAATGTCCGTTAACATTGTAAGGAAACACGGTTATTGCCCCTGATATCAGTGTGAAAATTTTCGTCTAAAATAAAATGTATAATAATGCCAATCAATACGTGGACTAATGGTGAATGAATGTTTATTTTGTCAGACAATGTCATACGTACAGAATATACAAAAGTATCTGTATCACTCTATATTATAACCTACTGCGTGGGCATGTACCTTTAACCATTTCAAAACTACATGATGCTTTCACAAAGCTTGCAAACAGTGTAGATCCTGATGAGCCGGCTCGTAACGAGCCGTCTCATCTGGATCTGCACTGTTTGCGGATAGGGTCTGATTTGTTTACCAAACATCCCTTTTATGGGGGCCGTTTCACTAAACTTCGTACGACTGAAATGTTCGTAAGTGCAAAATTATGATAGTCTGTAAATTGCACATTAACGCTGTTTTCTTGTAAACAATTATTGGATTTACATTTATTGAGCATAGGCTGCATATGCAGCCTATGCTCAATAAATGTAAATCCATCATTTGAAATTTCCAAACGATCCTAAATTTGCACTTACGAACATTTTAGCCGTAAGAAGTTTAGTGAAACGGGCCCCTAATTGATGGAATAGTTAGAAAGTCTACAAGGAAGAGTTCATGCACGTTACCTAGGGTGAAAGAGTTGAAGACGCTTGGAGGAATCATTATTACCGGCAGCAAAGTAAGAACAACACTCAATAAAATATGCATCTACATGTACAGTGGAACCCCTCTAAACCGGACACCAAGAAAACATCTGTGATCTTATTTTTGATGAGTTGTTTTGGTCATTTATCTCAGGTGATAATGCCTGTTCGTGATCGCATAGCACACAACTATGGCTCAGAATTATCAAATACCTGATTTTCAGTGGAACCTCTCTAAGCCGGACACCCTGGGGACCTCCCAGGGTGTCCGGTTTAGAGAGGTTTCAATGTATGAGGTTGCGCGTGCTGATATTGTCTACACTACTGTTTCATGAAACCTGTCCAAATTTTACGGATATATCCACAATGTAAAAATATTATTTTTCTTCGATGGGCCTTTGTTTTAGTTCGCGAAATTTTGTCAATTGATTTTATTGCGGAATAACTCCGCATGTTAAATCCCCATAGACATCAGAGTGAATGTGTCTATGAAGGTTTAACATTGGGATATTTTTCTTATTTCAGAAATAGTGGACAGATTTTCAAAAGTTTACTTTTCTTTTCCGAGTTAGATAATTTCCAAGCTATCGAGCCAGGTTTCAGAGAGTCAAATTATAAAATAGTTCGTTTTTCGACTCTTCCTGCAGCTCCTTCAACTCTTTTCCCGCAGGCCACAAATTCCCATAGAGAATTTTCTTTCTTATAAAATCAATATTTTACCAAATGTCACGAGAAAAGGCTCAATCTTAAATTTTGCAAAAGTTTAATATTATCGAAATAAACATTGTTCTTGCATTGTTGATATGTCCGCAAAATTTAAGCAGGTTTCGTGAAACAGATAGTAGTTGGCACAGACCTACACGTGTGAGTTGTGTCCGCGGGCGGCGGAGTGACACACGGCGAATGTCACGGTGGTCCGCCCTGACGTCAGGCCCACCTCTGTGGGGTCATTGTCCTGTAGGTTTCACCACATTGAATCAAGAGATCTCCGTGTGCGGTGCAGTCGGTAACAAACAAAACTCCACGGGGCCGTTTCACTAAACTTCGTACGACTAAAATGTTCGTAAGAGCAAATTTAGGATCGTCTGGAAATTTCAATTGATGGATTTACATTTATCAATAAATGTAAATCCAATAATTGTTTACAAGAAAACAATGTAAATGTGCAATTTACATACTATCATAAGTTTGCACTTACGAACATTTTAGTCGTACGAAGTTTAGTGAAACGGCCCCCGATGGTTTAGGACATAGACACTGTGTTGCTTGCAAAAACTGGTCATTTGATGTACTAGTGTACTCACATACATGCAACGTTAACATCATTTTCAACGATAATGTTGGGCTTTTCCCAAAACATTGTGAACATCTTTTTAATTAGTGTATATTCAGAGCAGATTATGGGAATGTATGTGTAGATTGTGGAAAATAGGTCCCACAACATCCATACTAAAACTGAAACTAGCAAAGGATATCCAAATATGTGGTAAATGAATAGGTTATATAGGAACTATCAATGGTGATGACCCATCTGACAATCTGTATAGGGAAGACTACTGTCTGTTTCACGAAAGCTGCCCACATTTTACGGCTATATAAACAATTCAAAAACAAATTTCTTTTGATAATATTAAATTAAAGGAAAAATTAAGAATGAGCCTTCTTTTTATTTCGTGAAATTTGGTCAAATATTGATTTTATTGCGAAAACAAAAATTTCCCCATGTTAAATCCCCATAGACATCTTCACGGAGTGAAGATGTCTATGGGGATTTAACATGGGGAAATTTTTTAGAATTTTAGAAATACTGGACCGATTTTTAAAATTTAACTTTTGTTTTCTTAGTTAGATCATTTCCAAGCTATCTAGCTAGGTTTCGGAGTCAATTTCCAAATTTTTTCGTTTTTTTACTCCTCCCACACTCCTTTACCTCTTTTTCCCCCATGTTAAATTCCCATAGAGAAATCAATTTTTCGTAATAAAACCAATATTTGACCGAATTTCACGAAATAAAAAGAAGGCCCATTCTTAAATTTTCCTTCAATTTAATACTATCGAAAAAAATATTGTTTTTGAATTGTTTATATGGCCGTAAAATTTGGGCAGCTTTCGTGAAACAGACTATAACCCGAATTATCTGTCTGTAACGCAGGGCTAATCTACGGAGCCTGGATTTATTTTTCTTAATTCCTTTCCACGAAATAACAATTCGTTCCCTCAATTTAACAATTCGTTCCCTCGAATTAACAATTCGTTCCCTCAATTGAATTAACAATTCTCTCCCGTGGGAACGAATTGTTATTTCGTGGGAACGAATTGTTAAATTGATGGAACGAATTGTTAATTTGTGGAACGAATTGTTATTTCGTGGGAACAAATTAATAATAAAACGAATTATACGTCCCCTGCGGTGCTCCGTATTAATCAGACAGATAATTCGGGTTAAAGAAAGCCTTGTATGTGGCAAAACGGAACAGAACAGAACAAATCGTTTATTTATACAAAGAGTTTCAGCCCACACGCAGGTGGAATAATAAACAAGCAATGCGTGTATGGTAAATATTAAGCAATGTGACGTCTATACTGCCCTCCCAAGTCAAACTGCAGTATCTGTTAAACTGCAGTATCTGCACTATGACGCTATGCTGACCCTGTGCAATCATCCCCAGGTTGGGGATGATTGCACAGGGTCAGCATAGCATCATAGTGGGGATGATTGCACAGGGTCAGCATAGCATCATAGTGCAGATACTGCAGTTTAACAGATACATGTACTGCAGTTTGACTTGGGAGGGCAGTATAAAGCTCGTGTAGGCAGGCAATGCGCCACGACGAGACGGGGTCCACAGATTACTTAAAATAATAATTGATAATCAATGAGTACTATTCAAACTATGGCAAGCAGGGATGGCAAAATTGTTTTATAAAATCCTAAAAGTTATGTTCATAAAGTCGGTAAATATAAATAATTGCCGTGGAAACCAAAATAAGACGAAAAACAGTACGCTAATAGGCTTGGCAGCAGTTTTTATTTCTCTGACTTTATGCAGGTTTCTAAATACATTTAACGAAAGTTTAACCATCTTACAATCCTGCTATGTGTTATTCACCTTTGAGGATAACTGGTATAAAATGGATATAATTATACCATTATCAAATGTAATGTCGATACGTTTCAATTGGCACAATAAATTCACCAAGTGCAGAAAAGTGACAGTTCACGGCCGTAATAATTCCAGCACAAAAATATTTACACAATTCCCTAACATTTGATTGGTCCGTAGCAAGTCTCTGTCCAAAATGTATATCCCAGTAAACTCCCATGCCGAACTACTTTCCGTAACCGTCAGGCGCAGTTAAAATAATTCTTAAGAAAACGGAAAATAAACACATTTTCTTGATGAATTTATTTCAAATGCTGGAATTATAAGGAATGAATGGTCTTTTTGTGGAATTTATCGGGGTATAAACTTGGAAAAGTCGCGGGAATACTGGACGAACCCGGCCTTCGTCCAGTATTCCCGCGACTTTTCCAAGTTTATACCCCGATAAATTCCACAAAAAGGCCATTAATTCCTATAATATGAAGAAGTAGAAGATTTGTATTTGACGTAAACTATACAGTTTCTAGTCATGTAAATACGATGTTATTTTGTAATATGGTTCACTGTGCAGGTTAGTAACATGATGTAGCCATTGTATTTGTCCGCATTCCAGACATGTGTTTGTTTGTTTGTTTGTGTGTTTGTTTTGTTGGGTTTTAACGGCCTATCAACAGCTAAGGTCATTTAAGGCCGTGTCAACGGGCTTAGTACTGAATCCCATATAGTACATGTACCTGTAGAAATGGGGGGAAAATACCAAAATGAGAATTGAATATTTACAATAAAAAATCTATATATTCAGGCCTGAAATCAGAATAATCCTGATCTGATGTCAGGTCCTCGCCACACCAGAATCATTTGGCCCCCTCCCAAAAGCAGTAGGATCAGTAATAAGCGTACTACTTTTACAATGGGCAATAACCCAATTCAACTCCCAGGTAACAAAAGCGCCAAAGATAAAAACGTACCTGAGGGCCAAATCAGGCAAATCGTGATTCCTATAAGGAGGAACCCCTACTGTTAATTTACGCCGTCGCGTTCGCCCGATCAACCGCCAGACATGTGTACCCTGGTAGACTCAAGGTGTATGATCACGTGGTACTAACAACAACAACAAATACCGATTCAAAGTACGTATTATTGTATAGTGTCCTTATTACGTAACGGATTTTGATGAAATATGGCGCATCAAATGCGTCTTGTTAAGCTGCATTTTGTGGACTCTGTATTTTCGCCCAAACTTCTGTCGTTTTTGCGAAGAATCGATTTTCGTGTCTTCGACACGGAAATCGATTCTTCGCAAAAACGACATAAGTCTGTGCCAAACTTACTGGACCACCAAATGCAGCTAATGAAGACGCGTTTGCTGCGCCATATTTCATCAAAATCCGTTGCATATTAAGGAAAATATCAAACAATACTTTGTTGTTGTTGGTGTAACCACGTGATCATGCACCTTGAGACTCGTGTGTACAGAACAACGAAACGGGTAACTATTCTTACATTTGAAACGATGTACAGTCGAACCTGTGCTAAATGACACCTACGAATAGCGACGGTTTTGTTTTCCCAATTATTCAATTACAGTGGAACCCCTCTAAACCGAGGTGTCCGGTTTGGAGAGGTTCCAATGTACTACGTAAATGAACCTGTGAACAAAGACCACCTGTGAACAAAGGCCAGACTTTTCTCTTCCTATGGTTGGCCTTTATTCACAGGTTTGACTGTATACATTTTAACAAGCATTAACATTTTCAACACTACATACTTCGTTAGTGGTGTTTGCAAACAGTGTAGATCCAGATGAACCGGCTCGTGACGAGCCGTCTCATCAGGATCTGCACTTTTTGCAAGTAATTTTCATATTTTTTAGAAACAAAAACAACCCCTTTTTATAAATGGGCGAGTCTGAAAATCATTTCGTGATAATTGGATGTGTAAAATCAACATGGTGCAGTCCATTCCCAGGTAGTTAGGGATGAATACTAAATCTACTGCATAATGCGTAATGTCTTGCAGCTGCTAGTAGGGCTATTTGCGTCAGAAAACTCGGTTGGAATGTATCTCTAAGTGCACTTATTTAGCCAGCATCACATTGAAGGAGTAATTTTCAATTTATTCATTAATTATTTTTATTTAAGTAAAATCGTTTCTAACCAAAACAATGACTGTGCCAAGGTATTAAGCAATGACTGTGACAAGGTATTAAACTGTGACAAGGTATTAAACAATGACTGTGACAAGGTATTAAAACAGTGTATGAATGTTGCATAATCTTAATAATCAACACAAACATGAGCTTGTTCAAAAAGAAATACATTTAATGCATTTCCATACAAATGAATAATTATTCCCCCAATGTGCACTTTCGTAGATTAGTGCACTTAATGATTTTGTTTATATCGGCTATGTGTACAGACATTTACACAGTTGAACAAAAAATGGACCAGGAGTTTGTAATGCATTTTGACAATTATGTTTAATTTGACGTGCTTTATATGGAAAATCCATTGAAAAACATTGTATGTGTTTCGATGGATTTTCCACATAAAACACATAAACTATAGTCTATATTTCTTTTTTTCAAAATAACCCTAGGAAACGCTTTCAGCTTCAAAGCACATATACTTGTAAGGTATACATTTGTTATTCAAGCGTAGCAGTCGCTGTTTGATTCATGATAGCTGAATATACTGGGGTTTTCTTCAATTATTTTGACCCCGATATTTTCATTAACACAAATGGCTTCAGAAGTACAACATACAATATACACCTTAAATTGTTTAAGCAGCCTAAGCAGCCTGTTTCATTACCTTTTGCACCCGAGAACCAGGGGCCCGTTTCACTAAACTTCGTACGACTAAAATGTTCGTAAGTTAAACTTTAAGATCGTCTGCAAATTTCAATTTATGGCTTTACATTTATTGAGCATAGGCTGCATATGCAGCCTATGCTCAATAAATGTAAATCCAATAATTATTTACAAGAAAACATTGTTAATGTTAAATTTACAGACTATCATAATTTTGCACTTACGAACATTTTAGTCGTAGAAAGTTTAGTGAAACGGCCCCCAGTGCCTTTAACCCTTTTCATGCTGTGGATACGCCATTATGTTTGCGGAAAATCCTAAATATTTTCCTACTATGCGCTCAGAAGTATATGTCGCGACCACCATTTGAACCGTCTCGTCGAGGCGGTTCAAATGAGTGGTCACAACATATACCGTCTCTGGAAAACACAGAAGTTCATTCACCTCAAAAAAAAATGTGTCCAAACAAACTTATTACCTTTTGTCATCACACTTATAAGGTCAACTAAACTACCTTTTATCGCATTCAAACTATTGACAGCTTTCACAGCTCTATATTGCGGCTGCTGCAGTAAACATTACATTACCTAGTTTCGAGATAGGGTTAAATTCGATCGGTTTGTATGCTACTCAAGTTAGTTAGTTTTTTTTAAACAAATCAACTGGGATATGTAAAATTTGAGCATACGAAGTTTATGGCGTAATGGTGTTTTAAAGTAACATTGACTGAATAGTATATGCAATATACCACTGATAATGTAAGAAACAATGTGACAAACACTTATAGTCAGCACTAACTAAAAAGAGGAATGTGTATCGGCCGTATTCACATACCAGCATGACCAGGACGAATGTAAAGAGCAAAGGAAGGATGCAAATAATTATAGAAACATTTTTAAGAATATATTGTTGTATTTAAATACACCCATTAACATGTTTAAGGCGATTTGATATGTTGAATAACATCTGCAGGACGAGTATGCGTTATTTCGATGGCATCGGGGCTGGCACCCGGGAGTAATACTCGAGTAGCCAAATCGTTCCGAAGCCCATTAGACTGGGTTACGTAACAGCTAGTGACGACCATAACTTGAGCGTCTGGAAAAAATGTAAATAATCGGAAATTTGTAATTCCTATGGTCAGTTTTCAAGGCGCATGATCACATGGTTACAACAACAACAACGTCGCCCACTCCAAAGTTAGTATTATTTGATATTTTCCGTAATATGCAACGGATTTTGATGAAATATGGCGCAGCAAACGCGTCTTCATGAGCTGCATTTGGTGGTCTAGGGAGTTTGGCACAGACTTATGTCGTTTTTGCGAAGAATCGATTTCCGTGTGGCGAACATACAGAGACCACCAAATGCAGCTGAACAAGACGCGTTTGATGCGCCATATTTCATCAAAATCCGTTACGTAATAAGGAAAATATCAAATAATACTCACGTTGGAGTGGGCAAGGTTTCAACACTTTCAGCTACTGTTGTTGTTGTTATAACCACATGATCATGCACCTTGGTTTTTATCTGAATTGAATAGTTTTCCTACTTTATTGATTTATTTTGTTTGAAATTTGCTGTTCCACTGAATCAAGGATGCACACACATGTCAGGTGTTCCGAAACTAATTGATCGAGGCTACGTTCATTATAGGAATGAATGGCCTTTTTGTGGAATTTATCGGGGTATAAACTTGGAAAAGTCGCGGGAATACTGGACGAAGGCCGGAAGGCCTCGTCCAGTATTCCCGCGACTTCTCCAAGTCTATATCCCCGATTAATTCCGAAAAAAAGGCCATTCATTCCTTATAATTCCAGCATTTGAAATAAATTCATCAAGAAAATGTGTTTATTTTCCGTTGTCTTAAAAATTATTTTAACTGCGACTCACGGTTACGGAAAGTAGTTCGGCGTGGGAGTTTACTGGGATATAATTTTGGACAGAGCCTTGCTACGGGCCAATCAAATGTTAGGGAATTGTGTAAATATTTTTGTGCTGGAATCATTGAGAAATAACACAAATAAAATATGTAATAAATTTCATACCCGAAAAGGTGTATTCTGAAATGAATGGGTTACAACCGGATTAATGGATAGATGTCACGATGACCTAACATTAAATAGAAAATATGTCATTGACATGTTAAACATCAACAAGATGGGAGTATAATGACCGCGATAGTACTAAATTTCAAGGTTGATTATTTCACATGCTATGAAATCGAATACGCCAGCTTTTGTATTTGAATCCATTGTCTTTTGTGGCCGGGACTGGAGAAATGGGGCTCGTGTAGTTTATGACCAGTGTAGCCCCTGATAAATTGGCACATTCATGTAACCTGATTCTGATATATATCCCTTGTTACACGCATGACGTGTGTGTCATTGATGCAATGGCGAACAGTGAAGATCCTGATCAGACTGTGCGGACTGATCTGGATCTACACTAGCTGCAAAACTCAAAAGCCCCATTTGTCCAGTAACAGCCACATTACATACGTCCATTTACATGCATTAATTTGGTCAGCGAATGATATAAAACAAAACAACCCAAAGGCGAGTTAGACCAGACTAGAGAGTACTATCCTAAGTTATTTGCATTGTACGGAGCCCCGCAGGAGACATGGATTGTTTTATTAATTCGTTCCCACGATATAACAATTCGTTCACTCGAATTAACAATTCGTTCCCACGATATAACGATATGTAAGAAAGCACAAGCGTGATAGGATGGCATGGTATACTAGTACTGTTGAAAACAAAAACATACTGCAGTTATATGTTAGTCATATTTGTATAAAGGTATACATGTTGAACATGTCGAAGACTACGGAGCCCCACAGGGGACGTAGAATTCGTTTTTTTTTGTATTCGTTCCCTCAATTTAACAATTCGTTCCCACGAAATAACAATTCGTTCCCACGGGAACGAATTGTTAATTCGTGGGAACGAATTGTATATCGTGGGAACGAATTGTTAATTCGAGGGAACGAATTATTAATTCGAGGGAACGAATTGATATATCGCGGGAACGAATTGTTAATTCGAGAGAACGAATTGTTTAATTGAGGGAGCGAATTGTTATTACGGGGCTCCGTAGACTTGCTGATGGTGAATGTATTCGTCTAGCGCACATCTATGGCAAGGATTTCGTCAGGGAGGTTCGATGGGTTTGTACGAACCCCCTTTTTTGGAGCTAGCAGGATTTTGTTTATGCAAATTAGGTCCGCGATAGCTATTTTCAGTGCACGAATGAGCAGTCATTATAGTATTCAAATACCCTACTAACAAAATGCATGCATAGTCAAGCGGCGCCAAATGTATTGCAATATGCTAATTTTAGAAATACGTTTCTTAAATGGACCAACAACTCATAGCACAGGAGTTATTTGTTGTAAAAGCATACCCGAATGCAGCATTTGGCTTCTAGAAATCAAAATCTCTCCGGGACTGTGAAGCAACCGAAATATGTAAGGGGTCCAGAGGCTTCACAGCTGAAAGTCGAACCCCCTTTTCAAAAATGCTGGGACCCGTTTCACTAATGTTCGTACGACTAAAATGTTCGTAAGTGAAAATTTAGGATCGTCTGGAAATTTCAAATGATGGATTTACATTTATTGAGCATATGCTGCATCTGCAGCATATGCTCAATAAATGTAAATCCAATAATTGTTTACAAGAAAATAGTGTTAATGTGAAATTTACAGACTATCATAATTTTACACTTACGAACATTTTAGTCGTACGAAGTTTAGTGAAACGGCCGCCAGGTGACACCCATGTATAGTATGGTACTAGTGTCTTCACCCGACGAATACATATCGGATTGATGAACAAAATAACCCCAACATTCAAATTGTCATATCTCCGGATCTATGTATAATAATTCAGTCTATTTTTTCACAATATCACATCCCGCAGTTGTCTCAGAGATCTGAATGTTTCAACTCAGAAACATAGTTAATAATCATGTGATTATAAAAACCATGATCCAGAACCTAAAATGTCAAAGTTAATTTGCATATGCAGCCTCTGCTCAATAAATGTAAATCCAATAATTGTTTACAGGAACATATTGTTAATGTGCAATTTACAGACTATCATAATTTTGCACTTACGAATATTTCCTACGAATTTTAGTGAAACGGCCCCCTCGTGCTTAAAATGTTGACTTGACAGTTTACTTTGTTAAATTTTCCACCTTTTTAATATTCAATGCATTCCGATATTTTCATTTTCGGAGCACGATTTTGTTTGTTTTAGTTTTATTTGAGCTACAATTGAAAGATTATAAGCATATAGTGGAACTGATTTTACATATTCATGAGGAATTATATTGAGGCTGATCTGGATCTACACTGGTCGCAGTGGCCATAAGCCTCAAGTCTCTAATCATAATCACATACTTGAGACACGCCATGCGAGTTTGTACCTATGAACATGTGCGATATCTCATAAAAAATATTTACAAAATTTACGATATTTTCCCTAAATTACGTCGAAAGATGACAAAGTTTTCATAGCAAATGCGGAATAGTATTCCGCATTTGCTATGAGAATTTCGTCATCTTTCGACGTCATTTACAGAAAATATCACATTATTTGTAAATATATTTCATGAAAAATCGCACATGTTCTTAGGTACAAAATCGCACGACGTGTCTCATATATACATAGTGATGCTTTTCTTGCATGGAAATGAATTTATATAAGCTGAGAAAAAATCTGGAAAGCAATTAAGAAATTTAGCTATTTTTATAAGAAATGCTTTATGGTTATAATGACTAGTGAGCTTATACATATGCATTTTGTATTTTTACCCATCGTTGTATTATGTAATCTATTGTATACCTCGTGTGTCACGTATGTGGCTTAGAGTGAATAAAATGTATTGTATATACTAGCTTGTTTTCAAATTAATGTACAGTCGAACCTCCCCGAACGGCCACCTCTATACAACAACACCCTCTATATAACAGCCGCTATTTTATATCCCAAATCGATGAGTTCCTCTATATCTAACCCTTAGACTGCTGAGCACGAAAATTGTCGTCTGTTGTTGCTTTTGCCTTCTTTCTCAATAAAAACATGTTTTGAAAGCATTTTAGAATCATTTCCATTGGAAATGATTCTAAAATGTTGTCAAATAAGTGTTTGATGAGAATTATCGAAGAAAATAAATATACAGCGGACAACACAATTTAATTCAGCATTAACATCCCTACAACAGCCACCTCGCTACAACAGCCAGTTTTGCGTCTTCCCATGAATGGCTGTTGTAGAGAGGTTGCACTGTATAATAAATAGTGTTAAACCAATGAATATCTCTGGGAGGTCGACCTTCTTTTGTCTAGAACTCACAGTCTATTAATCTCCGGCAGCTAACCGTACTAACGAAGCAGAACGGTTAGACAGCGTGGACTACTTGAACATGGTGAAACTGAAACCTCACATACGTATGGGCTCGACGGGTCAGTGACATTACGGTGATTTGTGTCAGACATTCTGGTACGGTTGGCACCGAATCACTGGAAGTCTGCTGGGAGCTGATGTGTGGCTGTGACTGGAGAAACGGGGCGTATGGGTACTTGCGACCAGTGTAGGTCCAGATCAGACTGCGCGTATGCGGGACCTGCACTGTTCGTTATTCCATCATTGAAACACCGGTCATGCTGCTAACAAGGAATACATATCGGAATCAGGCTACATGGGTGTGTGTTTTGATCAGGAGCTACACTGGTTACAAATCCCATAAGCTCCATTTCTCCAGTCAGCTACAGCCACATATTTCGCTACTGGGTCGCTCGCTACTCCGCTGGAAAAGCAGAAGTAACGTAATATAGGTCAGGTTTTGTAAACACACATGTACGTATAATTGACGAGGTCAGTAGAATAAGGGGACTAACACAAGGGACTTAGCCCCCTTCTTCCACTGACCGTTTCAATTGTCTCGCTTATTTTAATTTGAGCTCGGTTTGTTTTCGAGATCGGTTTCAGTAAAGTAGTATATGTTCCGTTAACGTTGAATGTTGGAATAAATCGCTGTGCCACTGCGAAAGTAGATTAACGGAATATACATTAAGTCAGGTTTTGAAAATACAGCTGTTCTTGTATACTTATCTCCTTTATCGGTGCGACGTGTTATCTTTTTTACCGAGCACGTCGCTCGTATACAGCAACATGTGCTATATATATGCAATTCATAGGAAAAAAATCAATATGATGTTCATATGTAAAACATATGAAAAACATATGAAATTCATATGCCACACATTTTTGTAGTGCAACAAATGGCAAGTGAATGAACGAAAGTATTTCTTTGTCATATTTGAAATGTGCTTTGACTGGAGAAATGGGGCTTATGGAATTTGTGACTAGTGTAGCTAATCAAATAGCACACACATGTAGACTGAAAACGGTCTACATTACTTGTTATATAGAAGCATGACGGGCGTTTTATTGATATAATGGCGAACAGTGCAGATCCAATCAGACTGTGCGGATGCACAGTCTGATCTGGATCTACACTGGTCGCAAAACCCATAAGCCTCATTTCTCTAGTCATAGCGACAAATGTAGAATTACTACAACATTTCAACTGTTCTAGAGTAAAGCCATGTAAGAACGCAATATACCCGGATATGTATACAATCGGCCAGTGAAAACAAATAAAAATACAGTGGAACCTCTCTAAAACACCTGTGACCTTATTGTTGATGAGTTTCTTGGTCATTTATCTCCGGTGATAATGTCTGTTCATGATCGCATAGTACACACATATGTTTATAAATAGCCAAATGCCTGATTTACAGCGAAACCGGACTGGACACCCCGTGACCTTCCAATGTGTACGGTGTAGAGAGGTTTCACTGCAGTACACATTATTGGAGTTGAAATTATCGAGATGTCTAAAACCTTAGCTTTCCTCCGAGATTAGAAACTTGGTACATGTGTTTTGTGTTTCCCAATTCCCACGTGTTTACGTTGTCCGAAAATAACCTTGGATATTTAAAAGCGAATCTGGATCTAGAGTGCTTGTTCAATTTGGGCTATTGCTGACAAAATGGACCTTGCGGTATTTGAAAGTATGACACAAATCTGATACTTTTGTAATCATATTCAATTGTCGGAATGGGATATAATCGGGCCCTGGGGGTCATTTCACTAAACTTCGTACGACTAAAATGTTTGTAAGTGCAAACTTATGATAGTCTGTAAATTTCACATTAACACTATTTTCTTGTAAATAATTATTGGATTTACATTTATTGAGTATAGGCTGCATATGCAGCCTATGCTCAATAAATGTAAATCCATCAATTAAAATTTCCAGATTATCCTAAATTTGCATTAGGAACATATTAGTTGTAAAAATTTGAGTGAAACGGTCCCCTGATCCACGCAGTCTGATGTGGAGCTATACGCTGGTCGAAATACCGTATGGACCCGTGTGTCTGTCGGCGCCCCGTTTCAGCAAAATACAAAATATGAGACACGCCATGTGATTTTGTACCTTCGGACATTTGCGTAATTTCATAAAATATGTTTACATAATGTATGGCGTCAAAAGTTGATAATTGTACATGTACTCTGAAAATTCTGTCAACTTTTGACTTTATTTATGAAAAATATTGTAAATATTGCAAACGTATTTAATGAAATTACGCAGATGTCCGAAGATGCAAAATCACATGGCGTATCTCAAATACCAACTTCGTGCTGTTGCTGCCACTGGGCGCCGCCATTTTGAGTCCCGTGCACCTTTTCTACTCACATAACGTACACGTGCACCAATCTGACGTTAAACCGCCTACGTAACATAGTCAACTCGTGATGTGTGACTGTAACTGGAGAAATGGGGCTTTTGTCATTTGAGACACGCCTTGTGACCTTGTACCTTCGGACATCTGCGTAATTTCATGAAATACGTTTACAATTTTACAATATTTTTTCCGTAAATGACGTCAAAATAGTACATGCGGCATGAACCCTGAACATTCTGTCTACTCTTGACTTAATTTATGAACATATTTAATGAAATTGTGCAGATGTCCGAAGGTACAAAATCCCACGGCGTGTCTCATTTGTGACACGTGTAGCTCCTGATCAATACCAGACTATTTTAGCCTGATAACGATATATCCGTATACTGGTTGTTAGACGCATGACAGGTGTTTTCATTGATCGAACAGCGATCAGTGCAGATCCTGATCAGACTGTGCGGATGCACAGGCTGATCTGGATCTACACAGGTCGCATAAGCCCCATTTCTCCAGTCACATCCATATATTAACATTTTCTGTCACGCAAGTAGAAATAGATAGTACATATGACTTATAGTTCAATGTTGTTTTAAGCTATCGGCCGATATCAATTAGTTATGAATATATACAATTCGAAGGCCGAGTCGCATTAATTTGTTTGCGGGCTAATACATTTAAAGTTCATGTTTCGCCGTTAACTATTCGCCAATATGTGGCAGTGGCTGGAGAAATAGGGTTTTGCGACCAGTGTAGATCCAGATCAGCCTGCGCATACGCGCAGTCTGATCAGGATCTGCACTGATCGCTATTCCATCAATGAAACATCCGCCATGCGTGTAACAAGCAATACATATCGTTATCAGGCTACAGGAGGTGTTATATCAGGAGCTACAGGGTCACAAATACCAGAATCACCATTTCTCCAGTCACAGCAGGGGCGGATCTGGAGGGGGGGGGGGAGGTTCCGGGGTTGCACCCCCCCCCCCCCCCCGCCCCCCGTTCAGCCACGGAGTTTACATAGATCACAGTTTACCACCAGTTGGAGTCTGAATTTAAATGCCGTAAAACACAGGAAAGTGAATTTCGGAGAGCTCGAAAATAGGACAACTCCCCTAGTATTGCAATTACTCCCGTACCGTCTGTCCGCAGCTACGGACGGTACGGGAGTAGATTGCAAGAGTTACCTTCGCAACTAGACAACACCGCCCCCCCCCCCCCCCCCCCCCCCCCGTTCCCCAAATGCTGGATCCACCCCTGCACGTCCACATATTACCATGGTAGTGTTAAGCACACCCTAGGCTCCACCATCCAACTGTGCATATTGCATATTTCATATTTTCTTTATCTTTAGTAGACATCTTGTTAAGTCAGCGTCCGATGTATGTTACTATTTGTAGGTATCGCCAATGGCCCATTTTTACTAGGTTAGCTCCCTTCAAATATATTCAAATAAAAAATAATCTGGAATTACTGTTTAAGGGCGGGTGGGGATTACATTCAGTAAATACATTTTATATTCCTGATGATCTATGAACAGAGCCGCCGGACAACATGCACCACACTTGACCGATGCTGTGTATTGATGGATTAACTAAACAGGGGGCCGTTTCACTAAACTTCTTACGACTAAAATGTTCGTAAGTGTAAACCTATGATAGTCTGTAAATTTCACATTAACAATGTTTTCTTGTAAACAATTATTGGATTTACATTTATTGAGCATAGGCTGCATAAGCAGCCTATGCTCAATAAATGTAAATCCATGAATTTAAATTTACAGACGATCTTAAATTTGAACTTACGAACATTTTAGTGTAAGAAGTTTAGTGAAACGGCCCCCAGAGCCGCCGGAAACCAGACACTATACCTGACACACTGATGCCGTGTATTGAGGATCACATATTACTTCCGGCGCGGCTGATTAGATCCAGCCGTCAAGTTTTCGGCTCATTCTCTCCCATGCACAAAGTGTAGGATAGTAATGTTGGTTTATTGTCGTCGGTGCGATGCTGCGGGTGTTTGGTCAATAAGATTAATTGTGTTGTTTTCATACACAGTGAAACAAACGTTCGAATAGTCTGTTGATGTAGCCGGGTGCCAGACATCACCATTGTGGGTGTCTTCATAAATATTTAGTTAATATGTCTTTATTATGGGGATGATTGCACAGGGTCAGCATAGCATAGCATAGCATCATAGTGCAGATACTGCAGTTTAACAGATACTGCAGTTTGACTTGAGAGGGCAGTGTAGATCCACCACCACCATTGATTTTTCCTATATAAACTAATCAATGACCACACATTTTGCTATTCTCTGCTACTTTCATTTTTCGTATGGATGTTGTGAGACCTAGTTTCTCATAACCTGCACCCTGCGCCTCACATGACAAACATGTTCCGACTTACAAAGTAATCCCAAAGCATATGCTTGAATCTGATGATACAGTAACAGTATCTATATAGATGAAATGATACAGTAACATGCCCGTGAAGAAGATTAGTACATCAATTGACCGGTATCTGCAAGAAATGAGTGTCCGAGGCTATAGCATAGCTAACAAATCTGGATTGTTTTCTTTTAACATACTACTTTTGACTAGACCGCGCATGAATATCTTATTATTTAGTGTGGTTAAATATGTATATTTCCATGTGTTTTCAAATTGATTCATGTAGTACAACAACAATGGCGGATCTCAGATCTCGACTGAACTGTGTGACACGTGACACACATATTTCCGGTGTTGAGTGTCATATCTGTCAAATTACAAACAATGGCGATTTGTATATTTGTATACTTGTTTCTGATAATTATCAAAATATATGTAAAGTGCGCGAAGCCATGTACACTGACTATATTTATTTTCTGTAAATATTATGATTTTGGGATTTTCCTTCTATCCATTATAGGAATGAATGGCCTTTTTGTGGAATTTATCGGGGTATAAACTTGGAAAAGTCACGGGAATACTGGACGAAGCGATAAAAAATTACAATTTTCGAAAAAAAAATAAAAAAAAATAAAAATATATACATTTTTTTTCTTCCAAAATTGTAATTTTTTATGGCCTCGTCCAGTATTCCCGCGACTTTTCCAAGTTTATATCTCCGATAAATTCCACAAAAAGGCCATTCATTCCTTATAATTCCAGCATTTTAAATAAATTCATCAAGAAAATGTGTTTATTTTCCGTTTTCTTAAGAATTATTTTAACTGCGCCTCACGGTTACGGAAAGTAGTTCGGCATGGGAGTTTACTGGGATATAAATTTTGGACAGAGACTTGCTACGGGCCAATCAAATGTTAGGGAATTGTGTAAATATTTGTGTGCTGGAATTATCTGGTGATAAGGCATTAAACATCATTATATAAATTAACTAGAAATGTGGCCTGTCGGCACACGAATGCCCCCGCTGCGCTGACAGCCAAAGAAAACGAGGCATATTTAAATGATAAGCCATTTACCCGAGCGTTAAGGTTTCGAACGCACCAAGTCTGTGACCTTGACCCTGGGCTTAGCGGGTGCGGGACGAATGTGAATTTGTCAAAGGGCGGTAGAGAAGCATTGGAGCAATGCGTGTGTGAAATGTGAAGCAGATCCGAACAAGGAAACAGAAATTATAAGCCATTTACCCGAGCGTTAATGTTTCGGGACGGTCGTACGGACGGACGGACGTACGGACGCCGGTAACACTATATGCCCCCTCACCATTCGGTGGCGGGGAAATACAAAATACTTGTTAGTAATCTTGTGGAGCTAACTTAGTTTCATTACTTTCAGTACTTTGATTTGCTAGGTGAGCTTCCTTGGAGATCTACCTATTATAGCATTCGTAGAGATGGAATGTCAACTATTTCTACATTTAAAACTTCCATTATGAGTGTCGAATTTGTAATGTTTCTTTACTGAATTTTACTGAATTAGCACATTAAACTAAAGAATAAAGCACACAGTCTGAATTATTGAATTATATATTTACATTATGGTCAATGTTTTGTCCTACTGTCCCATTAAACAAAAGTTAACTGAACTGTCACCAGAGGTATCGCACCAGTTTAGTGGAAGGATACCTCGCGGCCATTATGGCGACTTGTGAGGCCAAATAAAGTTAATTTATTGAATATCATCAATAGTAATTGTATAATGTCAGTTAACATTTTAAGGAAACAGGTTATCGCATATGATAGCAGTGTGGAAAATTAAGTCAGATATATATAATAATGCCAATCAATACGTAGGGTATGGTGAATGAATGTTTATTTTGCCAGAAAATGTCTCAAATGATGTCTCTGATATAAAGAACATTTTGTGCTTACTGAGTGGGCGTATACCTTTAATAATAAATTCAACTGGAAAGTTGCTTCATATCTCAATAGCGAATATTGTATGCCCTGATTTGATTAAGCGGATCGCCAGTACGTCTCCTTGTCAACGTACGTATGCTGTTAATATGCAGTTTGTATTCGCCTACAGCAAACAAATAAAACACAAAAGTGCCGTCGGAATATGTGACCAGTGTAGCTCATGTTCCTATAGTACACTCATCAAGGTGCATGATCACGTGGTTACAACAATAACAACGTCGCCCACTCCAAAGTAAGTATTATTTGATATTTTCCTTAATATGCAACGGATTTTGATAAAATGTGGCGCAGCAAATGCGTCTTCATGAGCTGCATTTGGTGGTCTAGGGAGTTTGGCACAGACTTATGTCGTTTTTGCGAAGAATCGATTTCCGTGTCTACCGAAATGCAGCTTAACAAGACGCGTTTCATGCGCCATATTACATCACTATAAAAGAATACGTACTTTGAATCGGTACTTGTTGTTGTTGTTAGTACCACGTGATCATACACCTTGCTCATGTAGCCTGATAATGGTCAATACTGCCTGTTAGAAGCATGACGGGTGTTTCATTGATGGAATAGCGAACAGTGCAGGGGGCCGTTTCACTAAACTTCGTACGACTAAAATGTTCGTAAGTGCAAATTTAGGATCGTCTGGAAGTTTCAATTCATGGATTTGCATGTATTGAGCATGGGCTGTATATGCAGCCTATGCTCAATAAATGTAAATCCACTAATTGTTTACAAGAAAACATTGTTGATGTGGAATTTACAGACTAATTTTGCAATTACGAACATTTTAGTCGTACGAAGTTTAGTGAAACGGGCCCCTGATCCTGATCAGACTGTGCGGATGCACAGGCTGATCTGGATCTACACTGGTTGCAAAAATCAAGACGTTCCATTTCTCCAGTCACAGGTTTTATCTAATTTAAAGGTGCATGCCCACCCAGTGGGCACAAAATGTTCGTTATAGGAATAAGTGTCTAATTGTGTCACTATTCCACCAGTTCTAAAAATTACGAGTGCCCGCTATACAGATATAATTTAGTAATATGTATTTTACTGATAGTGGTTCGCGGTGGTATCATACTATTTTCATATGCAAATGAGGTATGATATTTTTTAATTATGTATACTAATTAAATGCGTCACCTGAAAAAAATAATATTTTTGACAGATTATAAAGTGTGATCATTGCACATAAAAAAATTAATACAGGGAATAAATAGTAATGTCCATTAACATTTTAAGGAAACACGGTTATCGCCCCCGATATCAGTGTGGAAATTTACTTCTGATATAAAATGTATAATAATGTAAATCAATACGTGGGGTAATGGTGAATGAATGTTTCTTTTGCCAGAACATATCTCAGATGATGTCTCTGATATAAAGAACAGTTTGTGCCTACTGAGTGAACACGTACCTTTAATAAATTAAACTGGAAAGTTGCTTCATACCGTATGCCCTGATTTGACTGTGTTGATCGCCAGCCATATATGAGTACGTCTGTAGGGCCGGGTTTTGTCCACCGCCAGTTGTTGTCACTGGGTGACAAAAACGGGCGATGACAAAAACGGTTGACGTACGCGCCGGTTTTTGTCACTCGCCGGGTTTTGTGACCAAAATATTATTAATGCGGGATATAAGATGTACATTGTGCATACGTGAAAAAAATATATTTGAGTCCGATCCGACGTTCCGAGTTTGATACTCAATTACTAAGTTATTTTTGCCAGTCAGCCCCCGCCGACAAAAGTCGGCGGGGGATGACTGGAAAAAATAAGTTAGTAATTCTTGCAACAGTTTATGCACTATAGCCAACTAAAATAAAATAAGATAGACAGTTTACGCTATACGGGCGACGAAAACCGGCGGTGACAAAAACCGGCTCTACACATGTATACACACTCATGCACAATGTACATCATATATCCCGCATTAATAATAGTTTGGTGACAAAAACCGGCGAGTGACAAAAACCGGCGCGTACATCAACAATTTTTGTCACCGCCCGTTTTTGTCACCCAGTGGCAAAAACCGGCGGTGGACAAAAACCGGCTCTACATACGTCTCCTTGTCAACGCATGTTCTTAGTGCGCAGTTTGTATTCGCCTACAGCAAACAAATAAAACAAGAAAGTGTCGTCTGAATATGTGACCGGTGTAGCTCAGTTTCAAATAACACGCTTATGTAGCTTGATAATGGTCAATATTGCTTGTTAGAAGGTATTTAATTGATGGAATAGCGAACCGTGCAGATCCTGATCAGACTGTGCGGATGCACAGGCTGATCATGATCTACACTGGTCGCAAAACCAAGTCGTCCCATTTCTCCAGTCACAGGTCGTAATAGTGACATGTATATATTCAATTTTGTACTAAACAAGTATAATTACCGAATTCTTCAATAAGAATACCTGCACATTTCAACCGTCACACCGTACGTGAGCTATGACAGGTTAATCGTAATTACAGAATTAAGTTTTAGCGTAATGATATTCATTATGGACAGGTAAATAACGCGTGACGTTGGTAGTCACAACCTGCGTCAAGCAGGTAGATTTAAACACGCATCGGGATAAAAATAACCCATTATTATATTCAGACTGGCTGGGGGTAGAAGTGTCTATTGTTGATCTTTAGATCTATAGACGTAGTAAAACTGCCTATAATACGTTCTTCGTAATTAGTATTGGCCTCGCCAGTTTGGAAAGGCTACCCACAGGTGTATGTCTTGACATTGCACAGGTGTTCAAATGAAAGAACGGCACACATGTATGGAACGGCAAATCTACATAAACTCAAATAATTAATGCTAGCTCTAAATAATTAGAGTTAGGATTAAATATTTAGAGCTAGCAATAATTATTTGAGTGTATGTAGATTTGGCGTTCCTGGGGGCCGTTTCACTAAACTTCGTACGACTAAAATGTTCGTAAGTGCAAAATTATGATAGTCTGTAAAATTCACTTTAACAATGTTTCGTTGTAAACAAGTGTTGGATTTACATTTATTATGCTCAATAAATGTAAATCCATCAATTGAAATTTCAAGACGATTCTAAATGTGCACGTACGAACATTTTAGTCGTAAGAAGTTTAGTGAAACTGCCCCCTGGAACGCCGAATCTACATAAAGTCAAATAAGTATTGCTAGCTCTAAATAATTAGAGCTAGCATTAAATATTTAGAGCTAGCTCCAAATGATTTAGAGAGCTCTTCAAATGATTTGGAGCTAGCTCTAAATATTTAATGCTAGCATTAATTATTTTGAGTTTTTGTAGATTTGGAATTCCATATTTATAAATGCGAACACTATGGAGCATACAGAGGACCTGACATGAGTGATGATTTAATATGAGAAAAGCTACCATGTGATTTTTTACCTAAGAAGATGTGTTATATTTCATGAAAAACAATTACAAAATTTACAATTGTTTTCCGTAAATGACGTCAAAGGTTGACGTATAGAAGTCCGCATTTGCTATGACAATTTCGTCAACTGTGACATCAGTTACAGAAAATATCACGGTTTCTGTAAATACATTTCATGAAAAACTGCACATCTTTGGTACAAAATCGCATGGCTTGTCTCATATGATATTTAGTAAACAGGTTTAAGCCACAGGTTGAAGTAACGGACCGAGGTCTATAAATACATTAAATATGCCTAAAAGCATCAATAAATGAAGAAAAAAACAAGCTAACAAATATTGTTTTACTCCCTCCATACACTCCATATGGAGTATATGGAGCAGTAAAAAAAAAAATTAGCTTATTTGTATTCATTTATTGATGCTTTTAGGCATATTTAATGTATTTATACTTCAACATGTGGTTTAAGCCACAGTCACACTAGGTATTACTACGTTTTCCACCCGTACGGACTGTCAAATTGTTGTCAGTTTTTTGGGTATTATGTTTTATTAGGTTTCTAGTCGGTTCCCACTACGTTTTGCCAGGTTTTACGACGTATCGCCGCGTCTGACATGTGACAGGCCGGGTATCAAAGCGGCTCACTGTCACGATTTCATTCCCTACATTAGTAGGGTTTACTAGGAATGCTAGGTGACTGCCATGTTTCGCTACGTTTTACTACGATTCAGTATGTTTTTACTAGGGATTGCTAGCAAGGTGTATGATCACGTGGTACTAACAACAACAACAAGTACCGATTCAAAGTACGTATTATTGTATAGTGTCCTTATTACGTAACGGATTTTGATGAAATATGGCGCACCAAACGCGTCTTGTTAAGCTGCATTTGGTGGTCTCTGTATGTTCACCCAAACTTCTGAAGTTCTGTCGTTTTTGCGAAGAATCGATTCACGGAAATAGATTCTTCGCAAAAACGACATAAGTCTGTGCCAAACTCCATAGACCACCAAATGCAGCTCATGAAGACGCGTTTGTTGCGACATATTTCATCAAAATCCGTTGCATATTAAGGAAAATATCAAATAATACTTACTTTGTGTGGGCGACACTGTTGTTGTTGTAACCACGTGATCATGCACCTTGGCTAGGTAGTGTCAGCGATTACTACGAGGTCAGCAAACAGCCACGCTTATTTTGAAAATGTTCACAATGAACGTGGGGTTTCGATATACGTAGCGTATATCTACTAAAACGTATTTAAACGTATTTAAACGTAGTAAACGTATTAAAACGTAGTTAAAACGTAGTTAAAACGTATTCAAACGTATTAAATAGTAGCCATGTCTACTGAAACGTAGAACGTATAAATAAAACACAGCAAGACGTAGTAAAAAAGTAGTAAAGCGTAGCAAATACGTAGTAGCACGTAGTGGACTCAAAATATGGCTAAGTACGTTTGTGTACGTACCTAATACGTTGTAATACGTTTTTTAACTACGTTTTCATAGGTATGATATGCAGATATCGAACCCCACATTAATTTTGAATATGTCCAAAAACAAACGTGGAGGGAGCAACCATCACTACATGTACGTATATGACCGTATCTATAGAGAATAGTAGGTTAGTGCCGTGAATGGGAAAAAATATCTGGCAGGGCTCAGGAAACGGGATGGGCGAGGCTCTGCCGAGCACATCCCGTTTCCGTGCCGCGCCAGATATTTGTTCCCATTCACGGCACTAACCTACTATTCTATTTATCCCGTCAACACCTTCAAATGGCTGTAAAATGCAAAAATTGTATTGACTGGATATCAAAAATGTTTCACGGCACATACGCACTGTGTTGACGGGATACAATACGTTTTAATATGCGTAGTGATTGCTCCCGCCACGTTTGTTTTTGGACATGTTCAAAATACCATGTGTTTTACTGACTAGGCATTACTATGCTTTTAATACACCTCGAGTCTGTAGCGGAAATAATAATGTAATGCAAAGTGGCGGAAAAATTGGACTGGACGCTTTTCGCCTGTGCTGTCCAAGGATATCTGCACGATTTCCGTGCACACAATTATTATAAATATTCAATAGTTTATATGTGTGGGCAGGTTTTGGTCACGTCTTTAAAGGTACTGTGTTTTAGAGATGCGCAGAAAGTGACGAAACGGATTAGAAAACAATAATTGTGGCTGTGATTGGAGAAATTGGGCTTATGGGATTTGCAACCAATGAAGCTCCTGGCCAAATAGCACGCTCCTGTAGCTTGATAACGATCTCTATGTCACTTGTCAATTTCATGATGGGTGTTTCATTGATGGAATGGCGGAACAGTGCAGATCCTGATCAGTCTGTGCGGATGCACAGACTGATCTGGATCTACACTGGTCGCAAAACCCATAAGCCCCTTTTCTCCAGTCACAGCCACATTTATAAATCGTTTTTCTGAACCCTAATGTAGCTGAACAAAAAGTTTGGTGGCAAACATTGTTTACGATACTATGATCAACTGCAAAATAAGTACATGTAACGTCGCAAACGTTAGTTTCTGCGCACTCAATGGGTACTAGTAAATTCAACCATATAGTGACTAGAATGGAAATATATTCCTGACTAGATATGACATAGTATTATCATTGTACAACTAAAGACGTTTTGTTTCGCAAATCGTGTTTCCTGGTGCACTAACGCAGAAATGCATTACCAAATTCAGTTATCGCGCATGTTCATCACAGTTATTACAGAATGTAGTAGAATATATAAACTTCTTCAAATGAATCAAATAAAAATGTGTGCTGTAGAAAAATGTCATAAATACAAGAAACGAGGCAAGGCCACGAAGGCCGATTTTCGTAAAAAGAAAAGGCCCGGATTGTTTTCCTCTTAGAAGCAGCTGTATTATGATGCAGTGAAAGCCCATGCAAGATTTGGTTAAAATCTACGGAGCCCCGCAGTGGACGTAGGAATTTTTTTTTTTTTTATAAATTCGTTTTCAACGAATTCACAATTCGTTCCCTCAATTTAACAATTCGTGGGAACGAATTGTTATATCTTGGGAACGAATTATTAATTCGAGGCAACGAATTGTTAAATTGAGGGAACGAATTGTCATTTCGTGTGAAGGAATTGTAAATTCGAGAGAACTAATTGTTTTTTCGTGGGAACGAATTAATAAAGAAAATCCATGTCCCCTGCAGGGCTCCGTAAATATTTTATTTAAATCCGTCAGTTGAAACTGAAAATGGTCCCTTTCAAATTACCTAAACGTAGTGATTGAACATTGTGGACGCTGTCGCCGCCGCCGACCGACTGCATCAATTAAAAAGCTGCGATTTTCAAACAAAAACCCTACTAAGGACTAAAACGGCAATGGTAATGATTACCTAGACCAGTGTCTTTAACCCTTACTACGTACGCTGAATTAAATGTTGTCGTCTGCTGGAAATGTTTTATTTTCAATATATCTCGACAAAAACCTGGTTTTGACAGCACATGAGAATCGTCTCCAGTGGAGACGATTCTCATGTGCTGTCAAAACCAGGTTTTTGTTAAGAATTAAAGCAAAAATGAAAAACAGCAGACGGCAATTTTCGTCAACAGCGTAGGAAGGGTTAAAAGACGGACTACATAATAACGAACTAATTCTACATGCGGTTGCCGGGTAAACATTGATTTTGGACTGCTTATAGACACATAGACACAAAGCGTAGTAATCGAATGTCACGAAGTGATTCAAGAAACGCATCCACCAAATACTGACGTTAATCGTTGTTACCCATTTAACAACAGCATATAGTTCAACCTAAATATAGTACATTCAAATCTCGCTAACACAGACACACAAGACACCGTAATGTTGATAGGATTCGTATGGAAGCGTCCTGGTGCCAATGCTAAAATAGATGTATCTCCTAATTAGGACTTGCTATCTCCTAATTAGGATTTACTCTCTCCTACTTAGGAGTTAGTATCTCGTAATTAGGAGTTAGGAGATAAAACAGTTTTAGCATTGAGACAGATAGTAAATCCTAAATAGTTTAGCATTGGCACCAGGACGCTTCCATAGATTCGCGATAATATATTTCTGGTGACAATGCCTGTAGCCGATTTCATAAAAAATGAAAAGTATACTTTTCTAGCAAAGTATACTTTGAGGGAGTAATCATTTATTTTTCCCGAGATGCATTATTTCATATAGAACTAACAACTGCATATATTTGATGATTAAAAGTATGCAGAATTATTGTACTAAATTTATTACATTATCACAGCCAAATTGGCTGTGATAATGTAATAAATTCAGTATAATAAAAAATAATAAATTTATCCTAAAATTGAAAATTTCTCCCTCAAAGTATACTTTGCTAGAAAAGTATACTTTGCAATGTTGATGAAATAGGCTACTGGTCAGGATGACAAAGTACGGAGACACGTGCATTGCAGCTGTGATCTACCCGACTAACAGAGGAACCTGTTTAACCCGGACACCCTATGTGTGTTCGGTAAAGAGAGGTTTCATGTACAATCGTTATTCCACACAAATGTGTGGATTGTTCCACGAATCATAAAGAAACTGACACGTAGTGGCAAACACTGTAGATCATGGTGAGACGTTCTCATCGGGATCTACAGTGTTTGCAATCATTAGAACGGGTGGTTTTCGATCGATCGAGACGGTGAACATTTGAGCTGTGTGTTCAGAACGTTATTTAATATATAAATGAACGCAAGTCATGAAAATGGATCGGCGATTCCCAGCCTTTAACAACCTACGATATTCGTGTCTCTAGTATCGTGTTGCATAGGGTAAATCAGGACAGCTATTTGCGTTGACACTGGGTGGCAATATGGAGTTGTAACAGCTAACTCTTAAAATGTTACCCGGCATACCACTATAATCACGAATATTCGTTGCTTCTGGTATCGGGTTGCATAGGGCGCAACATGATACTAGTAACTATTTTCGTTGACACTGAACTCTTTTTTAAATCACACAACAGCAGCCGATTTCACCAAAATTGCAAAGCACACTTATGTAGCAAAGTGTTCTTTGAGGGAGTAATCATTTATTTTCCCCGAAATGCTTCATTTCATATAGAACTAGCACCTTCATATATTTGATGATTAAAAGTATGCAGAATTATTATACTGAAGTTAAAATGGCTGTGATAATGTAATACATTCAGTATAATAAAAAATAATCAATTTATCCGTAAATTTAAAATTTCTCCCTCGCAGTGTACTTAGCAAGATAAGTATACTGTGCGAGTTTGGTGAAATAGGCTACTGAACTTCAAAGTTAACTTTATGCAACCCGATAGATGACTAGAAACACGAATCACGATTATTCGTGTTCCTAGTATCGGGGTTTACAGGGTAAACTAGGATGCAGCTACATTCTCGAAGAAATATAAAGTCATATGTACAGAGTCCCGCAGGGGACGTAGAATTATTTTTTTGTTTAGTAATTCGTTCCCACGAAATAACAATTCGTTCCTTCGCATCAATAATTCGTTCCCTCGCATTAACAATTCGTTCAACGATATAACAATTCGTTCCCTCGAATTAACAATTCGCTCACACGAAATGACAATTCGTTCCTTCAATTTAACAATTCGTTCCCTCGAATTAACAATTCGTTCTCACGATATAACAATTCGTTCCCACGAATTAACAATTCGTTCCCGTGGGAACGAATTGTTATTTCATGAGAACTTAATTGTTAATTCGATGGAACGAATTGTTAAATCGAATTGTTAATTCGAGGTAACGAATTGTTAAATTGAGGAAACGAATTGTTATTTCGTAGGAACGAATTAATAAAAAAAAAGTCCATTTCCCCTGCGGGGATCCGTAGTCATATGCCATGACAAGATTCTATTTTTATCCTTTCGGGGCGGATGAAGTTGGTTATATTTCATTATCACGTCTTTACGGAAGCCCATTAGGGCCACTTCATGAAAATTCAAGAAACGATCTTAACAATTCAAAAAAAGATCTCGAAAATTCAAGAAAAGATCTTGAAAATTCAAGAAAAGATCTCAAAAATTCAAGAAAATATCTCGAAAATTCAAAAAAGATCTTGAATAAATGGAAATAAAAAAAGTGAAGTGGCCCTAATGGGCTTCCGTACTATATTTATGTTATGATGAACCGTGATCTAGCTATCTATTCTTCCATCGCCTCCTAATTCTTCGGGAACATAAATGCTTATGGAATTTGTGTGACCAGTGTAGCTCCTGATCAAATAGCACACTCATGTAGCCTGATAACAATATATATTGCTTGTTAGAAGAATGACGAGAGCTTCCTTGATGAAATGGTGAACAGTACAGATCCTGATCAGACTGTGCGGATGCACAGACTGATCCGGATCTCCACTGGTACCATAAGCCCTATTTCTCCAGTCACAGCCACATATCTGTTCCCGAAGAATTAAGAGGTCATGAAAGTATATTTATTTCTTCTAGGAATTTTCATATACTGCGTCTGATCTCGAAGAATAACGAAATAACGAAAGTAGACCCTATACTCGAATAAAACAACCTCATTCGTCACTTTAATAAATAGACAATGGAATTTTAGTGGTAACAACCAGACAATCGCCCGTTTTCTCATGACGCGTCAACTATCTACATTACGTATCTCACGATACGAAGTGAAACGAACATTCACACATCAAAATCTGTCGCTGTCGATGTACGTCAACTTTCGCTTTCAGATACACGCGATACCACTGTGTAAACAAGCGTTTTATCAACGTTTCACTTCACGCATTCAAACACGAGAAATTAAGCCATGTGATGCTGTACCCAAGAAGATATGTGATATCTTCCGTAAATTATGTCGAAGGTTGACGAAATGCAGGGGCGGATACAGAAATAATTGCAGAGGGGGGGGGGTCTGAAATTCCAAATCGGTGTAGCCGACCTCTGCGAGCGCGAAGCGCAATGCGCATTGTAAAGTCGGGGGTCGTCTGGCCCCCCCCCCCCCCCCCCCCAGGAAATTGTTGAATGCCAGATCGCCGCAGATGCGATTTACTGACACCTAGGCCACGAAAAAAGTCATCCAACTATTCGAGTATTGTAGATTTTCTCTTTTCTATTTTTTTTGGCCGGGGGCAGGGGCATGGGCCCCCCCCCCCCCACCCCCTGTATCCGCGCCTGAAATGTTCACAACAAATCCGCATTTCTATTTATATTCCTTCAAGTTTCGACGTCATTTATAGAAATTATCACAGTTTCTATAAATACTTTTCATGTAAAATACCACCAAATCACATGGCTCGTCTCGCAGTTAAGTGTCTCCAGTGGGAAAATGGGGCTTATGGAATCAACTGCTACTGACCAGTGAAGACGCTGGTCATCATGTAGCCCCCTTATTCAATTAGTCGAACTACCACGGATGATAGCATTGGCTGCCGTCTGGACAAACAGTAAAATATATATATAATAATAGACCCTACAGACAATTCCGGGCGGCCCTCTATATATCTATTAAATATAGGCTAACCGTTACCGTGCCACAATAGTTTTGGCCTAATTTTCAGACTTAGCAAACGGTGGTTGTACAATGGAAACTGGCCGCAACAAAAATCACAGACCTATTAACCCTGGCAATGCTAAATTAAAGTGTTGGTGAAATCTTGTCGTATGCTGTTACAGGTTCCATTTTTGTCGTATTCTTGTCGTATGCTGTTTCTTAGGTTCCATTTTTTTCTCATCAGAAACACATGTTCTGACAGCACATTAGGATCGTTCCCAGTGGAAATGATTCTAAAAAGCAGTCAAACCATGTTTTCATTGTGAAAAAAAGACAAGATATGAAACAACAGCAGACATAATTTCCGGTAGCCACATTTTATGGCTTAATGTCCTTTTTGTCATATCGACGTCACTCGTGTGGGCCAATGTCGTGTTCTTGACAAGATCTTGTCTATTGATAGGTTTGAAAACGATCGAACGTCCGAAATGCGTTCAGAATACGCAGTTGTTAAAAATAGTAAATTGCACAACGTGCGTCAATAACGCAAAATTAAAAAGTAGTCCGGCTAGGTTAATAATACATTGTAGAGTTAGGCGAAAACGACTTGTAAACACGACGTGTAGCCGTGTCGTATTTGTACCGCCAGATGAGCAGACCTTTCGACGTTTGCGGCCAGCGTAGACCAAGATCAGCCTGCGCATCCGCGCAGTCTGATCATGGCCTACGTTGTTCGCCATTAAGTCACTGGAATATGCTAAATTCCATCAGAAAAAAAACAACAAATATATTCTACTCACACTGCGTCATCGAGTAAGAGGGCCAACTTGTTAATAATATCGTACAGTACCTTTTCTCAGCCGGCGGCCAATCTTTATTATCTGTGTTGGCTTAGCCAATTGAAGGAAAGTATTACACCACAGGCACAGGGTGAATATAGATCTATCCGCATACATAGGAAAAACGTTAGCTGACTGCGCAAAATAATAAATAAAAATAAGAATTAGTATATGTACGATAAAACGATACCACAAAGTTAGCCTTAATATCAGAGAAAATTCTAATGTTCTAACGATTTTTACAGAAATAGGCTGACATACATCTAGAACTTTGTTAAACTACAATACAACGTAGATGTTTTAGATGTATGCATCAACAGATGTCTGTGACTCAAGAAATACGGCATATTATGGTATCTATGGCCAGTCTGACCGCTGGTCTGCTCGGGTTCTCTAGCGGCCGTTCACCAACTACCCTGGGTTGCAAACATCATAAGCCCCAGTCATAACCGACGTGATTGTATAAACAGCGTGTGCCCAGGCCCGTACGCAAAGGGGGTGCAATGGGTGCGTACGCACCACATCCCCCTCCCCCCTTAACCCTTTCAACACCACCGGCCTGTATAGTGGTATTGGCAAAAAGTGTAGATCTAGATGAGCCGGCTCGAGACGAGCCGTCTCATCAAGATCTGCATTTTTTGCAAGTAATTTTCATAATTTTGGGAACAAAAACACCACATGTTCATAAACGTACTGGTGAGGTCTGAAAATCATTTGTGATGATTGGATTGGTTGCAAAATTAACATATCAAACTCCATTTCAGTTACTTAGGGGTGAAAGGGTCAATCTGCCGAGGCCGTCTGTCCGTAGATGTGCAACAAAAATATTGGCCCTTCGCGCCGTTGATAACGCACCCCACTAAATTAATTCCTGCGTACGGGCCTGGTGCCATTGGTTTCGTCCGGGGGAGTCATCCGACTGTCCGACGGTTACTTTACAGAAATCAGCAACAATGGCGGGCGTACCTACCCACCAACACTTTAACTTCGCAATGACGCAGTGTGAGTAGAATATAATTGTTGTTTTTTTCTGATGGAATTTAGCATATTCCAATGACTGAATGGCGAACAGCGTAGGCCATGATCTTGGTCTACGCTGGTCGCAAACGTCGATAGGTCTACTCTGCCCTCCCAAGTCAAACTGCAGTATCTGTTAAACTGCAGTATCTGCACTATGATGCTATGCTGACCCTGTGCAGTCATCCCAAGTCAAACTGCAGTATCTGTTAAACTGCAGTATCTGCACTATGATGCTATGCTGACCCTGTGCAATCATCCCCACTATGATGCTATGCTGACCTGAGGATGATTGCACAGGGTCAGCATAGCATCATAGTACATATACTGCAGCTTAACAGATACTGCAGTTTGACTTGGGAGGGCAGTACTCATCTGGTGGCACACATACGTTTACAAGTCGTTTTCGCCTAACTCTACAATGCATTATTAACCTAGCCGGACGACATTTTAATTTTGCATTATTGACGCACGTTGTGCAATTTTCGAAGTCATTTGACCTTAACATAAGGCCTCACAGATGGATTATAAAATGAATACGCAGATGATGACAAATAGGCATATATAGTTTCAGGTCAATACGACTTACGATAACAGAGATAGCATGTAGCTGAAAACTTAAATCTCGAGCAGACAGTCATACAGAAGGACAGACAGACGAACAGGGTGGCGACTATATGTACCCCGAAGTTTATATTCGGTTACATAAGCAGGTATACGTATACAAAGGGGTAAGGGGAGGAATGGGCCATATTTCATCAAAATCCGTTGTATATTAAGGAAAATATAAAATAATACTTACTTTGGAGTGGGCGACGTTTTATGTTGTTGTAACCACGTGATCATGCACATTGCATGGGCAGGGAATTAAACCCCGCTTACTGGGTTGCATGTGGCTTTCACATGTATAACTGGAGAATTGAACGAATGGGATTTATGACCAGTGTAACTCCCGATCCCGATCAAATAGCACACTTCTGTAGCCTGATAATGACCTAAGCTGCTTGTTAGAAGCATGACGGGCGTTTCATTGATGGGATGGCGAACAGTGTATATCCTGATCAGACTGTGCGGATGATCTGGATCTACACTGGTCGCAAAACCGACAAGCCCCATTTCTCCAGTCACAGGCACATTTAAATAGTAGATACAAGTTAGGCTACATGCGGTCCGTTGACATCAATACAATCTAGGTTGATGGTCGATCATACGATTTCTTTTTATAAAACATACGAATCAAGTGCATAGGTATGGTGACATACTTGCATCGTCAACATAACGAGATAACGAGATTGATCAGGATGAGATAAACTGAACGAAAGTGAATGGGTTTAACGTCCCAGCAATAGCTAAGGCCCACAGTGGTCCACACTGGACCACAGTTTAAAGTCTCATCAGACAGACCAGTGGGATGGAAAACATATCCAACTATTTTTCACACCTATGGTGAAAAATAATTACATAGTATTTCCATCCCACTATGAGAAAAATAAGACGAAAACTTGTAAAAACTAGAAAATGTGTTCATAGAACACGGATGCCCCACATATCGCTTTGATAATAAATGAGACCAAATTTACCCGAGCGTTAAAGTTATCGTGGTGGGGCATAAAAACAACGCGATACTTCCCACTGGTATGGGAGACATCGATGTTAGAATAGTTTATCTCGTCTTCATGAGTTAGTAAGTCGTCTTGACGCGATCGCGTCAAGGCGACTTACTAACTGGTAGAGACGACAATTTAATGTATTAAGTTGTCATACTGTCTTATTCTGACGAGAAAAAAAAATAAAATTCGATGTCATTTCGTGGGCAGTATTACGGCGTCTGTGGCGTCATTTCGTGTCAGTTATAATTATCTCGTCCACAAAGCTCGTAGTGATCTCCTGGCACAAGGTGTGAATCCCAGTAAGATTCACAGTACATTTATGATTTTGTAAGGATGGACTCATTATAAAAGTATGAACGCCCTCCGATTTTCCCGCTTGGAATTTTAATTATTTTAATTATTTTAATTTTAAATTATTTTTCTAACGAACGGTTCACATTTCGGTGTTTTATGGATTATTTCGGTATCTCTGGTGTTTTGGGTGCATTGTTGCCAACATACAATTTACGTCACCTCCCGCGAACTTGAATTATACGTACAATCTACCTGTATTTTGACAGTAAGAGATGTCCCCGAATGTTAGGAATGGTGAGTGTAGATAATTGGAGAATTATGTGGTGTGTAATGTTTGAGCATTAGTAGTTGCACAAAACTATGTACATTACGCAAAACCAACGAAATACACCAAAATACCAATAGGACACCAACATAATGACCATCTATCAATGTATATCGTTATCAGGCCACACGAGTGTGCTATTTGATCAGGAGCTACACTGGTCACAAATCATATAAGCCCCATTTCTCCAGTCACACCCACCATTAATGAATTCGATAATACAAGGGGTCAGTGGTGGAAGAAGTGTTAGCCCCATGGAGTTAGCCCCCTTATTCCATGAACCCCTCAATTATTCTCAAGACGGCCATACACAGGTACATACGAACTGTTCAATTACGATGATCATATTTCACTGCTACCATTTCTATGTATCTGCACGGTGTGGTATAAGGGACACAACTCGTTCCATACACAGCACATTCTGTATCCCAGTGATTGCACTGACCGCGTGTGGCGGCATATGCCAATCACGTCCACGCATTTACATACTAATTAGACATTGCGATCTACAGGGATCTTACAAAACCTGTGATAACTATCGCTACTAATCATTACTCGCATTGACACAGTCAAACCAGGGGCTAATCCGTTTACAGAATACCGTAACTATTCCTGTGAATGAATTGCGAGCAGTGTAGCCCCTGATCAGACTGCGCGGATGATCAGGGGGTTCGCTGTTCGCAAACGCTGTACGATCCTATATTCCTAACACAGGGTCCAATTTAACGGCAATGAGACTTGAACTAACGTCGGAGTTGATGGCTATTTCTATGGTTGTGAGCAGCTCGAAGGCAATTGCGGCTGGAATCTGTTGCTATTTACAGCCTCGTTTCGTCAAATTATCTCATATTAGATTAGGGATCTATTACAAGTACTTGGATACATGTAGATGTCGGTGCGACCAGTGCTAAATGAAGAGGGTCGATAGAGGCGAAACAAGAAATGCGTCTGTCGAACGCGGATGCCACCTGCAGCATATTTTAGAAACAGTGACACATTGGTTAACCGAAAAGTGTGACGGACGGACGGAAAAACGGACGGTCCAAACAATATATGCCACACGTTTCTTCGAAACCCGGTGGCATAAATATGCCACCCGTTTCTTCGAAACCCGGTGGCATAATTAGACAACAGTAGAAACTCTCTAAACCGGATACCCAGGAACAAAAGGCCCGTACGCAGAGGGGGTGCGACGGGTGCGTACGCACCCCCCTAAATTCGCCGAGGTCCGTTATTTTTCAAACAGTAATCTCAACAAATCTTGAAATGCATTAATATACAGGTAATTTGCATGAAAATGTCACAATTTACCACCGTTGAAATCCGAATTTAAATGACATAAAATGCAGGAGAAATGCAGGAGAGTGCATTTCAGGCCATCTAGGTTTAACAAATTTCAGGGGGGTGCGTCAGGGGCGAGCCCCATGTAGTGGCGCGAGTACGCTAGGGGGGTACCGCGAGCCATGTAGTGGCGCGAGTACCCCCCTAGTCGTACTCGCGCCACTACATGGGGCTCGCCCCTGACGCACCCTTCTGACGCACACCCCAAAAGAAAATCCTGCGTACGGGCCTGAACAATCAGTTGGCTTATGCGTTTCGGAAATGATAATACCGATTGCTACATTTTGTAAATCATCAAGAAAATGTATTTCGAGTGCTCGCATACCTGAAATACAGGGTGTCCGGTTTAGAGATGTTAGACTGTATTTGGTATACTGAAAGTGTTCATTGTCGATTCACGGACTGATGTTGGGTCCGTTCAACATATACAGATTGGAATTCATAAGTATTGGGGTGGTGTGGTCTCCTCAAGCAACACCATAGGTTTTGGAAGAACGGTTCATATTTCGGTGTTTTATAGGTTATTTCGGTATCTCTGGTGGTTTAGGTGCATTGTTACCAATATACAATTTACGTCACCTCCCGCGTATAAGTACGACTGTTTCGGTATTTTGACAGTATGCAGTAAGAAAGGGACCCGAAAGTTCGGAACGGTCAATGTGTAGATAGTTGACGATTTCTGTCGTGTGTAATGATTGAGCATTAGTAGTTGCACAAAACTATGTAAATTATCCCAAACCAACGAAATCCACCCAAATCTACCCAAAATCCATCCAAATATCCATACGACACCAACATTCTGACCATGTGTTCAAACACCTGTGGTAAGACAGGGTGACACACATTATAATGAACTTATTTAAATGAGCAGAATGGTCAGTATCTATACTAGTCGTGGGATGTTCAGTTGAACGTTAATATTTGTTGACTCAACATATTAGTTACATCACCAGGCGCGGATCCAGGATTTCGGGTTAGGGGGGGGGGCGTAACTATTTTGCAATACTGGACTATATTATCGAACGAGCTATGCTCGTTCGATAATATAGTCAAGAATATTGCAAAATAGACGACCAGCGCTAGAGGGGTCCGGGGGTATTCCCCCCCCCCCACCCCCCCCCCCCCCCTGTCTACATCGCATTTCCTGCGTTCTGGCGCATTTTGGAGCAAAAATATTGACACTGTCACAGTATGTTTAGACATGATTTTTGATTGAAAACGTTTCATTTTGAAACAATAAGAAAACACCGAAAAATGCATGGAATATTAGGGGGGGGGGGGTGGGTGGGGGGCGCGTACCGGGTCCGCCTCCCCCCCCCCCCCCCCCCCCCCCACCCCCCCCCCCCCCCCTGAATCCGCCCATGATCACAGGGAGCACCAACAAGTGATGACCAAGCTGGATTTGATTGCATTTTATTCGATCATATATATGGTAAAACCATGAAATAATGATGGGAGACAGGATGGACACACAGATAGGAAAAGAACACCACTTGCGAACTACCACTATACCGTTGCAGTTCACCACCAAACCTGTCTAAACAGCATGTACTTGTGCAAGGAATACAGGTGAGAGACTGTCAAATGGTCAACACAGATTGGAGGTGTAAGGATGGTCCTAAACCCTTCCCCCCTAAGTAACTGGAATGGATTTTGATGTTAATTTTGCAACAAATTTGATTTTCAGACTAGTCCATTTATGAAAAGGGGGTGTTTTTGTTCTCAAAAATATGAAAATTACTTGCAAAAAGTGCAGATCCTGATGAGACGGCTCGTCACGAGCCGGCTCATCTGGATCTATACTTTTTGCCAATACCACTATACTGGTGTTGAAAGGGTTAATGTGGGAGGAAACCCAGAAGAAAGCTACCTGGTACTTGTACAACCTGGTGGTCCTCTGGGTACATCGAACAACATACACATTAAGGATCACCCTTATCATCAATCTGTGCCAGCGAAAACATTTGTACAAGTGCTCTCATGTTGTTTGAAATTGTTGTAAAATAAACAAGAAATCAGTACAATTGAAAGGGAGATGAACCCCTCAAAAACTTAAACTCAAATTTCTAAATCATTTGACATTGACCTTGAGCACTGGGACTGGCCACATGGGTGGGCTATAGAATTCAAATGTGGATGATGACAAATAAACATATTATGAAGTTTCAAGCCAGTCTGACTTACAGTAACAGAGATAGCAGGCGGGCGAAAAATTTAACGCACGCACATCTCGGACAGACAGACGGACAGGTATGCACCCTGAAACTTTTCGGGTACATAATAAAATTTAAATAAAAAAAAAGAGTTTTTTCCTGGCTTTGTGTCCATGTGTTCCCATTACCAATATCTCACAATATGTGACCCACAACAACAAAAATGGGATTGAGATTTTGACAAAGTTACTTGTGACAATTGAAGGGGTCGGTGGAAGAATGGGGCTAATGCCCCTCATGGCCTCTTCCACTGGCCCCTTCAAGGTTGGAAGCTGAGAGCCCATTACGAATCTGATATTTTGTGTAACAAACATGAGCTTGAGCTTAATAGGGTAACTTGTGACAATTGAAGAGTTCACTGGGAGAAGGGGGCTAAGTCCCTTATGGACTTAGCCCCCTTATTCCACTGATCACTTCAATTTTGCATGCTGAGAGCATGTTAAAGATATGTAGCCGATTTAACCAAAATCAGCAAGTGCACTAATGTAGCTATTAAGTTGATGGGGTAATTTTCAATTTATTCACAAGTTAAATCAAATTTTATTTAATGAAATAATGTATTTTCTAACCAAAACAATTGTTGTAATAATAGATATATTTTAATCATTGAATATAAACAGGAATAGGTTGTACATGAATATCAAATAATGCATTTCAGTAAAAAATAAATAAATACTCCCTGAAAGTGAACTAAGGAAGATAAGTGCACTAGATATTTTGGTGAAATTGGCTACTGATATTTTGGTGAAATTGGCTACTGATATTTTGGTGAAATTGGCTACTGATATTTTGGTGAAATTGGCTACTGATATTTTGGTGAAATTGGCTACTGATATTTTGGTGAAATTGGCTACTGATATTTTGGTGAAATTGGCTACTGATATTTTGGTGAAATTGGCTACTGATATTTTGGTGAAATTGGCTACTGATATTTTGGTGAAATTGGCTACTGATATTTTGTGAGAGGCATCAGAGACGTGTCTACCCATCAAAGTAAACAGTGTAAACTGTAACCATGTGGAGGCGTGAATGCTGATTTTTGGGCTACTCTTAACCTTCCTACGCTGGAGACGGAAATTGTCGTCTGCTGTTTTTCATTTTTGCCTTAATTCTTAACAAAAAACTGGTTTTGACAGCACATAAGAATCGTCTCCAGTGGAGACGATTCTCATGCGCTGTCAAAACAGGTTTTTGTTGAGAAATATTGAAAATAAAACATTTCCAGCAGACAACAAAATTTAATTCAGCGTAGTAAGGGTTAAGCTAAGTCGATTATTGCCCTTTGTTATGGCGGATCAAATATAGAATGTCACAAAAACGTCACACACACCCTACCCTGATTATAGCAAACGTTCAGAACACCACCCCACTACAATATTTAACACCATCCGCATGCCCTAACTGCAAGTAGTGATGGACATAACAATTCAACTGGTAATTTATGAAAAGTATAACCTCGGTAGGTATACGGTTATTTTCCAGGGCCCGATATAATAACTCAGTACTCAACTCACAGCCATGCTGACAATGCAACAGGAAATGTAACAAAAAAATCAGCTCACTCAAACTGTGACAACTGATTTGAGCCTGAAAACATTCTGTAAATAGTTTTATAACATCCAGTTCGAGTCCTTATGTACATAATTTCAGAAAACATAAGTTGCTGCAAATACCATATACACTACAGGCTAGTCAAAGTTGCTTACAATTCTTAATCAAGTGTCGAGTATGGAAAACCTTTTATAACTGCAGGCCGTGCAAGTTTAGACAAGTTCATTTGTTGTAGTAAATTCCCACTCAATATGTCTGAATATGGGGCTGTGACTGGAGAAATGGGGTTTATGGGAGTTGCGACAATGTAGATCCAGATCAGCCTGTGCATCCACACAGTCTGATCAGGATCTGCACTGTTCGCCATTCCATCAATGATCCACCCGTACCACTTCAAACAAGCAACATTGAGTACGGTTCTGAATTGAGTGGTTTAGTATGGAAAACCTTTTATAACCACGGGCCGTGCAAGTTTAGACGAGTCGTACAACGGTAAATTCCCACTCAATATGTCTGAATATGATCAACACATTCATCCGTAAGATACTGTGAGTTGTAGCCAGGTGAGTTAATGATCATAATGCACAAGTGACTGGGTCCTTGCAACGAGTGAGCATAGCAAACCAAGTTTGCTTAGCACAGTATGACCCAATTTCACTATAATCAGCTCACCTGGTTAATAAATATTAAGACAAAGCATACTAGAGAAAGTGAGCACGGGCTCACACATACCCCGCCACTTCCTGGACTGACAAATAAAAACTTTAACGTCGGACAGACAGACAAACGGACGGACGGAATTACAAAAACTATATACACCTCAACATACTTCGTATGTCGGGGGTATGAAATCAAGCATAAACTATGCCAAAGAGGCATTTCCGAAGTGTAGATGACGGTCTCATGTTCTGCCACATGTTAAGTTTAAGTTTGATGGCGACACTAACGGATGCTGCCAGGAATACATTATCTCTTTCTGCACTTTGTGCAGCGAAGCTAAAAATGAGACTCTGTGCGTCACACATGATGACAACCAGTGTACTTGGTACATACAAAAGGGGCCATCAATGTATATACAATATGTGACGAGTTGTGATCAATAGCAATGAACAACTAGTAGAAAGTACAGAAGAAACAATATTTATAGCATGAACATACTATAAGACTAGAAAAGGAGTTCTCATTTAATAAAAAGAATGCCACTTAACAATATTCACTTTAACAAGCATGGCACTTTGCTTTACCCCAATTTCATTCAGAATGCAATTTTACAGGTAAAAACTTTTCTATCGTTTTATTCTTGTTATTTCTCAAGAAAAGGATATGTTGTGAGTCACATATCCTTTCTTGAGAAATAACAAAACTTGTGACCACTTTTCTCGCCACAGATAATGTATGTTCGTGATTGCAAAGCACACAAATGTGTCTCATATACTTACAGTGGAATATTTATTTACTTATTTACTGGTGTTTAACGGCGTAACAACAGCTAAGGTCATTTAAGGCCGGGCCAACAGGTTCGATCCTGCATTTAACCTGCTGCATGGGGGGGGTGGTGGGGGGGGGGGGGTGGGATTAAAACCAAAATCAGAACGGAATATTTACATCGAGATAATATTCAGTCCTGAAATTAGAATAGCCATACCACACCAGTCACTTGGCCCCTTCCACTAAAGTAATAGGATTACGAATAATCGTAATACTCACATAAGGGGTATAACCAGATTCAACTGTCACACATACAAAACTGTCAAAGACATACGTGAGGGCCAAACCAGCTCTCCGGTCTGGATTCCGATAACCCCGATCATTAAATTACCCATCACCTGCCACCCACGTATTACAGTGAAATCTCTCTTAAGCCGGACACCCTGGGGAGCTCCCAGGGTGTCCGGCTTAGAGGGATTCCACTGTACATAAGTACAGCAAGTGAACAGGGGGCCGTTTCACTAAACTACTTACGACTAAAATGTTTGTAAGTGCAAAATTATGATAGTCTGTACATTTCATATTAACAATGTTTGCTTGTAAACAATTATTGGATTTACATTTATTGAGCATAGGCTGCATATGCAGCCTATGCTCAATAAATGTAAATCCATCACTTGAAATTTCCAGACGATCCTAAATTTACACTTACGAACATTTTAGTCGTCGTACGAAGTTTAGTGAAACGGGCCCCAGGAGCCTACTAATAGGGCAGGCTGCTGCTTGAATGGACAAACAAAAAGATTAACAACACAAATTGTGAAACGTCATTTGATTTTGACCTCAGGTTCAGTGATCATATCAGTGGAGGATAGAATGAAAATACGGATGATGATAAATATGCTTATTTTAAGTAAGTCCAATATCATGTCTTAAGAGATAATTCTAATAGAAATATGATTCACAAACCACAAGATGACTGAATGAAAAGACGAAAACTATATGTACCCCCCGAGCATACTATACATGCCTGGGGTGACAAAAATTATTATAATACTAACTCAAAATATATGCCCTGACTGATTAAACCCTTTCAACCCAACAGATCATAAACGCTAACATTTGCAAACACTGTAGATCCAGATGAGCCGGCTTGTAACAAGCGCTTGTAACAAGCCGTCTCATCAGGATCTGCAGTGTTTGTCGGTACATTTCAGATGTTTTAAAAATAACTATTATCTGATAAATGTAATTGTCTAGATTGTACAGTGGCGTGTCCAGAGCGGGTGCAAGGGGTGCGAACGCACCACCTAAAATTTGGTCAGGTATGTATTTTTATTTTCACTTATGTTTTTTCTGGGGGAAGTAATTAAATTATTATAATCGGAGAAATTGAACGCAGAGATCAATTATTTTTCTCTCGCACCCCTTTCCAAACTCAACCTACAATTCACTCACACCCCCTCTGCACGAACCTGGGGGCCGTTTCACTAAACTTTGTAGGAGTAAAATGTTTGTAAGTGCAAAATTATGATAGTCTGTAAATTTCACATTAACAATGTTTTCTTGTATTAAAACAATTATTGGATTTACATTTATTGAGCATAGGCTGCATATGCAGCCTATGCTCAATAAATATAAATCCATCAATTGGAATTTCCAAGTTTAACGGCCCCCTGGCTACGCCACTGAGGCATGAGCATGGAACTATCAATATCAGGTGCCCGTTTCACTAAACTTCGTACGACAAAAATGATTGTACGAAGACGTTTAATGTAGTTCATTAAAGCTACCATTTTCCACCTACATGTAGAGGCCATTAACTCTTTGCATGCTAGCAGCGAAAATATCTGCCAAACGATAATTATGAGTATATGTATATGTTTTATTTCTCTCTGTAAATATGTCTTGAAATTTCATTAGAATCGAGTCCTCAGGACTCGATTCTAATGAAATTCCAAGATATATTCATGATATTTACGGGGAGAAATACAAGAAAGTATGATGAATTCTTGTCCGCTAGTTTTTAACTATTTATAGCCCACAAGTTTCCCAGCATGCAAAGAGTTAACTCTGAATAAATCCTCTAAAGATTTACCAAAATCAGCTGCTAATGCGAACTTTGTTATACATTTTAGTTTTGCCCTCACAAACTTCTTAGTCGTACAAAGTTTACTGAAACAAGCCCAAGATATTTAGGCGTGAAAGGGTTTATTAATACGTTCACACAACCCGCGACACTTCCATCAGTAGTTCACAACTTTCTTGACGGCTTCGAGTAACCGCCATTTGTCGGGCAAGTAGAACGGTTCAAATATGTGTGGAAACGGGGTGTCATGTCCGCACACCCGCTGTATAGGGGCTTCCAGGCTCAGGAAGCATTCATTCTGTGCCAACAAAAAGTGAGTGAAAGGGTTTTACGTCCCAGCAACAGCTATGGTAATATAGTGGCGCGACATCGGTTTAAAGTCTCATCTAACGGACAAGAGGGATGGAAATACTATGAAAACAAATGAAATTAATGGGGTTTAACGTCCCAGCAACAGCTAAGGTCATATAGGGATGGGACCACAGTTTCAAGTTTCATCTGACAGGCCAGTGGGATGGAAATAGTATGAATGTATTTTTCACGCCTATGGCGGGGATTGAACTCGCAACCACTGGAATTGAAGTCCAGTGTCCTAACCTATAAGCCACATCCACACCCCTGTGCCAACAAGAAATGTTGTGGCTGTGACTGGAGAAATTTAATACTAAATCCCATATATTACCTGTACAAGTACGTGTACATGTTCAAGTACATGTCGAAAACTTTGATGCAAATCACAGACAGAATAAAATGTACGGGGTACATATTAACCCCGAGACCGCTACACACAACAATTGTTGTCTGCTGTTGCTTTTATATCTTGCCTTATTTCTCAATAAAAACATGGTCTGACAGCACTTCAAAATTATTTTCAATGGACATTATTCTAAAGTGCTGTCAAACCATGTTGTAAATTATTCTAAAGTGCATACTTTTAATCATCAAATACATGCAGTCGTTAGTTCTATATAAAACTAGATGGCCGCGGCCTGCATGTCGCGCCTTGTGGCGAGGCATGGACACTAAAAAAAAAGATATAGTATAACAAAAAACTTTAACCAAAAAACTTAACCAAAAAACTTAACCAAAAACTTTAACCAAAAAACTTAACCAAAAACTTCAAAGTAATTTGACCTTGACATTGGGCACAGGGGCCGCACGGGAGGCGGGTAGAATGAAAATATAGATGATGATAAACACCCATGTGAAGTTTCAAGGTAATGGGCGAAGCAGTTGCAGAGATATAGTATAACAAGAAAAAAACTTTAACCAAAAAACTTAACCAAAAACTTAACCAAAAACTTGAACCAAAAAACTTAACCAAAAACTTCAAAGTAATTTGACCTTGACATTGGGCGCAGGGGCCGCACGGAAGGGGGGTAGAATGAAAATATAGATGATGATAAACACCCATGTGAAGTTTCAAGGTAATGGGCAAAGCAGTTGCAGATATAGTATAACGAAAAACTTTAACCAAAAACTTTAAACAAAAAACTTAACCAAAAACTTCAAAGTAATTTGACCTTGACATTGGGCACAGGGGCCGCACGGGAGAGGGGTAGAATGAAAATATAGATGATGATAAACACCCATGTGAAGTTTCAAGGTAATGGGCAAAGCAGTTGCAGAGATATAGCATAACAAAAAACTTTAACCAAAAAACTTAACCAAAAACTTTAACCAGAAAACTTAACCAAAAAACTTAACCAAAAACTTTAACCAAAGAACTTAACCAAAAACTTCAAAGTAATTTGACCTTGACATTGGGCACAGGGGTCGCACGGAAGGGGGGTAGAATGAAAATATAGATGATGATAAACACCCATGTGAAGTTTCAAGGTAATGGGCAAAAGCAGTTTGCAGAGATATAGTATAACGAAAAACTTTAACCAAAAACTTTAACCAAAAAACTTAACCAAAAAACTTAACCAAAAACTTTAACCAAAGAACTTAACCAAAAACTTCAAAGTAATTTGACCTTCACATTGGGCACAGGGGCCGCACAGGAGGGGGTAGAATGAAAATATAGATGATGATAAACACCCATATGAAGTTTCAAGGTAATGGGCAAAGCAGTTGCAGAGCTATAGTATAACGAAAAACTTTAACGAAAAACTTTAACCAAAAAACTTAACCAAAAAACTTAACCAAAAACTTTAACCAAAGAACTTAACCAAAAACTTCAAAGTAATTTGACCTTCACATTGGGCACAGGGGCCGCACAGGAGGGGGTAGAATGAAAATATTGATGATGATAAACACCCATATGAAGTTTCAAGGTAATGGGCAAAGCAGTTGCAGAGATATAGTATAAAACGAAAAACTTTAACAACCAAAACTTAAGCAAAAAACTTAACCAAAAACTTTAACCAACCAAAAACTTAACCAAAAACTTCTTAAGTAATTTGACCTTGACATTGGGCACAGGGGCCGCACGGGAGGGGGGTAGAATGAAAATATAGATGATGATAAACACCCATGTGAAGTTTCAAGGTAATGGGCAAAGCAGTTGCAGAGATATAGTATAACGAAAAACTTTAACCAAAAACTTTAACCAAAAAATTAACCAAAAAACTTAACCAAAAAACTTAACCAAAAACTTTAACCAAAGAACTTAACCAAAAACTTTAACCAAAAAACTTAACCAAACAACTTAACCAAAAAACTTAACCAAAAACTTTAACCAAAAAACTTAACCTTACAGCTTAACCAAAAACTTTAACCGGACACACGTACGTACGTACGTACGTACGTACGTACGTACGTACGTACGTACGTACGCCAAACGGCCGACTATATCGCGCTTTCCGCAAGCGGGCGCGACAATAATGTATTTCGCGAAAAAGAAATGATTACTCCCTCAAAGTATACTTTGCTAGATAAGTATACTTTGCAATGTTGGTGAAATCGGCTACAGGAGATATCGAACATTTAGACGTAATTGCTGATGCCTATTAAAGACAATGACGCCAGAATTGCAACCAATGTGTCTCACTTATACAATAAATATGTACATAAGATCTCTGCAGAAAACATGCTGGGTGATCACTACAGCTTCAATTTATGATTCCTTGCTTATGCAATAAATATAATCCAACATTTATGACAACTTAATATGATATTTTATAATGTACTAAACTCGTCGACTGATTTCAAAAGAAACATGGTTCAGGAAACATTCCTTCTGTGCAAATAGAGCATGTATATGATACAAGGCAGAGAATGTGCTGGAATGTACCCGGCGGCTTACCGTTTCCAACCAGAACCAACTCAACCAGTTTTGTACATGGACACTACAAGGCTCGTATCTTTTGAGATCAAGTTTCCGAGGATCGCGAAGGAATTCATACTAAGGCTTGGAATTCCAAGCCGGGCCTGTAGCCGATTTCACCAAAATTGCAAAGTATACTTTGAGGGAGTAATCATTTATTTTCCACAAAATGCATTATTACATATAGAACTAACCACTGCATATATTTGATGATTAAAAGTATGCAGAATTATTATACTGAATTTATTACATTATCACTGATAATGTAATAAATTCAGTATAATAAAAATTAATAAATTTATCCTTAAATTGAAAATTTCTCCCTCAAAGTATACTTTGCAATGTTGGTGAAATAATCTACTGATAAACTTGATATCAAAAGGTAGGAGCCGAGTATTCTATTGAACAGGTGACGTTTTATGCTAGAGGATGGACAAAGATACCATGGGTTTCGTTCAAAAGAATGTGGACTGGTTCGTGTTGCGCCATTGCATTGACGTCATTCGGCAAGTCACATGAAGTCATTCGACAAATGAAACATCACCGGAAGTAGTTTTGTATCTGTTGAAACCCAGATATGCATATCTAGCCTATACAAGATATGGAGATTGATACATAGAGAATACCAGGCGAGTGTCGTTTGATATCATGTTTATTAGGCAAGGCTAGGAAATGAGTACGAATTCCAAGGCTTGTCGAGGAATTCCTCCCGTTTCAGAGCCGAGCCTGATAAACTTGATATCAAAAGACACTAGCCTGGTATTCACACTAGCATGGTATTCTAGTTATCAGGTAACATTTTATGCTCGAAAATTACTACAGATCACGTCGTTATCTATGGAAAGAACACAGACTTGTTTCTGTTGCGTCATTACACCGACGTCATTCTGTAACCTCAAGTGACGTCATTCGACCAATGGAACGACAGTTTTCACTTCGTTGTAACCCGGATGTTTGTATCAGGTCAATGCCTGATACAACAATATGTTACCAGTCAGTACGTATTCGGTCAATACAAGGTAGGTTACCGGATAAAAGTCAATATGTATGAGGCCAATTTGCCAAGTCGCGTCTGTATTAGGCCAAGTCGCGTCTGAACAGACAGTAATTGAAGGGGTCGGTGGAAGAAAGGGGCTAAGTCCCTAAGGGACTTAGCCCCCTTCTTCCACTGACCCTTCGTTGACCCCTAGCGTACCTGTACAGCGGTGGCTATCTCTGCGGCGTATCCCATCGTCTGTGGAGCCTCGTGGGTGATCACCAGTCGCCCGGTCTTCATTACCGACTACAAGTACCAGAACATAGGGAATAACTGGGCACGAGGTCATATGAAACTTTTTATTTCAGCGCTCCAGATAAGGAATTAGTAATAGAGTATTGTTACTCTATCATTTCTGCAGCAATTGGGTATTTCAACATTTTAAAATCACACTAATGTTTACACATCAACAGACAGCACTTATTGAATAGTTTGCTTCGAAATGAAAACATGTCTTGGCATTTCATTAGAATTGTCTCCTTCGAGACAATTCTAATGAATTACCAAGATGTGTTTTCATGGAGAATAAGAAAATTATGCTATATTTGTGGTCTGTTTATTGTTTCCTACAGCATGATAAAGGTACCACACATTTTTTATTGCTTTTTGATACTCTCTACTTCTGATTTCAATTGGGTTTTGGGCAATTTTAATTGGGTATTTAAGCAAATACACAGCTTATCTGGAGCAGTTATTGTATAAAATGGGCTTCCGCAGTGCAATAAAACGGTGTAATATATATGCAAATGAGACTGCTATAGAAAACATCTCGGTAGAGTAGTACAGCTTCAGTGTGTGATGATGTGCTTATGCCATAAATATAATCTGACATTTGTGTTGATTTAATATGATATTTCTAACATCTTGGCCGTATTTTACTCTGGATTCGCTTTGTTTTTTATGAAGGATCATGTGATATGTCAGAAAACGTTTATTTAACCGGGTGAGCTGATTATCTTGAAATAATGCCCTTGTGATTGGGTCCTACCTATAAACAAAGTCGGTTTGCTACACTTACTCGTATGATTGCGTAAGGACCAATCATCTGTGCATTATTTTGCGATAATCAGTTCACCAGTAGCCCATTTCATCAACATTGCAAAGCATACTTTAGTAGGAAAGTATACCTTGAGGGAGAAATTTTCAATTTTATGATAAATTTATTAATTTTTATTATACTGAATGTATTACATTATCACAGCCAATTCAGTATAATAATTCTGCATACTTTTAATTATCAAATATATACAGTTGTTACTTTTATATGAAATAATGCATTTCAGTAAAAATAAATGATTACTCCCTCAAAGTATACTTTGCTAGGCAAGTATACTTTGCAATGTTGATGAAATAGGCTACTGGTTAACTATATGGTATGTATTTAACTTATTTACTAATTTCATACGAAACTCACCATAGCCTCATTTCTTATGAAATCAGTAAATTTGTTTAACAAATATCATATTAAGTCATCATTCATCAACCGTAAGATCGTCTCTATACGTTTAAATTGTTTTTGTCCGTATGGCTGTTAAATCGGTACCTAAATGCACAAATGGTAAGGAAGGACAAAATTTATTCACAAAATAAACAAAATTTATATTATATATTAATAATGCAGTTACCTTGGTGATAGTGTCAAGGTCGTACGGCAGCAGGGTTCGGAGGTCAATGACCTCACACGAGACACTCAGCTTCTCCTGCGCGAGTTCGGCCACCTCGCGGAGTACGTGGACCTGTGTTCCATACCCCACCATGGTCACGTTGCTACCTGTAACACACAGAGATATGTTATTGTTGATGTTTAACGGCCTATCAACAGCTAAGGACATTTAAGGCCGGGCCCGACAGGTTTGGTCCTGTAATTGAACTTGCTGCATTGGGGGAAAATCACCAAATCAGAACGGAATATTTACATCGAGAAAAAATATATACAGCCCCGACATTAGAATAAGACGACCTGGTGCCAGGTTTATACCACAGCAAAGCCACTTGGCCCGTTTCCCTAAAAGTAATAGGATTATGAATAGTCATATTACTCATATACGGGGTATAACCAGATTCAACTCTTACATACATGAAAGCCAAAGACGTACATGAGGGCCAAACCAGTAGTCTATTTCATCAACATTGCAAAGTATACTTTAGTAGCAAAGTATACTTTAGTAGCAAAGTATACTTTGAGGGAGAAATTTTCAATTTTTTTAAAAATTTATAAATTTTTATTATACTGAATTTATTACATTTAATGGCTGTGATAATGTAATAAATTCAGTATAATAATTCTGCATACTTTAATCATGAAATATATGCATTTGTTAGTTCTATATCAAATAATGCATTTCTGGAAAAATAAATGATTACTCCCTCAAAGTATACTTTGCTAGTAAAGTATACTTTGCAATGTTGATGAAATAGGCTACTGGTCTCTAGTAAAGATGTATATCGATCGTTAAATTATCCATCGCATGTTCCCATCTGCCACCCACAGAGACATGGGGCTTATGTGTTTTGCGACCAGTGTAGCTCCTGGATCAGCCTGTGCATCAGCACAATCTGATCAGGATCTGCACTGTTCGCCATTCCATCAATGGAACACCCGTCTTGCTTCTAGCAGGCAATGTAAATCGTTATCAGGCTACGTGAGTGTTGTTTGACTAGGAGCTACATTGGTTGCATATCCCATAAGCCCCATTTCTTCAGTGACAGTCACATTTACAGGGTTCTCCACAGGAACCCCGCTGTACCTACCAGAGCTACAGATAAGGCGCATATTAGCGTATTTTACGCAATTATTTTAGCTGAATACGCATTGATTATCAACAGTGGGAGTACAACATACACACAGAAATGCGAAAAAACGCATTGATTTTCAAATTGAGTAGTGAAAATACTGTAATAAATTCACTTAGTTGAGCTGCAAAAAGCAAACACTGTTTGCTTTTTGCAGCTCAAATAAGTGAATGTTTAAATTTGATACATTTTTTTTATCATTTATTCCCTATTTAGTAATGAAGAAAATCAATACTCCATTTGTAAAAGTAAAATACGCAATGATTTTGAAATCAGGGGGTGTAGTACGCTTTAGACACAAAGCTTATCTGGAGCTCTGACCTACTGATGATCATGTATACCAAGTATGAAGTCAGTCAGCTGAAAACTTAGTAGTCCAACAGACAGGCAAAATAAATAGTGTTTATTCAACTGCCATTTTGAAATATCGGATGTATTTCCCCCGAGACACCTGGAAATCTGACAAAGAAACGAGTGTGAATAGTAGTGGAATAAATTGTATATTACAGGCTCTTTGAAAAATGTGAAATTTTCTCTTAGATCAGCTTAAAACATTGTAAAAATTGACAATTTTGATGTTAGCGTATGAATTGTTTCTTCGCCGGAAATGACGTCAAAACGTCTTGGAGTAAATATTTCCTTGAAGAAAATAAATCCCTCCAGAATCACGATACATCACTGGGTAGCTTGTAATACAAAAATATATAAGGATTTCAAGAAAAAATAACGAGATAACGTTTTCATGATGAAGAAACTTGTACAAACTTTTTGACGAAAAACAAAATGGCTAAGTGTTTACGCAAAAATGTGAAGGTAAAAAAGGTCAAGGTCATGTGGCGGCATGAGTGTGTTCAAATCTGCTAAAGCAGGCGCGACACAAACAAAACTTTGCCTATTTTTGTCCATACCTTCAATGACGACCTCAGCCTTAGACAGAGGTATAGAGAAGTCACCGACCGGCACAGCCTCGCGGGCCGACCTGTAGAGGATCTTGGGCTCGAGGAAGATACACGGGTTGCGGTCTCGTATACAGCTCAACAAGAGCCCCTTACACTGCGTAGGGCCCCGGGGCATCACAACCTGTGGGTAATGGAGAACACCTGTATCACAGGTGGAAGAGTCGGACCTGTGCACAGGTGATGGGAACAACTAATCTGATAGTCTGTTGATTAATATTAATTAATAATATACTATATATATATATACTGTCATGTGATTTTTTTCCCATCACCTGTGGTCCTGTGATACAAAAAAAAATGCCGGTGGGTACAAAAAAAGAATGTCCATTAAAAAATCCCATTAATGGGATTTTTTAATGGACATTCTTTTTTTGTGTCACATGTCCGAGTCTGCCACCTGTGCTGTAGCAGCCATGCTGGCGTATTTTGATATGTGGCTGTGATTGGTGAAATTGGGGCTTACGGGATTTGTGTCGAGTATAGCAACTAATCAAATAGCACTCTTGTCGCCTGATAATGATCTGTATTGCTTTTTAGAAGCACGACAGGTGTTTCATTGATGGAATGACGAATAGTGCAGATCCTGATCAGACTTTGCGGATGCACAGGCTGATCTGCCATTCTGGACCTACACTGATAAAAAAACGTAAGCCCTGTGTATGGGCTCCGGAATTAGTAATCGAGTATTGTCACTCCATCATTTCTGAAACAATTGGGTATTTCAAAATTTGAATTGGGTAAAATAAAATCACACTGCTGTTTAGACATCAGCAGGCAGCAATTTGAATATTTTGCTTCTGAATGAAAACATGTTTTGGCATTTCATTAGAAGTGTCTCCTTGGAGACAATTCTAATGAAATACCAAGATGTGTTTTCATGGAAAAATAAGAAAAACATGCTATATTTGTGGTCGGTTTATTGTTTTCTGCAGCATGATAAAGGTACCACATTTTTTATTGCTTTTTGATACTCCCTACTTCCGATTTCAATTGGGGTTTTTTTTGACAATTTTAATTGGGTATTTAAGCAAATATGCAGCTTATCTGGAGCTCTGCCCATAGCCCCATTTCTCTAGTAACGTCGCATATGGCTAGACACGGATGTCATTATGATCACCATCAGAAGCTACACATCAAACTACATATTGTGGTTTAAAACTTCTACAGGTTACCAGTTTTATGACGGACGGGACAGAAGGAAAAGAATAATATGATATACCCCCTCCCCTCCCCCCCCCAATAACATGGTGGGGCATAAAAAAAAGTGAAAGTGAATGGGCTTAACGTCCCAGCAATAGCCAAGGTCATATAGAGACAGGACCACAGTTTAATGTCTCATTCGACAGAGCAGTGGGATGGAAATACTATGTAAGTATTTTTCACACCTTGGGTGAGGATTAAACTCACAACATCTGATATAGAAGTCCAATGCCATATCCCCTGGGCCACGGCCCATCCCTATACAAAGAGTGAAATAGAAAGGGTTAAACGTCCAAGTAATAGCTACGTTCATATACAGGTCACGTCTTCACCGAAAGAGCAGTTTTCTGGAAATACTATGGAAGCAGATTTTAATCCCTAGGGCAGTTATTGAACCCACAATCTTCGCATTTCATGATTTTGTATTCAATGGCCTGTCAACAGCTACAGTGAATTTCGGCCGGGCTTCGGAATTGAAGTCCAGGGGCCCGTTTCACTAAACCTCTTACGACTAAAATGTTCGTAAGTTAAAATTTAAGATCGTCTGTAAATTTCAATTTATGGATTTACATTTATTGAGCATAGGCTGCATATGCAGCCTATGTTCAATAAATGTAAATCCAAAAATTATTTACAAGATATCATAATTTTGCACTTACGAACATTTTAGTCGTACGAAATTTAGTGAAACGGCCCCCAGTTCTCCACGCACTAGCCTATGAAACCATCACCAACTAGTGCATGAATACCTTAATTCCAGCACTGTGTGCGAAGAAAGCCTCGGGACTCTGTGAGTGGTAGAGGGCCCCATGCCCGACTGCCCCGCACGGCGCCCGGATCGTCAGGCCCCCACAGTCGAACAGGCTTGCACTGCGGTACCGAAACTTGGACGCCTCGTTGTGGATCTGGTCGAAGGCGGGGAATATGTAGTCGGCAAACTGGATCTCGGCGATGGCTGTGGCACCAGCCACCGATAACCCTATACCGAACGCCACAATACCCTGTTCACTGAGCGGTGAGTTGAAGACGCGGTCCTTACCTGAGGGGGATCAATCAGAGGATTTGATTTAACCCTTTCACCCCTAAGTAACTGGAATGGATTTGATATGTTTATCCAAATGTCACAGAATGGTTTTCAGACTAGTCCATTTATGAAAAGGTGATATTTTTGTTCTCAAAGATATAAAAAAGTGCAGATCCTGATGAGACGACTCATTATGAGCCGGCTCATCTGGATCTGCATTGTTTGCATAAACCGCTATAACGCGCTTTCGGATTCAAAGAGTTAATGATGTTTAACGACCTGTCAATAGCTAAAGACATTATAGTCCAGGTCAACTGGGTGGATTTATTTATTTAATGGTGTTTAACAGCCTGTCAACAGCTAAAGTCATTTTTAGGCCGGAATAACTGGGTCGAATCCCATATTGCACCTGTTGTGATGGCGGAAAATCCCAAAATCAGAATATCTATTCAACCCTGAAATTAGAATAACCTAACCTGGTGACAGGATCTCACCACACCAGAGTCGCTTAGCCCCACTCCCTAAAAGTAATAGGATTAGTACTAATTTCTCTCTGGGTTTCATAGCAATTTTGTCCGACTTTCTGATGGTTTCTAAACATGATTATGGAAATTTTACAATAGCCATAAATAGACAGGAGTGAGAATGTACATACCGTACTTATCTTTCAGACCGACACTGCATCGGAACACTCCACCAAACGATACATCTTCACCAAACACAACTGAAAAATGAGATTAAGTATTGTTTGTTCAAGGTTAAAAGGTGGAGAAGCTAAAATATTTCCATTGTTTTCATTATTACGGTACATCAGCCTTTAACCCTTACACCGCTATCTTAATTTTGTTTTTGTCTGCTGTTTATTTTCTATTTTCCATTTTTATCTTCAAAAACATGCTTTGACGGCACTTTAGAATAATTTTCAACATGCTTTGACAGCACATCAGTCAAAAGTGCTGTCAAAACATGTTTTTATTGAGAAATAAGGCAAGATATAAAAGCAACAGCAGACGACAATTGTTGTGAGTAGCGGTCTAAGGGTTCACATGTCCAATACCATAGATCATAATGAAAATATTTTTAAACAGGGAAGATTCAGATAAACCAGCTTGCTATGATCTCAGGATCTACATTGTTGGGGATATTTTATGATGATTTGATTTTATGATTATCCCTATTCTGACAACTGGACTAGACTGAAACTGAACATGGAACATTGCATGGAAGATAAATAGGGGTAATAGGGTTAAATGAATGGGCCAATACTAAACCTGTCTAACCCAGACACCCTGGGAGGTCCCAAGTTTTCAAGCCTTGCCCGACTCCGCAGGGTGTCAAGTTGGGGGACCTTCCACTGCAATAAAGAGGTCCCCAGTGTGCCCGGTTTAGAGAGTGACCACTGCAATACAGCTTTATAAACACTCACACAGGGCTCCAGATAAGGAATTAGTAATTGAGTATTGTCGCTCCATCATTTCTGAAGCAATTGGGTAAAATCAAATCATACTACTGTTTACACAGCAGACCACAATTATTGAATAGTTTGCTCCTAAATGAAAACATGTCTTGGTATTTCATTAGAATTGTCTCCTTGTGTTTTTGGCAATTTTAATTGGGTATTTAAGCAAATACACACCTTATCTGGAGCTCTGCACAGTCATCGGTGTAGCATGTCAAGGCAAAGTCTATGTCAAATAGAGATACAGTGGAACTTGTATGGGTTTCATTGTCATCTATCTCTGATGATAGTGCATGTTCACATTTGCAGAGCACATCCGCATACATTGGTATAGTCATGCAGTGCTCCAGATATGCTTTGTGTCTAAAGCGTACTACACCCCCTGATTTCAAAATCATTGCATATTTTACTTTTACAAATGGATTATTGCTTTTCTTCATTTCTAAATAGGGAACAAATGATAAAAAATATAACAAATTTAAACATTCACTTAGTTGAGCTGCAAAAAGCAAACAGTGCTTTTTGCAGCTCAACTAAGTGAATTTTCAACCTTATGACTTATCACTACTCAATTTCAAAATCAATGCGTATTTTCACATTGATGTGCGTATTGTGTACTCCCACTTTTGATAATCAATGCGTATTCAGCTAAAATAATTGCATAAAATACGCTATTACGCACGTTATCTGGAGCTCTCGTCATATGTCTTATTTACGGTGAAACCTCTCTAAACTGGACAGGGTGTCCGGTTTTGAGAGGTTCCGCTGTACAGACTGACCGTTAACAAATAATTGTGTCCGGCATTGACGAGATATGCCTATCTAGATCACAATGGATTGAAAACTACTTTTGCTGATCTTTCGTTGATCGAATGAGGTCACATACTGTTAACGAATGACATCAGTGGAAGGGCTAGTGCTTTATGGTATCACGTTTATCAAACCTGACTCGGCTCGCCAAGGAATTCCTACGCATTCCCTAGCCTTCTCTGGTAAAAATAGAATACCATGTCTTTTGATATCATGTTCATCAGACTCGGCGTCGGAAACTGTAGGCATTCCTTGTGACTCCTTGGAATTCCTACGCATTTTATAGCCTTGGCATATAATCTTGACATCAAAAGACACGAGCCTGGTATTCTATATACATATACCTGCTGTGGGATCCGCCTGCATGGCAATGTCCAGAGCACTGGTTATCGACTCGGTCATATTCATTGTGGTCGTCTCCCCTGTAAATGGAACGAGTATAAAATCAACTCGCGCAAGTGAGTTGCGGCTCACGGATACCCCGGACCACTGCGTGGACTGATAAACAAAAACTTCAACCCTTAGACCGCTATCTTAATTTTTTTGTCATCTGCTGTTTATTTTCTATTTTCCATTTTTATCATCAAAAACATGCGTTGACAGCACTTTAGAATAATTAACAACATGCTTTGACAGCAATTCAGAATCATCATTTCCATTGGAAATGATTCTGAAGTGCTGTCAAAACATGTTTTTATTGAGAAATAAGGCAAGATATAAAAGCAACAGCAGACGACAATTGTTGTGAGCAGCGGTCTAAGGGTTAATGAAAAATTTGAAATGTTATGTTTACGTGTTACAGATAGACAGACGAACGGATGGACAACCAGAGGGAATGGTGTAAACTAGAGACCTCTCCGCATACTTTGTAAGCCGGGGTTACAACAATAGTTGTACGACTAAAATGTTCGTAAGTGCAAATTTAGGATCGTCTGGTAATATCAATTGATGAATTTACATTTATTGAGCATATGCAGCCTATGCTCAATAAATGTAAATCCAATTATTGTTTACAAGACAACATTGTTAATGCGAAATTTACAGACTATCATAAGTTTGCACTTACGAACATTTTAGTCGTACGAAGTTTGGTGAAACGGTCCCCAGGTGAATTTCACCCCATGAGATAATCAAACATTCTTTGCTTTTTTTCAGACCAAATAATTTATTTGTTTTAATATTACAGCATTTTACATACCAGTTTGAAATTTGAGTATTTTTAACTTGTGTGTATTTTGTACCGCCACTTTTGAAAATCCACAAGTCAATTCAGCTAAAATAAATAGTTATAACTACCGTACATCTATACGCTGTCTTTCCGGAGCTCTGATCTGATATGGGTTCTTCCATGTTCATTTTTTGATTGTTCAATTTACCAGTAGCCTATTTCACCAATATTGCAAAGTATACTTATCTAACAAAGTATACTTTGAGGGAGAAATTTTCAATTTAAGGATACATTTATTAATTTTTTTTATTATACTGAATTTATTACATTATCACAGCCATTTTGGCTGTGATAATGTAATAAATTCAGTATAATAATTCTGCATACTTTTAATCATCAAATATATTCAGTGGTTAGTTCTATATGTTCTATATGCAGTAATGCATTTCGGGAAAAATAAATGATTACTCCCTCAAAGTATACTGTGCTAGATAAGTATACTTTGCAATTTTGATGAAAGCGGCTACAGAAAGTGAACATTTGGTACAGTGCAGATCGTGTTCAAAATGTTTGTTGAGATTGAAGTCGATGTTCAAAGAGTTAAACTGTTCAACATGCAGTGGATTTATCATTAACCATTTCAACAGCATTTCCTGTAATGTATGCTACAGATAAACACTCAAACTGCGCAAAAAAATACTATATTGTGATGTGCTTATTTTCATCTTTTAAGTTATTTTTTAAAGGCACTTTGTCTAACATGACATCTAATTAATTAAGGTACGGTATTCAAATTGGAAAATGTAGTTTTGACATTTATGCAGTACAAACGACAGCAACTCCCGAGAAACCAGACTGTCATCAACAGAAACATGTAATAAGAAATGTCTCCATCCATGGCGATCACTAAACAATCAACCTACCAATTTTTGTTGGGAGTGGGGGTGTCGACGAGTGCGGAGGAGGGGTTGCAGTTGGGCATATACAAACGTTCAATTATCCCCAAGCTGAAGACATTGTTTGCCGAATCGAACTTCATGGCTGGTACACATGGGAGTGCGGATGTGTAGTTGATTGGGTGATCTCGTTTTATCCTGTCAACACAGTGCGTATGTGCCGTGAAACACGGTGCCGTGAAACATTTTTGATATCCAGTCAATACAATTTTTGCATTTTACAGCCGTTTGAAGGTGTTGACGGGATAAATAGAATAGTAGGTTAGTGCCGTGAATGGGAAACAATATCTGGCGCGGCACGGAAACGGGATGTGCTCGGCAGAGCCTCGCCCATCCCGTTTCCTGAGCCTTGCCAGATATTTTTTCCCATTCACGGCACTAACCTACTATTCTCTATCTATTTTCCTTATTTCTGAACCAATGTATATGTTGTGACCACTCATTTGAACCGTCTCGGCGAGACGGTTCAAATGAGTTGTCACAACATATACTTCTGATGAGAAATAAAGAAATTCTTGAGCCTTGCTGGATATTTTTTCCCATTCACGGCACTAACCTACTATTCTCTATAACAGGACCCACCCGTCGACGCCTTGTTGATTGGCGGAATCAATTCCGTCTATCTGCGAGGCCCTGACAGGTACAATGGTGTCGGCTAATTCTGCGCACCTAAGGCTTTCCAAACAAATTTAAATGTCATTAATATCCCCATATTGAGTCAAAATTTCCTGAATATTCAACGCAGTTCAAAGACATCTATGCAGGTAAAATGTCATAACGTTCTGCCGTCAGTTAGCGACGTAAATTGTGTGATGTATGATATCACATGTGTCTTTGCAACGTCACATCTTTTTCTGCTAATGCTGCGCATCTGGTAGTGTCAAAAACAGGGCGAACAGCATACTCGATCAGCATAGCAAAGTTGGTATCAAACTTGAAGTAGAACTATCCAGCGACATCATGACAGGTTAGTTTCTTAGTTGAACAGTTAATTTAGTAAATAAGACGGCTTTTCCATCAGCAGGGTCAAAGGTTTTACACATTTTGATGATACAATGTATTCAGAATAACGTTTTACCAAACTATCGGAATGTGATGAAATTATGCCACAGTGTAGCAATTAATCAGCATGTTTATGCCGAAATCCACATATTGTATTACGACGTACGCAATGTTAAATTTGACGCGAATTGCGCACTAGCTGATGAGTAGAATTAGACGAAATGACAGTAGTTGGCGGTTACGACACCATTACCGTTGATTGTTACCGAGATGAAATTCACATAGCAAATTATTGTGGTTGAAAAATTGTCAGTCCGGCTTGTTAGTCTTAGTCGGGCTACGCCTGAACAAAAATATTTCACTATTTTTCTTTATTTTAATATCAGATTTTGGCAGTCTACCGTATTACAGAGCTCCAGATAAGCAGCATATTTGCTTAAATACACAAATAAAATTGCCAAAAACCCAATTGAAATCAGAAGTAGCGAGTATCAAAAAGAGCTGTAGGAGAACAGCATAGCTCGACTACGAGGGTTGTCGATGTACACATAGCTTGACAAACAAGGTGGCCACGGCCTGCATAAAAACCTTAACCACGGTTGACTAAAAACCGTAACCAAAGGAAATTAAGTAAGTAATTCAAGGTTATATGTAGGTGAATGTCAGATATAGGTCAGGGGTTATTGATGTACATCACTAGGAGATGAAGTTTTCCAAGTATGGTTGCTGTAGGCCCAGGTGTATTCCATATACAAGCTTGACTAAAAACCTTAACCAAGGGGAAATAACTAAGTAATCCAAGGGTAAAAGTAATCAATGTCAAATATAGGTCAGGGATTATTGATGTACATCATTAGGAGATGAAATTGTCCAAGTATGGTTGCTGTAGGCCCAGGAGTATTCCATATACAAGCTTGACTATCAACCTTAACCAAGTTTGAGACACAAACCTTAACCAAGGGGAAATAACTAAGTAATTCAAGGTTAAATGTAGGTGAAGGTAAAATATAGGTCAGGGGTTATTGACGTACATCCTTATGAGAAAACGTTATCCAAGTATAGTGTCTGTATGCACAATAGTATTCCATCTACAAGCTTAACCAAGGTTTACTGAAAACCTTAACCAAGTGGAATTAACAAAGTAATTTAAGAGGAAATGTAGGTCAATGTCAAATATAGATCAAGGGTTATTGATGTACATCCCTATGAGAAAAGGTAGTCCAAGTATGGTGTCTGTATGCACAATAGTATTCCATATACAAGCTTGACTAAAAACCTTAACCAAGGTTGAGTAAAAACCTTAACCAAGGGGAATTAAGTAAGTAATTCAAGGTTAAATGTAGGTCAAGGTCAAATATAGGTCAGGGGTTGTTGATGTACATCACTAGGAGATGAAGCTGTCCAAGTATGGTTGGCGTAGGGTCAGGAGTATTCCATCTACAAGCTTGACTAAAAACCTAAACCAAGGGGAATTAACTAAGTAATTCAAGAGAAAATGTAGGTCAAGGTCAAATATAGATCAGGGGTTATTGATGTACATCCCTATGAGAAAAGGTTGTCCAAGTATGGTGTCTGTATGCACAATAGTATTCCATGTACAAGCTTGACTAACAACCTTAACCAAGGTCGAGTAAAAACCTTAACCAAGGGGAATTAAGTAAGTAATTCAAGGTGAAATGTAGGTCAAGGTCAAATATAGGTCAGGGGTTGTTGATGTACATCACTAGGAGATGAAGTTGTACAAGTATGATTGGTGTAGGGCCAGGAGTATTCCATCTACAAGCTTGACTAAAAACCTTAACCAAGGGGAATTAAGTAAGTAATTCAAGAGGAAATGTAGGTCAATGTCAAATATAGATCAGGGGTTATTGATGTACATCCCTATGAAAAAAGGTTGTCCAAGTATGGTGTCTGTATGCACAATAGTATTCCCTGTACAAGCTTGACTAAAAAGCTTAACCAAGGTTGACTAAAAAGCTTAACCAAGGGGAATTAACAAAGAAATTCAAGGTTAAATGTAGGTCAAGGTAAAATATAGGTCAGGGGTTGTTGATGTACATCACTAGGAGATGAAGTTGTCCAAGTATGATTGGTGTAGGGCCAGGAGTATTCCATCTACAAGCTTTACTAAAAACCTTAACCAAGGGGAATTAAGTAAGTAATTCAAGAGGAAATGTAGGTCAAGGTCAAATATAGATCAGGGGTTATTGATGTACATCCCTATGAGAAAAGGTTGTCCAAGTATGGTGTCTGTATGAACAATAGTATTCCATGTACAAGCTTGACTAAAAACCTTAACCAAGGTTGACTAAAAACCTTAACCAAGGGGAATTAACTAAGTAATTAAAGGTTAAATGTAGGTCAAGGTCAAATATAGGTCAGGGATTGTTGATGTACATCACTAGGACATGAAGTTGTGCAAGTATGGTGGGTGTAGGGCCAGGAGTATTCCATATAATAGCTTGACTAAAAACCTTAACCAAGGCGTGACGGTGACGCCGACGCCGGGGTGACTACATAAGCTCTAACTATTCTTCGAATATTCGAGCTAATAACTATTCTTCGAATATTCGAGCTAAAGAGCAATAAAAAATTTATGGCACATTTATCATGCTGCAGAAAACAATAAACAGACCACAAATATAGCATATTTTTCTTATTTTCCATGAAAACACATCTTGGTATTTCATTTATAGAATTGAATATAGTCAAAAGGTGTAAAATCCTCAGACCCTGCTGATGGAATAGCTGTCTTATTTATTAAATTAACTGTTAAACAAAGAAACTAACCTGTCATGATGTCACTGGAGAGTTCTGCTTCAAGTTTAATACCAATTTTGCTATGCTGATCCAGTATGCTGCTCGCTATTTTGTTTACACTACCAGATGCGCAGCATTAGCCGAACCAAATGTGACGTTGCAAACACGCATGTGATGTCATACATCACACAATTTACGTCACTTACCGACGTCAGAACGTTATCACATTTTACCTGCACAAACGTACGTCTTTGAACGGCGTTGAATATTTCGGAATGTTCGACTGAATATGGAGATGGTAATGCCATATAAATGTGTCTGGAAAGCCTTAAGTGAGCAGAATAAGCCGACACCATTGTAACTGTAGTGTGATTTGATTTTACCCAATTGAAATTTTGAAATACCCAATTGCTTCACAAATGATGAAGTGATCTGGAGCCCAGGCACAGATACAGAAATTGCAAGCGGTGGTCTGTAATTCCAAATCACAGTAGCGGACCTCTGCGAGAGTGAAACGCGATGCGCATCGTAAAGACCCCAGACAGGATGTTGTAATTATAGACCCCCCCCCCCCCCCCCCCCCCCCCTCCTCCTCCTTGCAATTATGTAGTTCTGCTGTATCCGCGCCTGGAGCCCTGGTATTAAAACAAATACATGCCAAATTCTGTCATTGGTGAATCTGGAACATATTCGAAGGAAACATTTCTTGCGAAAATAATGGGCTGACATGATCGCTTCGAACTACACAGAGCTAATGACTTTGCTCCACAACGAATAACTTTTCCCAAGGCCGCCATCGTTGTTGTTGTTGTATGTTTATGTGCGTCAGTAACGACAACTCATGTCAGTAACTCGGGGAGTAACTCCGCTCACTCGATAATGTACGGATGTTGCACGGGCGTAATGTACCAACCATCTAATACGAAAACGGACTGACTTTCTTGTTTGTTTGTTTGTTTATTAGTGTTTAACGGCCTATCAACAGCTAAGGTCATGTAAGGCGTGATTCATTTATAATTTGTCAGGATTTTTCGCTATGGACAAGAAAACAGTCAGTCTTAAAACGGGTCCATACGGAACTAGCTAGTTGGTCTACGGAAAAAAGTATTCAAACAGTATTTATGGGGTCTCCCTAAAACGCAGACGCTATTGCAGACACTATACAGCGTATAGGGATTATCGGGAAAACGCAGACAAAAGGCTTATATAGTGATTTCGGAAAACGCAGACAAAAGGCTTATATAGTGATTTGGGATATTGCAGACAACATACTTATATAGAAAGAAATACCCATTTGATGTGCTATTTGAAGTAAAAAAGGACCTTACAACATATAATGATTGATATTTAAAAAAAAAAGGACCTTATAGGATGTACAAGTGTAAATTGATGTTAATTATATATAACATGTGTAAAAGGACCTTACAGCATGTATAATTGTAGATTATATGGTAATTGGATGATAGAGGGGACATTATGACTCAAGTTAATCTAGCAAATTAAAAAAGCAGAATATATGCACATAATCATCCAAGATTGGTGAAAAGGGACCTTACAACCAGTATGCAATGGTAATGTTCATTTGGGTTTGAACAAATCATAACAGCACATAAAGACAGTCTGATCACTTTTATTTGTGTAGTTGTACCATACCATACATCATTAACAACATGTAACATACGGCATATTTAACCAAATACATGGATACATGGATACATGCTTAACTATTTGCATGCTGAGTGAAATAAACGATCAAAAAATACATCAAATATTTGCAGCAGAAGACTATGAAAATATGTAACGGAATTTCATTGGAATTGCATCGTTTGGATACAATTCGAATGTAATTTCATTAAATAGTTGGATGATATTTTCACAGCTAGCGTACAAAGAGTTAAATGACATAAGTCACAGTTAACATAAACCACATAGAAATTCTTGATCAAATGTTGAAATATCCGATGGTGCATTTAAACAATGTTTGTGAAACCATGAGACACATTTGTCGCATTGAACCATGTTGTCCAAACATGCTGGCAGGTTACAAATGCAATAATTTTCAATACTAATTATTTTAAATTTTTTTGTTCGACGAACGCTGATTTTTTTTACGTGTGATTGGAAATTGCGACATAATACCCTCCTCAAAACAACTTATCAAGTGTGAACGCATTTTTGATGTTTCGAAAATTAGGTCTAAACGCAATTCTTTTCTGAAGCAATAAGTAAGTAAGTAAGTAATTTGTTTATTATAGTGACATGTGTTAAACGAAACAGGGAATATGTACAATATAATATTGACGAAAACACCCGGCCCTATGGACCTATATGTCACTTTCAAATGTTAGGTATATGCTGTTATAAATGCTATAGCTTGGTAGAATTTCCGATACAATACGTTTTGACATTGGCGATTCTTGGTGGATCTTGCTGCAGAGAGTCTCGATGTCTTCGATAAGTCCATTCGGCAGCAAGGAGCCCACATCATTCGCCCCGACAACGACGACAATCGTCTGAAACATAATATACGCCTTATTATATAGCGAAACCCGATATTGCAGACGCCTTATTGCAGACACTATACGTTATATAGCAATAAATCGTTCTACTATATAACGTATAGTGTCTGCGTTATTCACAACTGCGATATTGCAGACATATGATTTATATGATTTATATAGCGAAACCCGATATTGCAGACACTATACGTTGTATAGCAATAAATCGTTCTACTATATAACGTATAGTGTCTGCGTTATTCACAACTGCGATAATGCAGACATATGGTTTATATAGCGAAACCCGATATTGCAGACGCAGTATTGCAGACACTATATGTTATATAGCAAAAACGAGTTCTAATATATAACGTATGGTGTCTGCGTTATTCGCAACTGCGATAATGCAGACATATGGTTTATATAGCGAAACCCGATATTGCAGACGCATTATTGCAGACACTATACGTTATATAGCAAAAAACGAGTTCTTCTATATAACGTATAGTGTCTGCGTTATTCGCAACTGCGATAATGCAGACATATGATTTATATAGCGAAACCCGATATTGCAGACGCATTATTGCAGACACTATACGTTATATAGCAAAAACTAGTTCTACTATATAACGTATAGTGTCTGCGTTATTCGCAACTGCGATAATGCAGACATATGGCTTATATAGCGAAACCCGATATTGCAGACGCATTATTGCAGACACTACGTTATATAGCAAAAACGATTTCTACTATATAACGTATAGTGTCTGCGTTATTCGCAACTGCGATAATGCAGCTATATGGTTTATATTGCGAAACCCAATATTGCAGACGCATTATTGCAGACACTATACGTTATATAGCAAAAACGAGTTCTACTATATAACGTATAGTGTCTGCGTTATTCGCAACTGTGATAATGCAGACATATGATTTTTATAGCGAAACACGATACTGCAGACCTTATTGCAGACACTATACGTTATATAGCAAAAACTAGTTCTACTATATAACGTATTGTGTCTGCGTTTTCCTCAACTGCGATAATGCAGACATATGATTTATATAGCGAAACATGATATTGCAGACGCATTATTGCAGACACTATACGTTATATAGCTATAAATCGTTCTACTATATAACGTATAGTGTCTGCGTTATTCACAACTGCGATAATGCAGACATATATAGCAAAAACTAGTTCTACTATATAACGTATAGTGTCTGCGTTATTCGCAACTGCGATAATGCAGACATATGATTTATATAACGAAACCCGATACTGCAGACCTTATTGCAGACACTATACGTTATATAGCAAAAACTAGTTTTACTATATAACGTATAGTGTCTGCGTTTTCATCAACTGCGATAATGCAGACATATGGTTTATATAGCGAAACCCGATATTGCAGACGCATTATTGCAGACACTATACGTTATATAGCAAAAACGAGTTCTACTATATAACGTATAGTGTCTGCGTTATTCGCAACTGCGATAATGCAGACATATGGTTTATATAGCGAAACCCGATATTGCAGACACCTTATTGCAGAAATATATGGCTTATATAACTTAAACGTATTGTTCAGTTGGTCGTGACGTGTTCAATTGGGTGTTTTTGTTTGGTTTATATAATAATTTGCAAGTTTACTCTTTGGAATATATTGTTTGATCTACTCCTGAAAGTGATATGAAAAATATATTAACCAAGTCCTCCTGAAATAAATGAAATATATATTAATATATCATATTATTATCTATACTAACATACTAAAACGGGTCAAAATAAAATATAATACCCTAAAAGCAAAACCACAGGTAGGCCCGCTTTCTCACTGTGATTATAACACCTACTGACAACCTGGGGTTTAACAAGACAGTTTATACCTGTGCTATATAATACATAGTGTCTGCGTTTTCCGATACTACTATATATTGCTTTTGTCTGCAATCACTATATGTTACATAGTGTCTGCAATAGCGTCTGCGTTTTAGTGTGTGCCGTATTTATGTTTTATCCCACTTCTGTCCATATTACGGATACTGTGTTCGTATTAGTAGGAGAGCTAGACATTGTATTGATATGACGTGTGTGTGATAAATTAGTTAGAGCACGGTTATCAGCCTGTACAGTTTAGTTAGCTATGGAACCGAGTACGTTAATTAGAACTGAGTCAGCATCAACAGCCATTTTTCAGTATGGTCTGATCGGAAAATTGGAAAGTATCATCATTGCACAACACGCAATCATTGCTGCATTTTATACATTTTGATACATGAAAGCATTGGCATGTATATATTGATGGCATTTGAATGTCAGTATGTTTGCTGATCGTCAAAGCAGTAAAGTGTAAACCATTACACAGTGTTGTAGTTTTGTTTTTGTTGTGCCCTAAATAATGTAGTGTCAATTCATACATGCTATAAATTACCAAGATATAATATTAAAAATGGCCACCAAGATCGCGAAAAATAGCATTTACGGACATAAAAATGTAAGAACAATGCATAATTTTTACAACCATATATGTTAGTGTACCTATATGCCAACTACATACCTTTACATTGCCGTATATTATTCAAGTTAATTATAACATTGGTAGGTACGTACTAAGATGACTGGTGTTGTTTTTTTTTGTAAAATAGAAATAGAATAGACAAAGGAGATAAAAAAAAAAAAAAAGAACGCATGGCAGCCCAAAGCAGTTGAATGAGTGTGTGTCATGTGCTATGTATAAATGCAAAACAAGTAACCTCGCTGTTTATTTTCGTCTTATATCATTCCAGGTTAATACTACTTTATTTTTCAATTATTTGTTATAGAAAGTAGTCGACATGCTACATACGTAATGTATAATTGCCACTTAATTAGAGCGATCGAGTAGCATTGACATTCCAAACGTGTTTGCAAGAAGATACTGACACTGTGTCTGTCTCGAGTCAATTAACAACCTATATATCATGCATTGTACAGTAATGGCAGTTATACCAATCTATTCATATTTACATGTAACCGTAATATGATGGATCCGTACATTGAATACTGTAATGTATTACCGAGCATGTGATTATGGCATAATGATTACTACTCAGGCATCTAGCACTCCTAAAATACAGTCATATTACATTTGTTTCTCTCCAAGTATTGACATGACATAAAACAAGGATAGTGATTGTTTTACGGCATACATATGCCTTTAAAATATTCGCTAAACACTATACATTCTCGTGATATATATCTTTCAGTCCAGTGCCATACATTATGAAATAATATTAGCGTATACAACGAATGTATTTGGCGTAGAAATTCTTGTTACTATTCCTTACATATTTCTGTATTTGTACAGTAGGATCATATTACTTGTATGCTACATGAGTGTGCCTTACGAAAAATATGAATATTTTGTACAGTGCATTGTTCAGCAATCAGAGGGAGTACCAGACACATTCCCAAATAAATATTGAAATATTTGAGATTACATGTAATCATGAAGATTTTATAGATACGCTAATTTATAAAGACTACACTGACGTGGGATCATATGACATACTTCAATGTATTATAGATACAGTTTGTAATGCCCTTTTCGGAACATTACTTGTGTGACTTGGTCATTTAAACAGTATGGATGCATTACATATTGTGAACTATATATAGTAATGTGTTCATGCCGAAGAAAGCTATTATTTTGCATATTGATGTATGCGTGTTATATGAATATAATTGTATGAGTTACGTGTGTGTCAATAAGGACTGACTTAGTAGAACATTATTATTTGTTGCAAAGGTAGTAGCATCATGCATGTGCAGAATATCTGTATAAAGTATATATGACCCTGTTCTTCTTAGTGTGTACTATACAGCCCATTGAGCTGCTATATTCGTCGTTTTAGTATGTACCGGCTATCAGCCAGTTTTAACACTTGAAGCGTTTGCCACACAGAGCAAACAGTATGGAAGAAATTGTAGTAACAGTTGGTGCAATACGTTCCAAACATATACGACGACAACGTTCTATTATATCAAGTATTATTTCAGCAGACTACACACCAACCTTTGTATATGTGCATTTCTCCCATAACTCTCAAAACTAAAAACAATACAGTAGACACTTTTTCAATTTGTAAAGTTTCAAACTGATGCACAGTATATTATTAACTGCACATCTTCACAGCATGTTTTCCGGAAACCCCGTATTTACTCGCGTAGTAGGCAAGTAGAAGTGAGTGACAATACACTCAGATAACTGCTTACATATTTTGTATATACAGTTGATGAAAACAATGCATATCACATTATTCTCTAATGTCTTTGGAGCATATTGCATCAAGTTTTATTCATGTACCTGTCACATTACTAGTGGTATGTTTCAAACGCCACAATAGGTGAACTTGGCTGATGGCTAGTACACACCAAGATGACCGACATGCAAACCTCATGCACCGTATAGATACAGTAATGAGGGAATGTTCACATACATGTTATACATATAGCCATCATATTTAGGAAGCAATTATTATTATATAATATGATGATTATTAGGTGTCCCACAGGTCATTAAGTTGGGCTGTAGTGCTTTAGAAAACCTAAATGCAATACACAAATTACACGTATAAAGACATTATCTCAATACACATATCCCATGGAGTAATAACGAAAGTATTAATCGATGGGCATTGAGTCCCAGTACCATATACTGCTCACTAAAACATTGAATGTAGAATAGTTAGGGTTATCAGTTTATAATATCAGAGTATTCAATTGTCATATCTTATTGGCCATAGACAGGATTCACACATCGGTCTACTTCACATATGTTATTGAAATGTTACATTTGCATTGAAGGTGCATATCATGCATACATCCATACCTGTATATTTGTGTACTTAGAAAAGCAAATTTAGGAACACGAAGCACTATATTTTCTCAGTGCGAATAAGTTTGATCATTTTAAAATATAATTTCTGATAATTATACAGTAATGTTGGTTACTTCTATTATATTTATTATTTCGCATACACAATTTAGAAACGTACTTTCAAATGTGTATATGCGACATTTGTGTGTTAGTTTAAACAATATTTATTCGACAGTATATGGTACAATACAAGGTATACAATGACAGGGATATGAAAACAAGCGTGAAGCTTATATGAATTCGTCTCCCACAAGGTGGATGTAAGACACGAATGTGGTACAAGATAGTTAAGTGCACATACAGGCGAATATACATGTTGAAATAGTCTAAGTGGAATAACTTTGTCTTACAATGGTGTACTTACATAATGAGATTGACAGTGTTTAAACCTTAGATTTATGACATGAGAATGCGTGTGGCTGTGCTTCAGAGATGGTCACCAAGCAAATGAGACAGGGACACTGGAGTGGGGGGTTACATGGGGAATCGCCCATGCCTTTCCCAACCCTCACAATTTCCCTCTCACGTTCCGTGGACGGGGAGTCGCCCCCGAGCGGCGTAAATGGATAGTGCCCGGAAGTTGTCGTCTATTGTTAGGATGATACGTATGGTATATTTTAGTTGTCTATGTTGGAATGATATTATGATGCTAAAATCTATTTGTTGCTGTTATGTAGTTTTGGACACTTATAAACATTTTTTTATTTTGATCGAAAGTCAAGTGTTGGTTTCCGTTCAAAAGATTTTCAGTTGACGGAATACATGGAATATCAGTGAGGTACACTTGTCGTTGGTGTTGATATTGTCTGCATGATGTGAGAAAGTGACTGACAGTCTCTGGGGCGCCACATGTACAGAGAGGTGAGTCTATTATTGATTTTCTGTAGAGATCGTAATTTAGGGAACTGCAAGACATTCGTAATCGAGCGTGTAGGATTTGGTCTTTTCGGGTACCCACGTTAAACAGAGGGGATGATTTAGATGTATCTTTGTTAAGTCTGTATTTGAAGCTGGATATTGTTGGGGCGTATCTGGTAGATTCTGGTAGACTGTTCCAGTCTCTGATAGTGGATGGGAGGAAGGAATTGGTATATTGCTGGGTGCGACCATATAGTAACGGTATATTGTTTACATTTCTAAGGGCGTAACGCTGTTGTGTTTCGGTAGGTATAAGTGTTGTTAAATATGTTGGTGTTAGGCCATTCTTCATTTTGTAGAGTTGTACGAGCTTGTGTTTTTTTCGGCGTAATGAGAGAGTTTCCCATTTAAGATCTCTATAAAGGTTGTCAATGCTGCAAAGTTTTGTTGCACCTGTTACAATGCGTGCTGCCTCGGTTTGTATAGCATCGAGGTCATTTTTTAGATAGTTAATTGTACAGTTGTCCCAAACAATGTTTCCATATTCGAGTAGTGGGCGGATGGTTATGATATAAAGGCGTTCAATGCTTGTTCTAGTTAATGTGAATTTGAGCGATCTTAGAATTCCTATCCTCTGCCAAGCTTTCTCTAAAGAACTTGAAATGTGTGCTGTCCATTTTCCATCGTCAGAGAACGTTAAACCTAAGTGTTTGTGCTCGGTTACAGTGTTTATTACAGTATTGTTCATATAAAGATCAGGATGATAGAGCTTATTTTGTTTTTTCGAAAATATCATGGACTCGGTTTTTGATGGATTAAATGTTACTAACCAGTTTTGTGACCATTGGTGCACTGTGTTAAGATCGGCATTTAGTTGTGTTGCGGATTCTGATGGGTCGTCTACAATGATGTATAAGCTTGTATCGTCTGCAAATAGTCGAATTTTAGAGTTGATAGTTTGAACTATATCGTTAATGTAGATAAGAAAGAGCAAAGGGCCCAAAATGGATCCTTGGGGAACTCCGGCGGTTACATTAGACCATTCGGAAGATGCGTTTAAGTGTACTACTCGCTGTTTTCTATCTGCTAGGTACGATTTAAACCAGGAAATAAGGTTCCCGGTCATTCCGATTGAGGAGAGTTTCATTATAAGGCCGCGGTGCCAGACTCTATCAAATGCTTTTGAGATATCGCATTTGTGTGTTGTATATACATCTGTTTTATTATACCGGTACATATATTCTTTGGCATGCTCAACCCGCTATATTTTAACAAAAATAATCGACATACACACTGATGCATCAATGTATATACTGTTGTATTCACATTGTAATATATATGGTAGTCAACCTACGCATGATGGTTACACAGTTTGGATATGTGCAATGGAGAGCGCAATTTGCCATACACGTGGTACATATTTTGGTGGCCACATTGACTAAAATTTTCCTATTTAAAAATGGAATGATCTGTACTGTAAAACATATTATCATCATAGTTATTAAGTGCATAGCTGGTTTAATTGTTGGTTGTACAGTATATAACAATAATTTTAATTCTATGATAACATGTACACATAAAATATTAATCAGCGGCCATTTTGATTTGATGTATTGGTGTTTAATGGCCTGTCAACAGCTAATGTCATTTAAAGCCGGGTCAACTGGTTCGATCCCGCATGTAACCTGCTGCATTGGGGAGGAAAAACGTGAATTTGAACCCACAACCTCCGGATTGGAAGTCAGGTGTTCTAGCCCCTAGTCCACAACATTGGGGAGAAAATACCCAAATCAGAATGAAATATTTACATCGAAATAAATACTTGTATATATTCAGTCCTGATATTAGAATAACCTGACCTGGTGCCAGGTCCATACCACACCAAAGTCACTTGGCCCCTTCCCCTATAAGTACTAGGATTAGGAATAATCGTATTACTCATACAAAGGGTATATCCAGATTAAACCCTCACAGACAAGAATGCCAAAGACGTATCAGAGGGCCAAACCATGGAGGTCTCCGTTCAGGATGAATCCCGATCGTTAAATTTCCCCATCTGATGCTCCCACCAGTAGGCTGTTGATGGACTACAGCATCCGCGTAGTTTGTGCATTTTTGATATCTTATATAATAATAACCATATCGTATGCAATGTAAACAAAAGGCCGAACTTTTTTTTTTAATCACTCAATTAAGCTTGCACGCTAATTATCAACGTCAGATTTGTATTACTCGATATGTAAAAACTGTTACATTTTATTTTATTGCAGAAAAATATAGACTAATATTCAGTTCGTGACGGATATTTCTAGAGTTTGCAATTGCCAATATCAAAGCCGTCACGGTTTATGCTGGCCAATACTATATATATATATGTATATTGGTCAGCCAGCTACTTTACAGTTAAATAGTGTATTAATGTGATGGATATTAAATTTGTTATTAGAAAATAACAAATAAAAAAAGGATTACGAGGATTAGTAGGTAAGATTTTACTACTATTGATTGTATTTTGAATATAAATTGTAATTAACCATCGTCGTATAAATAGTGTCCACCTGTGGTCTTCGCTCAATTTCGTGACGCTCAGGCAAGAAATCTGTCTTCGATACTATGTTCTATATATCATTGAATTACTGCATCTTTTCAATAATTATCATTTTGTTATGTTCATTACATTACTATATTCAGGCGCGGATACAAGGGTATATTCAGGCGCGGATACAGGTGGGAGTTCCGGACCCATCCCCCCCCCGGCAAAAAAAATAATAAAAAAAATAAAAATCTATAATACTCGAATAGTTGGATGACTTTTTTCGTGGCCTAGGTGTCAGGAAATCGCATCTGCGGCGATCTGGCATTTACAAATTTCATGGGGGAGGACCCCCAAACACCCCGACTTTACGATTTCGCGCTCGCGAAGGTCGGCTATGCCGAATTGTAATTACAGACTCCCCTTGCAATTATTTCTGTATCCGCCCCTGATATTACATTATATGATCTTAAATTTAAGGTATATGCCCACTCAGCAGGCACAAAATGTTCTTTATGGGAATTAAATAGGTGAACAATTGTGTCACTATTCCACCAGGTCTAAAAATTACGAGTGTCCGTTATAAATATATAATCATTTAGTAATATTTATTTTACTGATAGTTACGCGCGGTGGTATCAGGCTATTTTCATATGCAAATGAGGCAGTACGACCGTATAGCCTACAATGAAAATGCGTGTACAATGTCTATTTTTAGAATGCTGTTCACAACAGGGATATCGCACAAATGTCATTTCTATTTTAGTGGAAATTCGGATTTCCTTATTTGGTCAAATGTGATATTAAACGCATATTGATAAAGATTAACATATTCTAATGTGACTGAGTTTATAATTTCTACATGACATACTCGGAATAAGCTGTTTGCACAATATGAACATTGTTGGACAGTAACCGTGCTCACCCAGTCACAGGCGCATGACCATGAGGAGGCTGAGTGGTATATTATGTGTAATGTGTAATTTATTATAGACATTGATTTCCCACAATTTCCAACTGTACTGTACTTGAAACAGGAAATCCTGTGACATCTGAATTCAAGGTTTGTATATTGTTGTATATTCATGTATTTTGCTCGTGAATTTTCAGATTAATCAATCGATGGATTATCCATACCACAGGTGATTCTAGCGTGTCTTGGATGGTCAATTATTGTTTGTATATACATGAAATACCTTTCTAAACAAAACAATTCAAATGCACCCGGGTCTGAAGATTATGTAATTATGCATTATACATTAAATACCTTTCTAAACAATGTACAAAAACGATTCAAATGCGCCCGGGTCTGAAGATTATGTTACATAATCTTCAGACCCGGGCACATTTGAATTGTGTTGTACATTGTTTAGAAAGGTACGTATTCAATGTATATACGACCAATAATTGACCATCCAAGACACGCTAGAATTATCTGTGATCATACATTACACGCCCGTAGCCAGGGGGGTCGGAGCGGTCGGACGACCCCCCCGCCCAGCCTCGAGGTTCACTTTTTTAGCCTCGAGGTCCACTTTTTTAGACCCGCCTATATACCGCAGGCCCCTTGGGCCTTCGAAACGAACCCCCTTCAAACAGGTCTGGCTACGGTCCTGCATTAATTACACAGATACATTGATTGATATTTTCAGAGTTGACAGACTATTTTACGTATGTCAATATGAAAGTACATACATGTCGGTCTATATAATCATAAATGTAGCCAATGGTCATAATAATCTCTTAGCTCCAGATAAGGAATTAGTAATTGAGTATTGTCACTCTATCATTTCTGAAGCAATTGGGTATTTTAAAGTTTAATTGAGTGAAATAAAATCACACTACTGTTTTAAAAATCCACAGACCCCAATTATTGAATAGTTTGCTTTGAAATGAAAACATATCTTGGCATTTCATTAGAATTGTCTCCTTGGAGACAATTCTAATGAAATACCAAGATTTGTTTCCATGGAAAATAAGAAAAATATGCTATATTTGTGGTCTGTTTTATTGTTTTCTGCAGCATGATAAAGGTACCATAAATTTTGTATTGCTTTTTGGTTACTCGCTACTTCTGATTTCAATTGTTTTTTTTGGCAATTTTAATTGGGTATTTAAGCAAATACGCAGCTTATCCTGGTGTTTTTCTTTCACCCCTAAGTAACTGGAATGGACACTAGCTAGCTCCCATGTTATTTTTCAGACTATTCCATTTTTCGGAAATAGGTATTGATTTTATAAATTATAAGAAAATTTCCACAGATGCTGCAGACCCTAATGAGACGGCTCGTTACGATCTGGATCTACACTGTTTGCAAACATTAAAGGTACATGCCTACTCAGTAGGTACAAAATGTTCTTTAGAAGAATTCAATAAGTGTATAATTGTGTCACTATTTCACCACATAGTGCCCGCTATACAGACATAATCATTTAGTAATATTTATTTTACTGATAGTGACTCAGGCTATTTTCATATGCAAATGAGGCATGACATTTTTTAATTATTTATACTAATTAAATGTGTCACCTGAGAAAGTAATATTTTCGATCATTTCACATCAAAAAATAAATACATAGAATAAATAGTAATGTCCGTTAACATTTTAAGGAAACACGGTTATCACCCCTGATATCAGTGTGGAAATTTACCTCTGATATAAAATGTATAATAATGCCAATCAATTCATGGGGTATTGGTGTATAGCCGGCACTCGTAATTTTTATAACTGGTGGAATAGTGACACAATTATACAATTATTTAATTCCTATCAAGAACATTTCGTGCCTATATACTGAGTGGGCATGCACCTTTAAGATAATGGTCTGTAGATTGAAAGGGTTAAACAGGTGATCTGTGTAGACAGCCTAAATATGCTCAGTTTGATCAGGGTTTACACTAGTAAAATGTTCTGGATTTTGTTTTATTTCAGAGATGAATATAGATACACATCTAAAGTCATCGAAGTACTGAACAGTACTGAGAAACACCTCTAAACTGTACACCCTGGAAAGCCCCCAGTGTGTCCGGTTTAGAGAGGGTCCACTGTAATTTATATATGGGCACGATTGAAGGGTATGCATATCTTAACCCTTAGACCGCTACACACAACAATTGTCGTATGCTGTTGCTTTTATATCTTGCCTTATTTCTCAATAAAAACATGGTTTGACAGCACTTCAGAATCATTTCCAATGGAAATGATTCTGAAGTGCTGTCAAAGCATGTTGTAAATTATTCTAAAGTGCTGTCAAAGCATGTTTTTGATGATAAAAATGGAAAATAGAAAATAAACAGCAGACGACAAAAAATTAAGATAGCGGTGTAAGGGTTAAAGGCAGTGCGTCTCAGATGGTTTCTTGTATATGCAATATGTCAATCAATCAAGCAGATAAACAAATCAATCAGTCATATATTTTAACATTCCCAAAATATTGTGTGTGATTTCCAGTTCGACGGTATCAACTAACCCAGAATGAACCAAGTTGCGAGCGAAAGCAACACACCAGCACTGACAGAAGGCGTAAAGAGTCCTGAGAAAGCCACAGATAAAACCAGCGGAGGTGCCAACGTTGTAGACTCTAATGTCCAAGGCACAGCCGAGGCTGAGACGGGCAGTGAAGACGCCATTACAGTGGTGTATAAGCTGTGCGATCGGAACAAACCCATTATCTCTGCTTGGCAAGAGGAATTCAAAGCTTACATCCCTGATAGAATACAGGTATGGCTTGGAGAAAATATTCTTACTGTGATTGCCCTGTGATATTTTGTCCTATTTGAAAATTTAACTCTTTGCATGCTAGCAGTGAATATAACATCCAACAAATTATGAGTATATATGTTTCTTATTTCTCTCTGTAAATATGACTTGGAACAAATATTAGAATTGCGTTCTCCGGACTCAAATGAAATTCCAAGACATATTCATGGTATTTAAAAGAAGAAATAAAAGTAAATATAATGAATTGTCGTCTGCTATTTTTGAACTATTTATAGCCCACAAATTTCCCAGCATGCAAAGAGTTAATGCCCAAAGCATTAAAAGTTCAATTAGGACAGTGTGCAACCCCAACCCCATGCGCATTCACTCAGTACATATGGAATCTACATGTAATTGTTTTGCTGATGGCAGTAGGGATTTTTAGCTCACCTGAGCGAAGCTCATGTGAGCTATTGTTACCGCAATGTGTCCGTCGTCCGTCGTCCGTCGTCCATCGTCGTCCGTGAACATTTTCAAACGTCTTCTCCTCAGTAACCATTGGGCCTATAGTCACCAAACTTCATGATCATGGTCCTTAGGTAGGGGGATTACAAAATTGTTAAAATGACGTCATTGTGTAATCCAAGATGGCCACCGTCTAAAAATAGCACAAATTCTTCAAAAATCTTCTTCTCAAGAACCGCCAACCGGATTTCGACAAAACTTGGTAGGAATGATCGATGTACAATGCTCTTTCAAAGTTGTTAAACTGGTGACCCTGGGGTCAAAACTGGGCGTGGCCCGTGGGGTCAAATTGGGGTCAAATTTTATTTTTTACCGAATATGGTCATGTCATATATCGAATTGAAGGTATCAAAGAGGCGATCACTCTGGTGCATTTTTTGTCGAAATCTGATGCTTATGTCATCCAAGATGGCCGCCAAAAGGTCAAAAGGTCGTTCTTTTATTAGAGATTTCAAAATTCTTCTTCACATGAATCGCTTGGCCCATGGTAGCCAAACTTAAAAGTTATGGTCCATGGGTGAAGCCTTTTCAGATTTGTTAAAATGGAGGTCATCGCTAATCCAAGATGGCCGCCGTCTAAAAATAGCATAAATTCTTAAAAAATCTTCTTCTAATGAACCGCTAGCCGGATTTCGACAAAACTTGGTAGGAATGATCAATGTACAATGCTCTTTCAAAGTTGTTAAAATGGTGACCCCGGGGTCAAAAATGGGCGTGGCCTGTGGGGTCAAATGTGGGTCAAATTTTATTTTTGACCGAATATGGTCAAGTCATATATCGAATTGAAGGTATCAAAGAGGCGATGACTCTGGTGCATTTTTTGTCGAAATCTGATGGTTATTTCATCCAAGATGGCCGCCGAAAGGTCAAAAGGTCGTTCTTTTATTAGAGATTTCAAAATTCTTCTTCACATGAACCGCTTGGCCCATGGTAGCCAAACTTAAAGTTATGGTCCATGGGTGAAGCCTTTTCAGATTTATTAAAATGGAGGTCATCGCTAATCCAAGATGGCCGCCGTCTAAAAATAGCATAAATTCTTAAAACATCTTCTTCTCATGAACCGCCAGCCGGATTTCGACGACACTTGGTAGGAATGATCAATGTTCAATACTCTTTCAAAGTTGTTAAAATAGTGACCCCGGGGTCAAAAATGTGCGTGGCCCGTGGGGTCAAATTGGGGTAAAATTTTATTTGTGACCGAATATGGTCATGTTATATATCAAATCGAAGGTATCAATGAGGCGATCACTCTGGTGAATTTTTTGTCGAAATCTGATGGTTATGTCATCCAAGATGGCCGCCGAAAGGTCAAAAGGTCGTTCTTTTATTAGAGATTTAAAAATTCTACTTCACATGAACCGCTTGGCCCATGGTAGCCAAACTTAAAAGTTATGGTCCATGGGTGAAGCCTTTTCAGATTAGTTATAATGGAGGTCATCGCTAATCCAAGATGGCCGCCGTCTAAAAATAGCACAAATTCTTAAAAAATATTTTTCTCATGAACCACTAGCCGGATTTCGACGAAACTTGGTAGGAATGATCTTTTTAAGTTGTGAAAATGGTGACCCCGGGGTCAAAAATGGGCGTGGCCCGTGGGGTCAAATTTTATTCTTGACCTAATATGCTCATGTCATTTATCAAATTGAAGGTATCGATCAATATTTGTCGGAATCGGATGATTATGTCATCCATGATGGCTGCCAAAAGGTCCATTTATTTGAGATTTTGAACGTCTTTTTCTCAGGAACCACATGGCCGATGCTGGCCAAACTTCATAGGAAGTTCCGATCCTTGGGTGATGCATTTTCAGATTTGGTAAAATGAGAGTCATCGCTTAATCCAAGATGACCGCCGTCTAAAAATAGCACAATTTTTTTAAAACATATGAACTCAATGTCACATTCTCCTCTGGTGTTCATGGAGTCAGGTGAGCGAATTAGGGCCATCATGGCCCTCTTGTTTAATATGCAACTGAATGGCGAACGTCATAGGCCCTGATGAGACTTATAAATTCACAGGCTGATCTGGCTCTATGCTGGTCACAAATGTGAATAGGTACCTTTTCTCAGCCAATGGTCCATATGATATGATCGTTAATTTTATCCATCAATTCGGTTCACATCATTATTACGGTATACTTTTATGGGTGAATAAGAAACATGAGGAATTGAATGTCACAATATTTTAAAACAAACAATTTGATATTTTAGCACTAGTAACATTATTGATTGATTTGAATTTTATGTCTGTTTAACTGTATGATCATAATTATACAGACAGGAATGTATCTGTATGGGAGGGGTGGAGCACTGTCCATGCAGCACTGAAATTACAAAACAAATTCTTTATGCACTGAATATCACTGTCCTGAGCCAGTGCCAGGTACCCTAACTACACCAGTAGCCTATTTCACCAACATTGCAAAGTATACTTATCTAGCAAAGTACCGGTATACTTTGAGGGAGTAATCATTTATTTGTCCTGAAATGCATTATTTCATATAGAACTAACGACTGCATATATTTGATGATGCAGAATTATTATACTGAATTTATTACATTATCACAGCCAAAATGGCTGTGATAATGTATTAAATTCAGTATAATAAATAATTATAAATTTATCCTAAAATTGAAAATTCCTCCCTCAAAGTATACTTTGCTAGATAAGTATACTTTGCAATGTTGGTGAAATAGGCTACAGATCACTTGGTCCCAGGTGTGAATCCCAGAGTCTTCTGTACTGTATGTAGTTGAGTGGGAATTTGTCAGGAATTCGGCGCCTATTTCGATACAAAACCTTTTACGGCGGCGCGGAGCGCAGCGCAAGTGAGTAATGCTGTTTCATTGACTGAATAGGGAACATTGTAGCCCCTGATCAGACTGCGCAGGCTGGTCTGGGGCTAGACTGTACGCAAATGTGGTAAGATTCATTTTGTCAGCATGTTCAGCATGAGTATTACGGTATACACAGTAAAACCTTTGTTTCAGGTGCATGCGGGAGACATATTTGAGAATGGCCCTGCCGCTGATGCCATCGTAAGTATTATACAGTCATTACAGTGTATATTCTGTTATAAATCGCAGTTCATTTGGTATTGAGAGGTGGGAAACATTTCTTTTCTATTTTGTGATAGATAAGTACCAGTTTTCTGCAATTTGTAGCACTATGCATTCTGTCTGTTCCATGTGAAATGCACAAATTGGTTTCTAGCAATTATTTTCAAAACTTAAGTTGTCCATTGGTGACAACAATGTGCGCCAGTAGCCGATTTCATCAAAATTGCAAAGTATACTTAATATCTAGCAAAATATACTTTGAGGGAGGAATCATTGATTTTTCCCAAAATGCATTATTTCATATAGAACTAACAACTGCATATATTTGATGATTAAGAGTACCGGTATGCAGAATTATTATACTGAATTGATTACATTATCACAGCCAAAATGGCTGTGATAATGTAATCAATTCAGTATAATAAAAATTAATAAATTTATCTTGAAATTGAAAATTTCTCCCTCAAAGTATACTTTGCTAGAAAAGTATACTTTGCGATGTTGGTGAAATAGGCTACTGGTTGCATTCTCGACATGGGCAATCTGTGAGATGGTATGGTGGTTGTCAGACCGGACAAGTGGGTTTCCTCTAAGTACTCCAGTTTCCTCCCACATTTAATTAGGATTACCCAACAAAAGCATTTGTATAAGATCTCTCAGGCTCGTTTGTAATCATTCCACAAAATAAATAAAGATTAAATTTAAAAAAAAATGAATTGAAGAGCTGCCTGTCCCAAATGTTTTTATTTTGCGAAAATCTGTCAAATACTTATTTTATTGCGAAAAAATATGGGATTTAAATATTTAGTATAAAATAGATTTTTAGCTCACCTGAGCAAAGCTCATGTGAGCTATTGTTACCGCAATGTGTCCGTCCGTCGTCCGTAAACATTTTAAAACGTCTTCTCCTCGGTAACCATTGGGCCTATTGTCACCAAACCTCATGGTCATGGTCCTTAGGTTGGGGGATTACAAAATTGTTAAAATGACGTCATCACGTAATCCAAGATGGCCGCCGTCTAAAAATAGCACAAATTCTTCAAAAATCTTCTTCTCAAGAACCGCCAACCGGATTTCGACAAAACTTGGTAGGAATGATCGATGATCAAAAATTGGCGTGACCCGTGGGGTCAAATAGGGGTCAAATTTAATTTTTGACCGAATATGGTCATGTCATATATCAAATCGAAGGTATCAATGAGGCGATACCTCTGGTGCATTTTTTGTCGAAATTGGATGGTCATGTCATCCAAGATGGCCGCCGAAAGGTCAAAAGGTTGTTCTTTTATTAGAGATTTCAAAATTCTTCTTCACACGAACCGCTTGACCCATGGTGGCCAAACTTCACAGTTATGGTCCATGGGTGAAGCCTTTTCAGATTTGTTAAAACGGAGGTCGTCACTAATCCAAGATGGCCGCCGTCTAAAAATAGCACAAATTCTTAAAAAATCTTCCTTCTCATGAACCGCCAGCCGAATTTCAACGAAACTTGGTAGGAATGATCGATGTACAATGCTCTTTCAAAGTTGTTAAAATGGTGACCCTGGGGTCAAAAATGGGCGTGGCCCGTGGGGTCAAATTGGGGTCAAATTTAATTTTTGACCGAATATGGTCATGTCTATATGAAATCGAAGGTATCAAAGAGGTGATTGCTCTGGTACATTATTTGTCGAAATTGGATGGTCATGTCATCCAAGATGGCCACCGAAAGGTCAAAAGGTCGTTCTTTTATTAGAGATTTCAAAATTCTTCTTCACGCGAACCGCTTGGCCCATGGTGGCCAAACTTCACAGTTATGATCCATGGGTTAAGCCTTTTTAGATTTGTTAAAAACGGAGGTCGTCGCTAATCCAAGATGGCCGCCATCCAAAAATAGCACAAATTCTTAAAAAATCTTCTCATGAACCGCCAGCCGGATTTCGACGACACTTGGTAGGAATTATCGACGTAGAATGCTCTTTCAAAGGTGTTAAAATGGTGACCCCGTGGTCAATGGGCGTGGCCCGTGGGGTCAAATTTTATTTTTGACCAAATATGCTCATGTTCTTATATCAAATTGAAGGTATCGATGAGGCGATTGCTCTGGTGCAATATTTGTCGGAATCAGATGATTATGTCATCCATGATGGCCTCCAAAAGGTCCATTTATTCGAGATTTTGAATGTCTTTTTCTCAGGAACCACATGGCCGATGCTGGCCAAACTTCATAGTAAGTTAAGATCCTTGGGTGAAGCATTTTTAGATTTGGTAAAATGAGAGTCATCGCTTAATCCAAGATGACTGCCATCTAACAATGGCACAATTTTTTTAAAACATTTATGAACTCAATGTCACATTCTCCTCTGGTGTTCATGGAGTCAGGTGAGCGAATTAGGGCCATCATGGCCTTCTTGTTGTATTTGTGGACCAAATTATCAAAATTTAAATCTTAGATTATTTTTATACGACCGTTTTTAAAAAACGGTACGTATTATGTTTTACCACTGAGCGGGCGGCTGACAGAAAAAGTGCATAGTTCGTGTAGACAACTCCTCCGAAACCGTTCAGTCGATCGATCTGAAACTATACACACTTCTTCTACACATATTAAAGATGTGCACCTTGGTGTTTTTATGCGGAAAAAATATTTTTTAACAAAAATATCACCTTTTTAACTTAGCCATTTTTTCACATACACTTGTATCCAATTCTATCATTCAATACTTTACACTCTACTTTTCTATCTCTGCCTAAATTAGTATACATGTTTAGCACAACGAGATGAAGAAATAATGCTATAGACTTTCAAATTCTCATTAATGTTTCTTGCCTTGGTGACAGCTTCACATTTCTGCATCTTCGCTGTCTGGCCCATATTCGACGGGCGTATTTTGTGACTTGCGGCACTCTTGTTTATCTTATATTTAAGGGTAGGAATTGGCTCGAGGACCTTCCAAACCCGGATAGATCATTTGCAAGGATTTATATCTAACCAGGGTTCGGTGTCGGTTTTCATGTTTTTGTGTTTTTCACACCTGGTGGTCACTGCATGTGATTCCATAACTGCTTGACCATTTCAGGTATCCCCAGCTAACAGCTTCGGATTCATGGATGGGGGAATTGACATGGCGTACAGTCAGCACTTCGGCTGGCAGATGTAAGTTGGATTAAGAGTATCCATCATTATAAGGCACGTGTGTGGGACAAGGATATTCCACCCGAGTGTCAGAATATGTTGTCAGAAACGAGGCTTTGCCGAATTTCTGACGACATATTCTGATCACGCGGGCGACGCCAAAAAGTATGTCGCACATTGCTGACGACATCAAAATTAAAACGACGCCATGACGCTATGACGTGATAATAAACAAGTCGCAAACATTTGAAAACAATTTACATCAACAATATTTGACGGGTTAATTGTAAGACACATTAGCCATAATGTTGCCCTATTAGATTGGCTTGAAACTTCATATTCTCATTTGTCATCATCCATGTGTTCGTTATATAGCCCACCCATGCGGTACCTGTGCTCGAGGTCGAGGTAAAATTTATGTTATAGTTTTTAGTGTTACTGATTTCTTTTTTGTTTGTTTATCTTGCAGGCAAGAGCGGTTGCAGAAACAGATCAGGGAAAAGTACCATGGTGAATTGTTAGTGGTGAGTTGTTGCCCTTGGTGAATATTGACTCATTCATATGTGGAATATCTCCCAGACAATTTAAATTTCAAGTATAATTTTTATATCTCCCCTAAAAAATGTTTGCTTTTTTTTTTCCAACCGCCCATAAATATGCTTAAAACACATTGTCTATTTAATAGCACAGTGGAACCTCTCTAAACTGGACACTGTGGGGGTTCCCCCAGGGTGTCCAGTTTAGAGAGGTTCCACTCTTGAGTGCTCCAAGACTGGTTTGCAACTATAAGCGAACATTCTCATGAAGGTAAATTGAGATGAAACCTAATAAAAAATAGGCACACATTGGTTTTATGGGTGTCCGGTTTTGTTTTGTTTGTTTGTTGGGGTTTAACGACCTATCAACAGCTATGGTCATTTAAGGCCGGGTCAATGTGTTTAGTACTAAATCCCATATATTACTTGTACAAGTATATGTACATGTTCAAGTACATGTACAAATGGGGGGAAAATCCCAAAATCAGAACTGAATATTTACAATAAAAAACTATATCCCTGAAATCAGAATAATCCTGATCTGATGCCAGGTTCTCGCCACACCAGAATCATTTGGCCCCCTCCCAAAAGCAGTATGATCAGTAATAATCTTACTACTTTTATAATGGGCGATAACCCAATTCAACTCCCAGGTAACAATTGAGCCAAAGATAAAAACGTACCTGAGGGCCAAACCAGGCAAATCTTGAGTCCTATAAGGAGGAACCCCTACCGTTAATGTACGCCTTCACGTTCGCCCGACCAACCACCTACTGTTGTCCGGTTTAGAGGGATTCTACTGTACATGTACAGTGGAACCTCTCTAAACCGGACATCAGTAAAACACAAGTGATCTTTCTTGGTCATTTTTCTCGGGTGGTAATGTATGTTCATTCTCGCATAGCACACAGCTATTGCTTAAAATGATCAAATGCCTGAATTACAGTGAAACCTCCCAGGGTGTCCGGTTTAGAGAGGTTTCACTGTATATGGTTTTTGGTGGGTGACTAATCTGTGATGCAGCATTATACTTCATATGTTCAACCCCTGCCTTTCGGCAAGATAATGCTTTCATAGTATTTGTATCCTGGGAGCCATTTCACTAAGTGCAAAATTATGATAGTCTGTAAATTTCAGATTAACAATGTTTTCTTGTAAACAATTATTGGATTTACATTTATTGAGCATAGGCTGCATATGCAGCCTATGCGCAATAAATGTAAATCCAACAATTGAAATTTCTAAACGATCCAAAATTTGCACTTACAAATATTTTAGTCGTACAAAGTTTAGTGAAACGGGCCCCTGGTTTTTAGAACGAGACTTGAAAATTGACAAAATCAAAATGATTTATGGTTTCTCTGACTGCAACTTAGCCATTTCTTATGGTGCATTATATGTGGCTGAGACTGGAGAAATTGGGCTTATGGGAATTTGTGACCAGTGTAGCTCCTGAACAAATAGCACACTCATGTAGCCTGATAATGCTCTGCTACCATAGTATATTGTTTGTTTGAAGCATGACTGGTGTTTCATTGATTGAATGGCCAACAGTGCAGATCCTGATCAGGCTGTGCAGATGCACAGGCTGATCTGGATCTACACTGATCGCAAAAGCCAATAAGCCCCATTTCTCCAGTCACAGCCACACATAACTACATTACAGGGCGATGCCATTATTATCCCAGCATTTGAAGGCTGGATTAAAGAGAATTCTGTTGATATGTCAAAGTACAATGAGGGCAAGCCAATCAAATACCTCGTTTCTGCCCCGACGATGAGAGTACCTATGGATGTATCGGACACAGTTAATGCCTACCTGGCATTCCGGGCAGTTATACTGGCAGGTCAGTAGCTCTAAATATAAGGTTTGACCATGTCCAGCCGTGGGTAGACGTTTGCCATGGCACGAGGGAACTGTTTGAACCCGAAGGCCGTAGGCCGCGTGTTCAAACAGTTCCCGTGTGCCACGGCAAACGTTTACCCACGGCTGGACATGGTCGAACGTTATTGTAACATTTCCGTCGGAAATATCGTGTAATTGGAGCATATATGCAATACTTTCGGTACTTTGATAATCTGATCCATTCAAACAGCTGATTTAGAAAATACATATTCCGGGGCCACAGTACACGTCGTGTGATGCAGCCGCGCTCAATTTGAAAATTTCAATGCGACCGTTGTGAACTAGTCTGGTGACGTAATGGCGCGTTCTAGTAACGTCACAAGACACATGCATTACGTAGGTGTTGCCGTGGCCCCGGAATGAGCATTGTCTGCAGCCATGGTCAAACGGCACGCGCTGTATGTTTGAACACGGCTGTGAGCGGTGTCAAACAACGGCAGTCATGTAACAATATCAGATAACTAGCACAGCATTGACGGAATACAAGTAAAAAATCAGGCATTGGTGCCCATACAATTCACAGTCAATCTGTGTTTGAAAAATACTTTCGCTGAAGTTTCATTGGTTGATATACTTCAGTGATGTATCGAATGACGAAAAACCACATAGTATCATTACCTGATGACTAGAATGCCAGACTGCTCGAAAACGGTAGGAATTCCTCGGTGAGCCTCGGAATTCCTGTATGTTTCCTAGCCTTGCCTGATCAAACTTGATATCCCAAGACACTTGCCTGGTACTCTGTATTGATTGGTTAAATCCTCAGGAATAATGGATGGATTCTCCTCCTAGACTAGTTTTCTTCTGGCTATTCCTTTAAACAGAAAATAGGTAATTTTGTACAAGTTCTAAACATATCCACTACTAGAAAATGTGTTGATAGAATACGGATGTCCCACATACCGCTTTGATAATAAACGAGGCAAAATAAACAATCTAAATAAACCAAGTTTCTGGTGTCTAGCTAGTACGGTTTAAAAGTTTTACAACTTACAAGGCATAATTGCCAAATTCTAAGTAAAAAAGGGGGAGATAATCCATGACCTGGGGGTCAAATCAAAATTCTAAATAAACTGTGCATCTACTCGTCTTAAGGAAGCTATGTACCAACTTTCATGTGTGTAGCTAGTACAGTTTATGACTTACAAGGCAAAATTGCCAAATTCAAAAAGGGGAAGATAATCCATGACCCTGGGGTCAAATAAAAAATCAAAATAAACTTTGGGCATCTACTCACGATATGGAAGCTACATACAAAGTTTCAGGTGTGTAGCTAGTACGTTTTAAAATGTTTACGCCTTACAAGGTTGGCGACGAGACGGACGGACAAGGGCAACACTAAATGATTGATATCTCTTGGATTTACATTTATTGAGCAAAGGCTGCATATGCAGCCTTTGCTCAATAAATATAAATCCATCAATTGCAATTCCCAGACGATCCTAAATTTGCACTTACGAACATTTCAGTCGTATGAAGCTTAGTAAAACGGGCCCCAGGACTACATGTATGGAGTGTACACAATTTGGGAAATCAACTCGCGTCCGTTTTAAAGTATTGAAGTAAAAAATCTCAAAATTTGCATGTGTACAAGCAAAATTATTTTTCTTGCATCTAAAGTAATGTTAACGTAATGTTATACAGTTGTAAATCATTCTATTAAAGGCAGTGTCTCAGATGAGGTCTCTGATATTAAAGGTACATGCCCACTCAGTAGGCACAAACTATTCTTTATAGGAATGAAATAAGTGTATAATTGTGTCACTTTTCCACCAGTTAAAAAGATTACGAGTGCCTGCTATACAGATATAATCATTTAGAAATATTTATTTTACTGATAGTGACTCGTGGTGGTATCAGGCTATTTAATTATTTATACTAATTAAATGCGTCACCTGAAAAAAATAATATTTTTGACAGATTATAAAGCACATCAAAAAATAAATACAGAGAATAAATAGTAATGTCCATTAACATTTTAAGGAAACACCGTTATCGCCCCTGATATCAGTGTGGCAAGTTACGTCTGATATAAAATGTATAATAATGCCAATCAGTATGTGGGGTAATGGTGAATGAATGTTTATTTTGCCAGAAAATGTCTCTGATGATGTCTCCAATATAAAGAACATGTTGTGCCTAGTGAGTGGGCATGTACCTTTAAATATGTGGAGTTTCACTTTATTTTACTGCAACATTATTTCTCCTCGCGCAAAACACAAACATACCTCTTGTACTTCCAGTGAAGAAGCACAATGATACACCTGGTAGCGAGCCCATTAGGAGTGTCCTATGTCCCGGGCTTGGTACAGCGGTAGGCACAATGAGTGGGAAGAAATGTGCACATCAGGTCAGTATATGCAGCCTCGACAAATCCACTCATCCACTGATAGTGGCGAGTGAATTTAAGATCTGGACGAGGGCTAATTTGAAGAAATAGTGCAGTAATACTGCACTATTTCTTCAAATTAGCCCTCATCCAGATCTTAAATTAAAATATTAAAATATATAGAATTAGATTATTTGAATTTTCATCTGGACGAGTGGACATTTAAGAATTTGTCGAGGCCCGATATGTTGTAATACAAGGAAACATTCAAGATAGCTGTGTCAGAAGTCTGTCGTGTCTGGTGTCAGAAGTCTGTCGTGTCTGTCTGTCTATCCGTCTGTCTCACATGTTCGGGGCCTTAGGTGGTTGCAGCCTGCAGGTGTGGCTTAAGACTGAAGAAAACAATGAAACTTATTCCATTACCAAGATAACCACTTACGCCTATTGTTTGTTAGGTGGTCCTTCCTTTGTTTGAATGTACAACCCAAGGGGTATCTCATTGGGACGTCCATCCGTTCATCCATCTTCTGTTCCTATTACACCAAGCAGACTGCGTGTCTGCGCCATGTTAATAAAAAAATGAGAGTGGAATTGTAGCCGAGTGGTTACGACCTCTGACTGTACCTCCGGCGGCCCGGGTTCGATCCTCGATCCCAGCACTGGAGTTTATGAAATACAATTGTATTTCGCGCTCTACTAGCTGGTTCTACCCAGGTGTGCCATATAGCAGCTGGATCCGCAGGTATTCAAGGCTTAACAGCCAATTGGGACCCTTAAATCGAGCAACAAACAAACACTGTGTCAATAGAGGTAAAATGTAAAGTTAAGGCATGTAAGAAAAGGGAAATAAAACATGGAAAGTCTGGTAAAATAGTGTAAATCAGACAAGAACTGGCATTGTTAAACGAAGCTAATTCCCTCGCTGGCAGCCTTAATAATAATAATAATAAAAAAAAAAGTCCCCAGTGACCTTGGGCGGTCGGACGTGGATCGTATGCAAAACAACGCAGCATCCCTACACACATTATGGCCGAATATTATCCAATTGGTGAAGCAGTTCATGAGTCATGAGAAAAATGAAAGGTGTTACTAACGCACGTACATGGACTAATGCTATATCCCAGCTTGCTTCAATATCGGCGGGGGGATAATAAAAGCAAGTACTTGTGTGTATTTATGGTTTATAAAGGTGCAGCTGTGAGATAGTTGCATGAAGTAACTCGGCAAAACTACCGCATCATCCGTAGCATACGAGTTCAAGCGTTGTGCAGAGCTACTGCCAGCAATTGTGATGCTGCACAGAAAAAATAATTTTCCTATGTGAATTTAACATGGGGGCTAAAAATAGATTTTTTTAAATAAATTTTTATTTGTAGACCGATTTTCAAAATCTAACTTTTGTTTTCTTAGTTAATCATTTCCAAGCTTTTTTTAGCCTCGTCCTCCTTTCTGGCCCATGCTAAATTCCCATAGGAAAATAGTTTTTTCGCAATAAAATCAATAAATTCCATAAAATAATTTTTTTGGGGGAGGGCAACTTTTTTGTTATTGATGAAAAAGTACTTACATTTAAATATTTTTTAGATTTAATATGTTTAATAGCCAAAAACAAAATGTGGAACAGACAGTAGTGTAATAAATATGCAAATGAGCCCGTTACAGTAAACATGCTACTTGATCAGTAGTTTCAATGTACGATGTTTGCTTATGCAACAAATAGAATCTAGCATTTGTGATTTTTAGCCAGGTTTTTTTTTTGGAAAAAAACCCCAGGCTATTGGATTGGCGAAGGGCGGGCAGGCGGCGTCCACAATCAATGTTAAGTTTTCGTGTTTAAGTCCATTTCTTTGTTACTGTACCACCTAGGACCACCAAACTTTCACAGCTTCATAATCAAGGGGTGCCCACCACATATCACTATCCAACATGTTACCTTTTTTTGAACTTGACCCATTTTTTCCGCACAGTCGACTTAACTTTTCGCGTTTACAATGTTATGTTTTCGTGTTTAAGTCCATTTCTTTGGTACTGTACCACCTAGGACAACCAAACTTTCACAGCTTCATAGCCAAGGGGTGCCCACCACATACAACTATCCAACATGTGACCATTTTTTTTTTAACTTTTTAACGTACGTCTGGTTAAAGTTTTTTGGTTAAAAGTGTTTTGTTATACTATATCTCTGCAACTGCTTCGCCCATTACCTTGAAACTTCACATGGGTGTTTATCATCATCCATATTTTCATTCTACCCCCCAACCGTGCGGCCCCTGTGCCCAATGTCAAGGTCAAATTACTTTGAATGTTTTTGTTAAAAGTTGTTTCGTGTACTATATCTCTGCAACTGCTTCACCCATTACCTCGATACTTCACATGGGTGTTTATCATTATTGTTGCGCCCGCTTGCGGAAAGCGCGATATAGTAGGCATTTTGGCATACGTCCGTCCGTCCGTCCGTGTGTCCGGTTAGTATTTTTATACCCCCCCTTCAAGATTGTCACCATTGTCATTTATTTACAATTTCCAGATGCTGTGTGCTTTCGAGACCTTCGAGCTTGGTCTACACCCAGATAGTCTCGAACCCAAATACCTTGAGGGACCATGGTGCGATCAGGCTAATCTAATTACAGTAAGTTCCTGCTTTATCTCCTCCTCCTGGCATTGCTTTCCCTTGTAGATGGTGGCTGCCTTTGAACGGTTCGACTTGGGTATACACAAGGAATTACTCCATCCTGCAAGCCTCAAAAAAGAGATCACAGACCACGTGATCTTGAAACATGTAAGCATGAAACTTGTTGTGCACATGGATATCTGGGAAATACAGTAGATCGTTTGTTGGAGTTTAACAGCTACGGTCATTTAAGGCCGGGCCAACGGGTTCAATCCCGTAGTCAACCTGTTGCATTGGGGGGAAAATCTCAAAATCAGAACGGAATATTTACATCGAAAAAAAATAAATATTCAGCCCTGCAATCAGAATAACCTGACCTGGTGCCAGGTCCATACCACACCAAAGTCACTTGGCCCCTTACCCTAAAAGTAGTAGGATTACAAATAATCGTAATACTCACATAAGGGGTATAACCAGATACAAAATGCCAAAGTCGTATGTGAGGGCTAAACCTGTAGCCTATTTCACCAACATTGCAAAGTATAGTTTTCTAGCAAAGTATACTTTGCGGGAAAACTTTTCAATTTTATGATAAATTTATTATTTTTTATTATACTGAATTTATTACATTATCACAGCCATTTTGGCTAAAAATATGTTCTATTTATAGTCTGTTTATTGTTTTCTGCAGCATGATAAAGGTACCACAAAATTTTGATTGCTTTTTGATACTCACTACTTCTGATTTCAATTGGGTTTTTGGCAATTTTAATTGGGTATGTAAGCAAATACGCAACTTATCTGCAACTCTGAAATGGACTTGCATTCATGTAGTATCCGAGACACAATGTTTATCAAGCTTTGCTCGGAAATGGTAACAATTCCTTGACAAGTCTTGAAATTCCTAGCCTTGCCTGACAAACTTCAAGACACTAGACTGTTATTCTACATTTACATAGTGTCTAGGATACAAGTCCGTTTTGTCATTTCCATATTTTTTTTTCAGTACGGCGACGAGACGGTGGGCGCGAAGAAAAAAGACCTGAAAGAGATCAAAGCCAAGTCGAAAACCAACAAATCTGACCCTCCCAAAGAAAAGGACAAGAGCGCCACTTCATAGAACTCTAGATCCACAGGCGATTCCACCATTAGATAGAATCCATCTGGTTTGGCTATACATGTACTACGTGTATTAACCCTTACTACGCTCGAGACAAAAAAATTATTTTGGGCATTCGGAGCGTGGATTGAGAAATAGCAGCCGGATTTCATTATTTTCGGACCAAATTTTAAGGATAGTTTGCAAATCTCAATCAGTCAGAGATTTCAAAATTCAGTCCAGAACCGACAAACTGAAAATTTTAGAAGCCCTGCCGTAGACAAAATTTAATTCAGCGTAGTAAGGGTTAACCCGGACGCACGTACACCAATGTGCCAACCATATCGCGTCTGCAAGCGGGCGCGACAAACAAAAATCATGAAAATACAAATAATATGTGGCTATGACTGGAGAAATGAGCTTTACAGGTTATGCAACCAGCGTAGATCCAGATCAGCCTGTATATCCGCGCATGGTGTGTTTCATTCAGTCTCGAGGTTTCACTGTATTGTTTGTTTATTGGTGTGTAACGGCCTATCATCGGCTAAGGTCATGTAAGGTCTGGCAAACGGGTTCGATCCCCTTTTAACCTGCTGCATTGGGGGGTAAATCCCAAAATCAGAAAGGAATATTTACATCGTGAAAAAATATATTCAGCCCTGAAATTAGAATAACCCGACCTGGTGCCAGGTCCATACCACGCCAGTCAATTGGCCCCTTCCCCGAAAATAGGATAACGATTAATCGTAATACTCGCATATAAAGGGGTATAACCAGATTCAAGTGTTACATACAAAATACCAGACGTATGCGAGGGCCAAACCAGGTCTCCAGTCGGAATTCCGGTAAGGATGAACCCCCGATTGTTAAATTACCCATTGCAATGCTCCCACCTGCCACCCAATACAACCCATCCCAGTTGAACAACCAAGTTTTTATCCGCACCATTTGATCACTGTTCGTTAGAGGTTTGGGCAACCATTCTCGACAAAATACAGCTTAGCCTGTATAACAGGGCCACGATAAAAATGGGTGTTTGGGATCAGTTTATCTCCATGGTTTGAGGTATTATTTTCTCGTGCGGTATTGTGCCAATCCAACAAAGGATGCGATTGCTTTTCCGTGTATACACTGCAACACAATACGATTGTTCTCGGATTGTGACACATTCATCTACTGTATTCTTTGGTTAGGACCTTTCTAGTAAACATCAGGGGGCCGTTTCACTATAAAACAGTGTACGACTAAAATGTTCACAAGTGCAAAATTATGATAGCCTGTAAATTTCACATAAACACCTAATTCTTGTATTAAACAATTATTGGTTTACATTTATTGATATGCAGCCTATGCTCACATAGGCTGCTATGCTCAATAAATGTAAATCCATCAATTGAAATTTCCAGACGATTCTAAATTTGCACTTCCGAACATTTTAGTCATACAAAGTTTAGTGAAACGGCCCTCCGACTGACAAGAGTGCACAAATCACTGCATAAAGCAGTTATAAGGGTAGCAACAGAGCTGTTCATTGATACTGAAACAGGGGACAGACAACACAAGAAATGCAATCTATTTATTTCACTATTTATTCACTTTTGTACACATGCTCGTCTTGAATGTCGTACAACCCGTTATCTCTGGTACAGTAGAACACCAAAGTTTTATTTTCATCATGAACACAGGCATTTTCAGTGACAAATCAGACAAGCCATGTGATTTTGTACCTACGAACATGTGTGATTATTCATGAAACATATTTACAGAAACTATTTTATGCATTTACTCCACTTTTGATATCGTCTACGGAAAAAATATCGGAAACATTTATCACGAGACATCGCCATTGTCTTCGGTCTTCAGTACAGAATCACATGGCTCATCGAGTATGTTGTTACCAATAATTAACATTAAACTTTGATTAACTTAGTGGCCTGTGTTAATGATCATTAGCTTATGCTTGTTATATAATACGTGATCTTTACCAACAGCCATGCCATTAAACCTTTTAATACTGCAGTCCATTCTCAGTTTCTAGTTACCATTCAAACAGTTCCTCACAAAATGCTATCATAAGCATGTCTCAACAATCCGAGTATAATGCACTTGTGATTTAATAGCAGCGATTGTAGATCTTAACCTGGGGCCCCGTTTCACTAAACTTTGTACAATAAAAAGGTTCTTACAAAGATTGTAATGAATTTGCTTCGCACGTAAATGCAAGTCACAAATGCTGTACATTTTAGTTGTGCACTTACAAACTCCCTAGTCGTACAAAGTTTAGTGAAACAGGCCCCAATAGTACACACAATCTATACCATTACCAGTCGCTGATATCACCAAAATTGCTATTAAGCATACTTATGAGGGGGTAATTTTTTTATTATTTATTTTCGAAATGCAATATTTCATATAGAAGTAACGACTGCAAATATTTCATGATTAAAAGTATGCAGACTTATTATACTGAATTTATTACATTATCACAGCCAAATGGCTGTGATAATGTAATAAATTCAGTATAATAACAATTAATAAATTTATCCTTAAATTGAAAATTTCTCCCTCAAAGTGTACTTACCAAGATAAGTATACTTTGCAAGTTTGGTGAAATAGGCTACAGAGTAAACAGATTGCACTGATACTGGACTGTATTCAAGTACACGGCCAAGCTTACGATGTTTGTGACCAGCGTAGCCCCAGACCAGTCTGCGTACATTCGCGCAGTCCGATCAGAGCCTACTCAGTTCAATGAAGTATCAATCCAGTCGTCGACAATGCAAGGCTGGCACTTACACTGGAAACAATGTTAAAACCCTTTCACCCCTCTGTAAGTTAAATTGACACCCTCGTGTTATATTTTAGACTGTTCCACTTATAAGAAAGGGGTATTGTTGTTAGAAATAAGAAAATATCCGCAAATGGTGCAGATCCTGATAGACGGCTCGTAACGCCATTTGCGGATATTTTTTTGCTCCGGATACACACGGTTTGCAAACATGATCCGGATGTACAAACTGTTTGCAAACATTACACTAGGTTTGTAGTGTTGAAATAGTTAAAGGTCAAGGCCGTCATAACACGGCATCTATATTCATGTTGTAAATGTCACGATACATACATAATCAATGTTCCAATGTGCAGGTTAACGTCATCAAATCGAGCAGAATATTTACACAATAATCGGTCCATCACTGTTAAAGCTAGCTCGTGAAAAACACAAATTGCCAATCTCAACCGAACCAAAACCAGTTCACTGCAGGAGTTCAATTGACTATCGGGCAATAAGGAATTTAATTATAAACTTCTTGAGCACTTTACTATACTTTCAGTTTTCTCCATTATTGGAAAATAGAAGACAGACGCATTTTGAAACTGGCACACAAAACAACTGGACTGAAAACTTATTTATTTATTGTTGGAATGAGTACAGACATTAAAGGTATAACATATATTTTAAACATCTATGGGTGGATTAAGGCCAATTGGTATGCACATGCTCAGTTTTATAATCAAGGACCGACCCATGCTGAACAGGTTCCTTTCTGGTTGTGACTGTCAAGTTGGAGATTTCCTACAAGCGGGCGGCATTGTTGTCGTTGGTGTTCCATCGTCGCTAGTGGGCTTGGCCTATGATATCTGGTGGGCGTGGCCTATGATGTCTGGTGGGCGTGGCCTACGTCGTCTGGGCCTCCAAATCACAGGCAGCTGCCTCAGGTTCCTCGTCATTGTAGATATTCTCCGCCTACAACACAGTTTCTCTTCCGTTAGTGACCGTCTACAAACTGCTGACCCCGAGACCGCTGGTCACAAAAACTAGATGGCCGCTGCCAGCACGACTCCTGCCGAGGGTTTGATAGTAAACGGAAAAACTTTAACGTCGGACGCACAGACTGTGGATAGCGCAATATAAGTCGGCACATTGGCGTACGTACGCCAATGCTGACTATATCGCGCTGTCCGCAAGCGGGTGCGACAACTAGATCAAGTGAACAGAGGCTCACGGATACCTCCGACTGGACTGAAAAACAAAAACTATAACATAAATCTTACGGACGGACATATGAAAACTACATACTCCTCGACATACTTCAAATGCCAGGGGTATAGTGATCGACGAGGATGGCTCAGCACTTTGAATTGATTTATAGTTTAAATTAAATGACCTTGTCAACAAATTAGGTCGTTTTAGACTGGGGCAATGGAAAACAAGAATCTCAAATACAGAATATTTAAACAATGACCTATTGTCACACAAAGCGTCTGTGACTGGAGAAATGGGCATCATTGATTTTTGTGACCAGCGTACATCCAGATCATACTGTGCAACCGCAGTCTGATCGGGATCTGCACTGGTCTTCATTCCATCAATGAAACACCCACCATGCTTCTAACAAGGAATATATATTTGATCAGGAGTTATACATGTCACAAATGCCAAAAGCCCCATTTCTCCAGTCACATCCACATTTAGTGATTATCTACAAACCGTGCCGATTCCCGACGCTTCTTAGGAAAATGTATGACATGGACATGAATAGCTGGGTAGGTTTGAATCAATTTATTTAATATAAATTTAATGGCCTTTTAGAGGCCTGTTAATAGTTGAGGTCATTTAAGGTCAGGTCAATGAACGAAAATCCTAAAATCAGAACTGAATCAAACTGGAAATGTGGCCTGTCGGGTGTAAAAGACGAGACCTTGTTTCATTAATGCAAGTCATGTGATTGGGGTGAAGTGTCAACCAGGATTTATACTTATGTAGTATAAAATTGCTAAATAAATAAACCAGAAACAATGACACAGATGGATGGTGAAATGTGGAAAGTGATTCCAGGGGGAAGCTGTGACCATGTTTCATTAACATAGGCCGAGGGAACAGTCTTTCAAGTTCAGCATGGCTCAGACTAGACAAAAATGTCAATCTCAGGCCCAGTTCTAAAATGAAGTTTAGTTTAGCCTTACTATGCTGAATTAAATGTCTGCTGGAAATGTTTTATTTTCAATATTTCTCTACAAAAAACCTGTTTTGACAGCGCATGAGAATCGTCTCCACGATTCTCATGTGCCGTCAAACCTAGTTTTTTGTTAAGAATTAAGGCAAAAATGAAAAACAGCAGACGACAATTTCCGTCTCCCGCTTAGTGAGGGTTAATTAATGGCCCCGTCACATTATAATAAACCCAATTTGTCAAGTGGCGACATACAATGAAAGCTGACCACCATGCAGTGAAAAGTAATCACGCCGCGACTCACCATCTGCCAGACTTGCATGATGTTGTCCTCGGACACGGAGCAGATCACCCACGGCTCGTTCGGGTTCCATGAGAAGTCGGAGATCTTTGCTGTGTGCCCACCGTGTATAAACTACAGGGAAATAGGTGAAAAGTGAAAGGATTTAAAGAGCAGTAAACAACCGTTTTCTTTTTATTTAGAGGATATCATTTGATATTAAAAGCAGAAGAGATTCTCAAAACAAGTTTCAAATTTAATAGGAGGTTTCTTTTTAAAACGAGTCCTGCACAATTTATACACCTAGCCCCTTATCTGGAGCTCGAGTTTGAGAACAGCATCGCTTCAGTATCATGTATGGCAGTCTATTGCCAGAATAAAAGTGTGAAATGGGGCAAACATTTTTAGTTTTTAGTCACTTAGCATCGATTGATGTGTTTGTGACACTATGTTTCTGACTATAGTAGACATTTTTTTTATTAAAAACTTATGGAAAATGATGAAGTAAAGGCAACAAAAATAGGTTAAGATCATTAGAGGGTCATGAGTTTGATAGTAGTCTGTGATACACGCCACAGACTTGTGATACTACGCAAATATGGTGGTTACAGGCCTAATAGTATTAACCCTTAGAATGCTGGAAACGAAAAGTGTCGTCTGCTGTTGATTAATATTTTGCCTTTTTTCTCAATAAAAACATGGTTTGACAGCACTTTAGAATCATTTCCATTGGAAATGATTCTAAAGCGCTGTCAAAGCATGTTTTTTAAGAGAAAAATGGAAAATATAAAATCAACAGCAGACGACACAATTTAATTCAGCAGTGTAAGGGTGAAAGATAGAATGTTGACCAAAATTACCCAGACATTATTTCTTCGATTTCCGCTACAAAGCTTTTAGGCAAGTTTGATATTTGAAGATTTGGCTACCCGTGTTTCTGAAGTGGACAGGCTTCTGGACAACATTGACAATACAATCTGCCACAACCACATCTTCACTGAATAAACGGAGCTCCAGATAAGCTTTGCGTGTTTTGAAAATCAATTTTTATCCAGTGAAAATAGATGCGTAAAATACGCCTCATCTAGATCTGTGATCAGTATAACCCGAGGGATGTACCAGAAGTTCCGGGGGTCCGTCCTCTGCGTCCTCGGCGGACTGCTCCTCCCCGATCTTACTGAGATCCCACACATGCAGCCGTCGATCTGTGCCACTCGATGCCAGGATCGTCTCGTTGTGCGGAGACCACTGAACCTGTAATGGCAATCCCAATCAATAGACAAGTCGCGTCAATACTGATTTGACACAGTTTGTTGGCTTGACGTCGGTTAACGAACTTGGAAATTGGAAAATCATGTTGCTTAGTTTAAACTAGTAACTAAGCTTTAAACTAAGAACTTAGTTTAAACTAAGCAACTTGATTTTCCAATTTCCAAGTTTGTTAACTGATTTATAACACTGGTCTATACACGCATTATTTGTGTCTATGCGAATGTAAATATAGTCACTTGATCATTTTATGAAAGGAAGTTATGTTAACTGCACCTGTAATGTTAACCAATAGACCAGTCACATAAATAGGTAGGGCTGTAACAACGCATCGATGCTATCGGCTATTGCAATAGTAACATTGGCACTAGTACCATCATCAATACTATTGAATGATCGCAATAGTTGCAATAGTTATTAACCCTTTCCCTGATAGACGACTTTTCACGCCTCTGCAGAAGATGTCTTTTGAAAACATTGTGGGAAAAGGAGAAATTGCTTGCAACAAGCAATTTCTCCTTTTCCCACAATGTTTTCTACTCTATCAGATAATTTAACCATCATTTGGTTCTTTTATTCAGATGTTTTCGATTTGGAAGAGTCGAAATATCGCAAAAGAGGGAAAGGGTTAAAACTGTATTTTTCCTTCAGGAATGTATTTTGATTCATAAACACTGCATGCAGTGATTATCTGTGGTTCCGAGTCGATATCAATTTAGATATATTCTGTCTGCAATTATTAAAAAATATGTTCATTCTTTTCGATACAAAATCATAAATACAACAGTAACTCTATGCATTGCAATGAATCGCAATAGTGTACGGTACCTGCAATAGTAATACTATCACAATTGTTATTTTGCTGCAATAGTCACCCCTATAAATAGGTTACCAAACTATCCATTACAACTACTTCCGAGGCATCCTTGACGTTAGAATTTCCAGAAATTGTGAAGGGGCCTGGGGCCTGTTTCACTAAACTTTTTATGACTAAAATGTTTGTAAGTGCAAATTTACGATCGTCTGGAAATTTCAATCGAAGGATTTCCATTTATTGAGCATAGGCTGCATATGCTCAATAAATGAAAATCCAATAATTGTTTACAAGAAAACATTGCTAATGTGAAATTTACAGACCATCATAATTTTTCACTTTCGAACATTTTAGTCGTACAAAGTTTAGTGAAACGCGCCCCAGTTTTGATTTTGTGCAAAATAAGCGCGATATTCGCCAAAATTGTTAACTAGAAACCGATTTACGTTAATGCTGTGACCACAATGTGACTAGCAGTGTCACTATTAACATATCCAAGGAAAACTAAAATCACACCAGCAATAAAAATTGTGTACCATATGCAGACTATATAATTATTACCGAGGCTTTACATTGTATAATAATGTTCTTACCTGGAAAATTTCGTCCTTATGAGATTCAAATGAATGCAACTTCAGTTTCAAATTTCGCAGGTCCCATAGAGCAACAGTCTGAAAATACAAGTATTACATGTAAAAATATAAAAGGATTAAAATTGTGTTTATTATAATTGGAGTGAGGCTATCTATATTCATAATGCAAATTGGACACATTGTAGTCTCTATGCAATTCCACTGAACAGTTAAATATACATGTAGTAACAAACTTTGCGTCATATCACATGTTTTTTGTCGTCTGCTGTTTCTTTTCTATTTTCCATGTTTATCATCAAAAACATGCTTTAACAGCACCTTAGAATAATTTACAACATGCTTTGCAGCACTTTAGAATCATTTCCATAGGAAATGATTCTGAAGTGCTGTCAAACCATGTTTTTATTGAGAAATATAGCAAGATATAAAAGCAACAGCAGATGACAATTGTTGTGTGTAGCGGTCGAAGGGTTAACGTGGTTGTCATAATCTCCAAATGCTTAGGTCATGATTTCATATGCTTTGACTTCTCAACAACTGGCTAAGCAGCCATACAGCAATGATGCTGCATTAACTAGGGACATAACTCCAGATAAGCCTTTTGGTGAAACAATATTGTACCCTCTGAATTTAAATTCATGGGCATTAAAAAATAGGGAGTAAATTATATTCTTGTGCTATATCACAGCATATTTTTCTTAGATGTGCTTAATTAATTGCTGGGTTTCAGGTGTATCTTTTATTGAAATTTGTTTTTATTTTAATTCCTGCAATTTTCAGATTTTTTTAGCCATTTTTATTTGTCATTTTGAAATTAAACGACTATATTCCCACTTTTGAAACTTGATGCGTAGTGAGCTAAAATAAATGTGAACATACATCAATGAGCATCTTATCTGGAGCTCTAAAGGCAGAAAACAAGGCATATTAGTCAATAAATCAACACAACAAATGTTCCAAAGCATGTATCGTTATTAAACAAGCATATTTGTGGCCGAGACTGGATAAATGGGGCCTATGGGATTTGTAACCAGTGAAACTCCTTGTCAATTAGCGCACTCACGTAGCCCGACAACGATCTATACATTGCTTGTTAGAAGCTTGACGGATGTTTTATTGATGGAATGACAAACAGTGCAGCTCCTGATCAGATTATGCGGATGTGCAGGCTGATCTGTATCTATACTGGTCGTAAACTCATAGGCCCCATTTCTCCAGTCATAGCCATAAATAGGACAATACAATGTTAGAAGCAGGACAGTAGCCGATTTCATCAAAATTGCAAAGTATACTTTGAGGGAGTAATCATTTATTTTACCCTGAAATGCATTATTTCAAATAGAACTAACAAATGCATGTATTTCATGATTAAAAGTATGCAGAATTATTATACTGAATTTATTACATTATCACAGCCATAATGGCTGTGATAATGTAATAAATTCAGTATAATAACAATAGCCTGGATTTTTTTCTCAAAAAACCTGGCTAAAAATTAATAAATTTATCCTAAAATTGAAAATTTCTCCCTCAAAGTATACTTTGCTAGAAAAGTATGCTTTGCAATATTGGTGAAATAGGCTACAGGTGTTTTATTGATGGAAGGGTGAAGAGTGCAAATCATGATCAGACTGAGCAGATGCACAGGTTGATCTGTATCTACAGTGGTCACAAAACACATAAGCCCCATTTCTCTAGTCACAGCCACAAATAGAACACTACAACGTTAAATGTATGACGGGTGTTCAATGTTAGAAGAGTTTTATTGATGTAATGGTAGATGCACCAATGTGCAGATGCACAGGCTGATCTGGATCTACACTGGTCGTAAAACCAACAAGCCTCATTTCTCCAGTGGCGGCCATGTTTACCTTGTCGGCGGATCCTGTGGCGAGGATAAACTCACTGTAGGGGTTGAAGGACAGACAGTTGACCTCGGCCGTGTGGGCGTCCACTATGTGACTCGGTTTGTTTGTGTTGTTGGACCGCGTATCCCAGCTGGCAGAGTAAATAGACGAGTTATAAATAGGTTAGCAAACTTGCAAAATCACGGGTGAATTCCCACTTTATGGGTCATCATTGACCGATAAACCACGAAATCTCACGAAAAGTATATGTAGTTACCACTCAGTGGAACCGTCTAGTACATATATTTGCATTGAAAAATTAAGGAAATTCCATATGAAAGGAGTTAAAAATAGCAAACTGTGAATTATTCAAAGAGAAACAAATTGTTTTGTGATGGTTCCTGGGGTGCAATGATGCACGGTTGATTGGGCGAGGTTCACACATAGGTGAACCTCACCCAATCAACCGTAAACAAATGTCCATCATACGGGACGGGCAATATAATCTGTCATCCAGGGATTAAGCCAACCATTTGGGGAAGGGGCCCTTTTCAACCATTTTGGGAAAAGTCGCACTATATTGGGAATTTTCCAGCTCAATTTTTTCTGTTAAAGTCATTTCATGTTAAGGACAAACTGTCAAGTAGAATACAATGTATTATTACATGCATTTGTATTATGTCTCATCAAAAGTGCATGTTGATACCATTCAATTGAGCCGTGTCGATGAGACGGTTCAAATGAGTGGCAACAACATATAATTTAATTGAGAAATGAAGGAAATAGAAAAGAAATGGTCGATACATTTTGATACCCGATTTTCTTTTCAATTGGGATTTTTTTCAGAGTTTGGGAAGATAAAACGGCCCCTAGCATTGGGGAATGGGCCGGAATTGGGCCCCTGTGTGTATGGTAAATTAATCCCTGTCATCTGTATTGATAAGAGTAGCAAATTTGCCACATAATAATGCATTATGAATATCATTCAAAACTTAATGTGTGGACAGAAGACGTTTAATTTCTTATCTTCTTTCTCAAGAAAAACACGATTTAACAACACTTTAGAATCATTTACATTTGGAAATGATTGTACAGTGCTGTCAAAGCAGTGGTAAACAAGAAAAAAGAAAATAAAGAAAAATCGGGAGATGAAGCATTCTGCGTTGTAAGGGTTAAAAAGCTACAATAAAACACAGGTAACTTACATCATGAGTTTCTGATCATCAGCCACTGAGCCAAAGAGACTTTCATGTAGTAAATGCCAGGCAACGTCCTGAAACAACAAGGATCAGTTACAATTTCAGAACTGCCAGTAGCAAGTTTATGCCAGGGGTCATGTGACTCCTCTATCTGTACTGTTTGGAGACATTTGGTCAAATTTAGGAGTCAGATTGCGTCAACATACATTACACTATTTAATTCACATTTCAAATCATAAATAAATAAGCTTAAAATAATATATTTCAGCATCTCTTTATCAAAGATAATTGTCAAATCAAGGAGCAAATGCGAAATTTAAAGATAATGACTCGGGGTGGGGATTTGACAAATGTAGCACGCCGGGTGATTCCTGCAGTCTGTGATGAATCAAGTTTTATTTAGATGCGTCAGGAAGACAGTCATTATACAGTGATATACAATCAGGTAAGCACAAGCTGATCTGGGGCCACAGTTCTCCCTAACGACCATTTCACAAGACAAGCAGTGATGAGTAGACGGCGACTCATTTGGTGGTTTTAACCCTTAAAATGTGTGATACAAAAATTGTCGTCTGCTGTTGCTTTATATTTTCTTTTCTCTATTAACACATTACGGAATACACCTTTACGGGTATGAATTTTTTTAAATATTTTATTTTTGTTATTTCTCAATGAAAGTATATGTTGTGACCACTCATTTGAACCGTCTCGATGAGTCGGTTCAAATGGTTGTCGCGACATATACTTCGAAGCACATATAAAGAAAATACTTAGGATTTTCCCCAAGCACTTCTAAAAGGAAATGATTTGAAACTGATGTCAAACCATATTTTGATGAAAAAAAGGAAAATAAAAACAATAAAACTCGAACAGCAGACGACAAACTTTAATTCAGTATTGTCAGGGTAAAAAGCCAGCTTACTTACCTCCACCACAGATGTATGTCCATTGAAAATTGTGAAAGCGTCAATAACCCGTCCCTCTTTGGGATTTGTGTTGATGTCCCATAAACATATTGTCTGAAATGGAAGGGAAACAACGTTTATTAACCCTTTCACCCCCAAGTAACTGGAAGGATTTTGATACACTAATTTTGCAAAATTATTTTAGACTAGTCAATTTATGAAAAGGGGGTGTTTTTGTTCTCAAAAAATGAAAATTACTTGCAAAAAGTGCAGATCCTGTTGAGACGGCTCGTCGTGACGAGCCGGCTCATCTGGATCTACACTTTTTGCCAATACCACTAAACAGGCCTGTGGTGTTGAAAGGGTTAAACATATTACAGGAGGTCACTTAGTTTAAACATAGTTTATTACATACAATGGGCTTGGGCTACAAGTTCTCACAACATTAGTTACAGCCCTTACCAAAGTATTTCAACAATACATCAAATCAACAGCAATGGCGATAAGTATACAGGTCTATGTACATGGGTACAGACAAATAATCATGCAGTCTCTAGCATGGCAGTTAAGGGGAAACTACAAATTTCAGGCAGCTGATCTTGGGCATCGGGGTAAAATTATATAGAATAATAATATGCATACCGATAAAGAATGTCGAGTTTCAAATCAATCTGATAGTTATGGAGATACACGAGCTTGAAATCTTGAAACAACGAACATAGGGAGAGACAGTCATATAAAGCAATACGCCCAATACTTGGAAAACAGGCATATACAAATTTCTTTGTTAGTTACAAGCGCCAATTAAAACATGTACATGGATAAACGAGAAAAGTGTGCCTGTGAGACAATGGTTGGCCACACATGATACAGTTTCCAAATCTGCGAGTATCATCTTTCCAATAGCAGAATAGAGCTGAGAAAGTGTACTTACATGATCATCAGAAGCACTCAGTAAATGTCCGTTTAGGTTCGGGTTCCAAGATAAACCATATCTAAAATGAAAAAAGTATTTTATTCTTATTGCGATATTTTCAATATTTTAAGGCAGAAAATATATAAACATAAATGTGGCTGTGACTGGAGACATGGTGTTTATTACCTTTGCAACCAGTGCAGACCCAGAACAGCCTGCGCATCTGCGCAGTCTGTTCCGGGTCTGCACTGTTTGACATACAGTCCATATCTAGTTATATAAACATGATGGCAGGCCAGGAGCTAGATGGACAACAAATGCCATAATCCCCATTTCTCCAGTCACAGCCACACATATATATATAAATGTGTCCCTTGTACAGTTGGAGAGCATACACATCTGTAACTGTCTAATCTGTAAATGTCACTGTGTCTGAAGAAGTGGGACTTATGGGATTGTAACCAGTGTAGCTCCTGATCCAATAGCATACTGCGGTAGCCAGGGGGCCATTTCACTAAACTTTGTACGACTAAAATGTTCGTAAATACGAATTTAGGATAGTGGTTAGTCTAGAAAATTCAACTGATGGATTTAAATCCAATGAATAGTTTACCAGAAAATCATAATTTTGCACTTAGGAACATTTTAGTCGTACAAAGTTTAGTGAAATGGCCCCCTGATAACGATCTATATTGCTTGTTAGAATAATTCATTCATGGAATTCCACATTTGCTATGAAAATTCCGTCAACTTTCAATATCATTTAAAGAAAATATCACAGTTTCTGTCAATATTTTCATGAAAAATCGCACATCTTCTTGGGTACAAAATCAGATGGCTCGTCTCCTACATAAGGTGTGTGCTTACCCTTCTTTCTGGTGTCCCTTCAACCTCAGCTCTGGGGAACACTCGCCACTTGGGTCTGCAAATGTAATGATACATACATGTGTACAGGGGTCATACCAATTATCTGGACAATCAGTTTATCGGACAAATGAAAATACCTGTTAATTAAGAGCATTCGTTTGATCAGAATTTGCATCAAATACATCTAAGTCACGCAGGTGCTTGCTGTTTCCATGCCAGTGTAAATAATATATTGCCAAGGTAAAGATTTTTAGTAATATTTGCTGAAAATATTCCTCAACTCTGTTCACAAGTTGTTTACAACGTCACAAGTCTCGCGGGGGCTTGTAATCGAATATGTCATTTCTGAGTTGTTCTATAAATAAAATAAATTATTTAATACGTTTTTTTCCATAAGCGAATGGTGAATGTTTTTTCTGCAGGACTACACAACGCTGTTTACACTGGTTTACAGGCGATAAAATTATGATTTCATGTCGAGAATACAAGTTATAAGACGAGTATATGTTTGTCCGGATAACTGATTGTCAATGTTAATTTTGGGGCAATCTTACGACTGATGATCTGACCCGATTTTAAGCGAGAAAGATGGCACAGTTTGCTAAATAGTTTACATGCCTTGAGAAAGCAAGAACCGACGATTGTTCTGTGAAAAGTTTATGCCCGTAGTTGCTATTTTAAGAAAAATATCGTTAAAAAACTGTCATTTTTGTCCGATAATCTGGAGGATCCCTGTACTGTATTAACACATTCCTTTCGTAATACACCTTTACGGGTATGAAATTTATTAAATATTTTATTTTTGTTATTTCTTAATGAAAGTATATGTTGTGACCACTCATTTGAATCGTCTCGACGAGAAGGTTCAAATGGTGGTCGCGACATATGCTTCTGAGAGTACACAAACACGGACATATAGAATAACATGCACATAATTACATATTTGAATGAATTTTGTAATTCACGTGTATGACACACGATTGGTAGCTACCAATGTGTAAAGATAACCATATGATTTGCAATCAAAATAACGATTACAATAACGTAATGAATATTATTACACAAAAGATAAATTATTTTATGAAATAGAAGCATGTGCTCGTGTTATAAATATGAAATAATGCAATTCAGTACAAATAGTTACTCTCAAGCTAGGTTAATGCACTAGCCGATTTCCTTGAAATGTGACACCACATTACAATAGCCCCAATCAGATACATGCATGTACAAGCATCGAAAGTCACATTATGCTAGTATTGCTCAGAAAAAAAGCTTGCAGTTATACTATTACAAACAGATCCAAACCTAGAAGTCGTGGCAAGAAAAAAGTTTAAACTTTATTTATTTTACAACGATTACAAACAAGCGCTTTCGTTGGCACAGATGGCGGCGTAAGTGTGATCCTTAATGTGGAAGGAAACCGACAAACCCACGTGTCCGGTCTGGTGACCATCCCACATACTGCCCCGGTCGAGGATCGAACCCAGGCCGCATTGGTGAGAAGTACGCTCATTACCATAGCGCTAACTGGACAACCCAAGTCGTGGCAAGAAGTGTGACTCCACATCAGACAAACCTGTAGCCGATTTCACCAAAATTGCAAAGCATACTTATCTTGCTTGCTAAGTAAAGTACACTTTGATGGAGAAATTTTCAATTATTTTTAATATACTGAATTTATTACATTATCATTTGGCTGTGATAATGTAATAAATGCAGTATAATAATTCTGCATACTTTTAATCATCAAATAAATGCAGTCGTTAGTTCGATCGGAAATAATACATTACGGAAAAAATAAATGATTACTCCCTCAAATCATACTTCGCTACATTTTGGTGAAATCGGCTACAGCAGGTCAAAGTCAACCACCAAGCCTCACATGTACCGAAATCTGAAAACTGGAAATCTCGCGTACGTTCTACATACCTGGTTTTGAGGGATGTTTTGTATAATCAAACACGAGGACGTCGCTGGATGGCGTCTTCGTTGCTATGATACAGGGGTTCTGTGGCATGTAGCGGGCTCGGTTGACCTCACCCTCATGGTTTATTTTTATCTCAATCTCGATTTTCCCACTCACCGACCCAAAACCGCCGAACTCTGAAATACATCAAAAATATTAGACATTGCTGGGACAGAAATACAAAGCTGTATTCAATGCAATGACATTAACCCTTACACCGCTATCTTATTTTTTTGTTTTGTCGTCTTATGTTTATTTTCTATTTTCCATTGTTATCATCAAAAACATGCTTGGACAGCTCTTCAGAATCATTTCCATTGGAAATGATTCTGAAGTGCTGTCAAACCATGTTTTTATTGAGAAATAAGGCAAGATATAAAAGAAACAGCAGACGGCAATTGTTATGTGTAGCAGTCTAAGGGTTAAGATACACATACCCTTAATGATTTTGCCTGTATATGAATGCTTTGTTGATAGCTTCACTCAATCCCAGTCCTCATGCTTGCTAACAGTAGAGACCCAGTAGCCGATTTCAGCAACATGCAATGCAAAGTATACTTTTCTAGCAAAGTATACTTTGAGGGAGAAATTTTCAATTTTAGTATAAATTTATTAATTTTTATTATACTGAATTTATTACATTATCACAGCCATTTTGGCTGTGATAATGTAATAAATTCAGTATAATAATTACGCATACTTTTAATCATCAAATATATGCAGTCGTTAGTTCTATATGAAATAATGCATTTCAGGAAAAATAAATGATTACTCCCTCAAAGTATACTTTGCTAGAAAGAAAAGTATACTTTGCAATGTTGGTGATATCAGCTACAGATCATCACGATTCGTGGTTCGTAACAATCGATCTCTCACCAGGATTTGCTGTTTGCGTGCGGGTGAAAATATAATTTTTACATATTTTAAAGTCACTCTTATTAAATTTTCGACAACATGGTCTTTATTATGTGGTTGAAAATTTAATATAGAGAGTGACTTTAAAATAATGTGTATTAAATGTGCTTCCCTTCGGAGGTTATAGGAAACTACGGTAATTTTATAATTTTCAAAAATATGAAAGTGAATGGGTTTAACGTCCCAGCAACAGCTAAGGTCATATAGAGACGGACCAGTTTCACCCGACAGACCAGTGGGATGAAAATACTATGAAAGTATCTTTGACGCACAAGGCGAGGTTTGAACCCACAACCTCCAGATTGAAAGTCAGGGCCCGGTTGTTCAAAACATCTGTTAGCTTAACGGACTGTTAAATCCTTAACTGAATGGTTAAAATCTGTTAAAACAGAGATTTTAACCATTCAGTTAAGGATTTAACAGTCCGTTAAGCTAACAGATGTTTTGAGCAACCGGGCCCAGGTGTTCTAACCCGTAAGCCACAACGCATCCATTTGTTATAATTTTCAAAACTGAATATTGTATTATTTGGCAGGAAATTTCTTAAATTGCTCCGTATATAATTATCATTAGTACAGAAACCTGATATTTTGGATGGTAAAGTTTGATTTGATCTTGATCAGATCGGCTTGATCAACAAAATGACGGTGCAGGGAGGCATGACGTAAAATGGGCATGTGAATTAGGGCCATAAATGTAAACAGCTACTGTAATTTAGGGACGGGAAATAATTTAGTAAAACATTAAAATATGTTCTTTTACTAAGGATAAAACTCATCGCAATTTGACCTTGACCTTGAACACAGGGGCAGCATAAATGGACTATAGAATGATACCGTATTCGTGCGATTATAAGACGCATTTTTTCCCCTCAGATTTGTATCCCAGAAAGCCCCTGCGTCTTATAAATACATGTAGATACATGAGCATTTTTTTCCATCCGAAATATTGAAATAAACGACCAAAAATCAAAACAATAAAATGCGTTCCTATATTTGTTGTTGTTGTTAGTCTTTGGGGTAAAATCCGGTATTGGAAAAATGGATTCGTATTCTAAACAGTTCGCGCCTTACTCGCGCCTTACTCGTTCCGGCCCTGTCACATTCGGTACACATTTTCTATACCGAAGGCGAACAGTGTATACCAAGATCAGATCCAGTTTGCTGATTTAGCCTATTTTTAAAATGGCATGTTCGTACCCTAACCAGTTCGCCCCATATTCGTTACGGCCCTGTATCGGGAACACGCAATTGACTGAAGTTCCGAGTTAATGGTCTATATACAATATATTTATTATTGGGAATGCACATTGATTTACAAGCTGATCTGTGTCTACAATATGTACAGTGGGCTTCGATTATAGACGAGAAGAGGTTTCCCATGTGCTGACAATGTGTAATTTGCGGTGTTTGCCAGTTATTTTGAAAGGTGAGAAACTGAGAACTGCCTTATTGCCACCTTTAATCTCAGTCGTGTCAAACGTCAATTACTAAATTTTCGGCACAAGCCATTTCTCGTGTGAAGTGGTCAGATTTGTTTTCTTAGTGAGAAACTGTCGCGATAATTGAGTCGTATTCCGATTAGGTGTTGACATTGAGAAGAATTTCTCAAACTGACAGTAGGGTTAAATACCACCGAAAATTCTTGTTTTCTCGTATCGCATTTTGAACAGTATCCTCTATAGATAGAAAACAATTATTGCCATATTGTTTGTATTACTTGATTACATGAATTGGTCCGAAACTTCCAGGGTACGAAAAATAAATAAAAAACAGCGCGGGGAATTAGTATTAAATAACAACAACAACAACTTGGCGATTAATTGTATTGGTCCGAAACGTCCAGGGTACGAAAAATAAATAAAAAACAGAGCGGGGAATTAGTATTAAATAACAACAATAACTTGGCGATTAATTCTATTGGTCCGAAACGTCCAGGGTACGAAGCTTGTGAGTGACCAAAAAAACAGCGCCTGGTATTTATAAACAACAACTACAACTCTGGGATTTTTTTTGTTTTTGTTTCATTTTTTTTTTTAGAAAATTGAGGGCGTCTTATAGACCCATGTAGACTTTTTCCCCCAGATTTTGGAGTGAAAATAGGGGTGCGACATATACATCATTGCGACTTATAATCGCACGAATACGGTAATATGGATGACAACAAATCGGTATATAAAGTTAAAATCAAATCCGACTTACGGTAACATAGATAGATAGTACATGTAAGTAGTCAAAACCGTTTAACACAAATCTCGCACAGACAGGTAAACAGATTGATTGATTGTTTAACACAAATCTCGCACAGACAGGTAAACAGATTGATTGATCGTTTAACACAAATCTCGCACAGACAGGTAAACAGATTGATTGATTGTTTAACACAAATCTCACACAGACAGGTAAACAGATTGATTGATCGTTTAACACAAATCTCACACAGACAGGTAAACAGATTGATTGATTGTTTAACACAAATCTCGCACAGACAGGTAAACAGATTGATTGATTGTTTAACACAAATAAATCACACAGACAGGTAAACAGATTGATTGATTGTTTAACACAAATCTCACACAGACAGGTAAACAGATTGATTGATCGTTTAACACAAATCTCACACAGACAGGTAAACAGATTGATTGATTGTTTAACACAAATCTCACAGACAGGTAAACAGATTGATTGATCGTTTAACACAAATCTCACACAGACAGGTAAACAGATTGATTGATCGTTTAACACAAATCTCACACAGACAGGTAAACAGATTGATTGATCGTTTAACACAAATCTCACACAGACAGGTAAACAGATTGATTGATTGTTTAACACAAATCTCACACAGGCAGGTAAACAGATTGATTGATTGTTTAACACAAATCTCACACAGACAGGTAAACAGATTGATTGATTGTTTAACACAAATCTCACACAGACAGGTAAACAGATTGATTGATTGTTTAACACAAATCTCACACAGACAGGTAAACAGATTGATTGATCGTTTAACACAAATCTCACACAGACAGGTAAACAGATTGATTGATTGGTGTTTAACAGCCTATCAACAGCTAAGGTCATTTAAGGCCGAGGCAACGGGTTCGATCCTGATTGTAACCTTCTGCATTGGGGCAAAATCCAAAAATCGTAAACAAATATTTACATAAATATATTCAACCCTGAAATTAGAATAACCTGACCTGGTGCCAGGTCCATACCACACAAAACTCACTTGGCCCCTTCCCCTAAAAGTAATATTATTACGAATAATCGTAATACTCACATAAGTGGTATAACCAAATTCACATACAAGAATTTCAAAGACGTACGTGAGGGCCAAACCAGGTCTCCGGTCTGGATTCCGGTAAGGATGAACTCTGATCGTTAAATTACTCATTGCATGCTCCCACCTGCCACCCACAGACAGACAAACAGACGAGCAGAGTGGCGACTATATGTACCGTGAAGTTTTTTGGAGGTACGTCAAATAAATATGGTATGCCCACTGTTCCCAGAACACAGCTATTATCTATCCTATTTATATTTAATGGTGTTTAACAGCCTGACACAGCTAAGGTCACTTTAGGCCGGGTTAATGGGGTAAAATACCATATTTCACCTGCTGTGATGGGGAGAAAATGCTCTCTTGTTTATAAATGCTGTGGTAAAACTGGCCTGAATCCCATATTTCACCTGCTGGGATGGGGGAGTTTGTTCTTATATTTAAGGGTGGGAATTGGCTCAAAGAACCCTCCATATCCGAGGATGTGGGGGAATCGTATCTTGTTTATAAGCGCCGCAGTAAAACTGGCCAGCAAGTCGACTCACCTCCCTTCTCGCCATCATAATGTGAGGCGTCAAACTGGCTATAGTCATTGGGCAGCTGTACGCTGGCAATGAGTAGGTGATTCTGCTCCTCCGACCTGTACAAAGATTACACTGAGCAAACGCTCACAGACACTGCTGCACGATGTCCAGGGACGAAGCTGCTTTGTTATCAAGAACCAAAATCATGGCTTATATATGGTCGCCGGCCGGCTGAGAAAACTTACGCTATGGCAGTTACATTAACCCTCACATTGCGGAGTTAAGTTTTGGCGTCTGCTATTTCCCATTTGTCTCACAAAAACTAAATAGCCACGGCCCGCAGGTCGCTCCCGCCGAGGCTTTGATAGTATACAGAAAAACTTTAACCAAAAACTTAACGTGTCTTATATCACGCTGTCAGCAAGCGGTCGCGACAAAAATGATTTGACAGTACTTTAGTATCATTTCCAATG